>JAQQAC010002594.1:15557783-16122318 GCA_029783875.1 Phataginus tricuspis | reverse complement strand
CCTAAAGTAAAATGGTCATTATAGTCAAGAGAAGTAGATTGAGTCATGGAAGGTCAAGAAACTTCACAATGAAGCTTAACACAGAAATATTCAAAAAAATTTAAAATTATGGTCCATTTAATGCTAATTACAACTTGAAACCTGTAATATAAAATGTATGTAATTTTTTAAAAACACTTTTAATTGGAGCCCAATTTTTACTTGTTGATTTCTGATTTGTGTCAGAATGGTCTTATGGAAAAAAAAAATTGAAAGGTAGACAGATTTTAAGTTTACATCCAAAAATAATATAATGCTTACCATGTGCTATGTACTTAAACACTTTATGTTTACTGAGCACTAACTATAATTATAAGTATTATTATAGGTGAATTTTAGATAACTTATTTAAACCGATTAAACCTTATGAGTAATAGTATCAGAACTTTAGTAACTTGTCCCAGAATCCAACTTTTAACCACCATGCTAACCATCTCATCCAAATAGAAAACAGTTAAGACTGAAGTTTAAAGTTTTTCCATGAATGGTCAAATAACAGCAACAACACATTAATTAGCAAATGTATAACTTAAAATAGCACTTTTTTAGACAGAATACATATATTCCTCCAAGTGATGAAAAAAAGTGAATAAAATTTCTCCATGTTTGTGGATAAAATGAAGGTTCCTATGGCCAGGATTCTCACCTGGCCTTTGTTGGCTAGCTCACTACACACGTTTGGGCAATATGATGCTATTGACTCTATATAAAGAGCTCCACCCAGCGCTCTGGGAGACATGGTGGCATGGCTGTAAGGCTGCAGGAGAGAAGAGATGAGACTGGAGTGGTGGCAGCGCCGAGGACAGAGACTGAGATGGCTGCAGAGGCAGAGAGGCCCAGAGGCAGAGACCAGCTTGCTGCATGCAGACTTGCTCTGAGCGGGCAGGATTCTAGTGACTGACCTGCCACTGTGGGAATAAAGTTGGGTATAACCCTTTCACCCCAAGAACGTTCTACTGTCATTTCTTTGGTCACATTGACTCCACAGTGAACTTGTCCAGTGTTGAAACCCATTGGCAAGACAATGTTCCATCCTGTTACTGTATTTTGAAAAGTATTAAACACTTGTCTCATGTATAATTCATCTAGTATATAATGCCCTGTAATAAACATTTTTTCAAAAGCATACATTTGAGGATTCTTAACTTTTAATAGTGTAAATATAAACCCAAATCTGATTATGATTCTGTGCCAAGAAATGCAAATGTATATGATCTTGAATCCATTACTCAGCCATTTTGGACTCAATTTCCCTATCTATAATATTACATTAGATTGAATAAGTTCTAAAATGATTTAAAAAGATTAGTTTGGGCTATACAATAGAGGCCACACAGTATAGTAGGAAAAAAATGGGGACTTTTCAGGCAGAGAGCTAAAATACGACTTATTTTTGTGTAGAACACTCATGAAGTCACAAATTTTCTGAATCTCATTTTTTACCTATGTAAAATGGGAATTAAAATAACCTACTTTACAGAATTGTTGTGAGGATGAATCTAATTAGCTAGTGGGTACTCAGTAAATTAACTATTATTCTTGTAAAAAATTACATGAGTATTGTATTTACTGTATATTTATATCTTTGACCAATTGCAAATGACTGTTCGCTATTGACTGTATTACAGGAGAACATAATTTAAATAATGAACATGGAATTTTAAATGATCAGGTGAAATTTAAATGGTTTTATTAGTATGTTTTCCATCTGCTTGATTGAATGTATTTGTGCATAAATATAAATACCATGCTTAGTGAGGGATATAATTTTAATTTAGCATCTGATGCCCTTAATGTTCCAAATGTTCTCTAGGCAATTACATCTTGAAAGAATAGAAAGGTGGTTCTATATTCATTTTCAACTTAACTTGAATTTCTGTTTCATTATTTTCTAATGAAATTGGATATAGTGATACTTGACACCTGATAAGATTTTGTTTATCTGCTGTAAAAGTAGGCAAATAAAATAGATTTTCACAGGCTTTCTAGTCTTGGTTATAGCATTTTAGAGCCACATAAAAATGCACCTCCATCTATTTGCAGTTTTCTTTCTTTAGGGCTTTTTATAAGCAATACTGCTTTCTGTTTGTTATTAGAATTTGAAAACTTAAAATATAATTTTATACATTGCCCATTTCTGTAATAAAACAGAGTTAAACACAATGGTGTAGACTCTTGTGAGTCGTTATGGATAACATTTATTCTACATTTACAAAAAGGTAGTGGACTAGTAATTAAATTTGAGTCCTTATAATGTGGCTAAAATACAGATGCCTGGCTACTGGAAAATTAATCATCTTAAAATTGGCATCCTTTACTGTCTTAGTCCATTTGGTATGCTATAACAATACACTTAAAACTAGGCAGCCTATTAACAATAGAAATTTGTTTCTCATGGTTTAAAAGACTGAGAAGTCCAAAATCAAGGTGTGGCCAGATTCAGGGTCTGGTGAAGGCCTGCTTTCTGGTTCATAGATGGCTGTGTTTCTGTTGTGTCCTCAGAGATAGAGGGAAGTCTATGTGGTCTCTTTTCTAAGGGCACTCATCTCATTCACAAGAATGCCACCCTCATGACCTAAGCATCCCCTATGGCCCCATCGCCAAATATCATCACAATGGGGATTAAGCTTCAACATATGAAATTTTAGGGGGAGGGAGCACAAAAATTCAGTCTATAGCATTTACTAATCAGAATTATAGACTTTAAAAAAGACTGTAACCCCAGAGGACAATAAGATTACTCAGTTTATAGTACATTACCACAGATGGTCCAGGTACACTCTCAGTGTGATTTTCTTTCTCATCTCCCATTTTTAAATCTCTCCTCAAACCGTCAAATTCTGTATTTGTATTTATTAAGAAACACATAGTGAGGAAGTTAAAAGATGGTAAATATGTTGGTGGAAAAATGCGATAGCAGAGTTCTTAAATGCTAGATTCTTACTGATTTTCATTAAGAAGTCTACAAGCTTTACTAATATTTATCAACATGAGAAATATTTTGAAACCAACATGCTTTATACTCGTGCCATCATGAGTAACATCTTAAGTATAAGAAAACCATATTTCCAACTGAAAAAGTATTAATTACTATTGAATTTAATTCTTTTACTTAGAGTCTTAGTTGTACTTTTCCCCCTTTGACCAATGGTTTGTAAACGTTGAAAAAAAAATTAAGGTACATATATTCTGTACTAGAAAATTTTATCATGATAAAATATCATATAGTAGAAGAACCAGATCAACATATTTAAGGTATATAACTTAATACCTCATATCTATATTTTGTTTTCACTATAAATGTATTTATAACACTGTGCAACAAATATCTTTTTAAAATTTTAGATTGCATTGTTTAAATTTCATGTGTTTCATGTATAAACTTCGTGTTTGAAAATATTTGAGAATGGAAAGGCTTCATTTATCATTCTCAACCTCTTAAAATTTGATTGTTAGTACACTTGGCATATGTATGTAGAGAATGAATTTTTCCAAAATATATCCAATAAGTGTTTATATGTATGAGAAAGTTTTTACAGTAATATACCAGAATATTTCTGACTTGCTTTTAAATAGGAGCTCATGTGTAAAATATAGTGGATTTTTCTCCAGGAAAATATTGCAAAAACAGTTATTGTGTAGAGTATGTGCATTATTTAGCAATTAGATTTTAAATTTACACTATTTTAGATTATATGCAATCTGTATATTAATTTGATGCTATGCTTTTCTGTCTGTCCAGTTTCACTATTGAATATTTGCCTTGGAAAGCACACACACACACACACACACACACACACACACACACACACACGGACACGGACACAGACATGTACACACACAACTATTCTTACATTGTTAAAGGTTTATTTGCCTTTACATAATTTAAAGGGAATAATTATATTGCCAGCTAATTAATGAAATTGTATGCATATTTCTATAGGAAAAAATCCATAAAGAGGAATTGCATATCTAGTATATATCTAGAGATTTTAAATTTCAATTGATATAGATAAATCTTCCAAAATCTTCATGAGGTTCATAACAATTTACTCTTTACTAGCAATGGGAGTGTTTATTTTCATGTTCTCATCAACAGAATATGTTATCAAACTTTTGGATTTTTATGATCTTCTAAGTGAAAAAGTTATCTCTATATAGATTTATTGCACCTAATAAGGGAAGTTGAGCTCATTTCATAATCTTAAAAACAACTTATACATTACTTCTTAACTGTCATTTTCTTTTTTCCTATTGCATTTTCGTATCTTAGTATTGTTTTAAAGAGGTTCACCTCTTAAGGAAATTAGCCCTTTTTCGGTAATATAAATTACATTTCCTCCTAATTTAAAAAATATTGATTATGCTCATATTTCAATTTTAACTAATTAATTAATCAATTCTTAATTTTGGAAAAGTTTTTCCTACTCGGAGGGTGTGTAGGTAAAGAAGTGTGAATTAATTATGTGCTGGGTACTAATCTAGTAGCTATTATCAATACAACTAAGTCCCTGCCCTCCCATTATTTAAGAAAAGGAATCAATGTGCAAATTACCAAGAAATACTAGGCCAAGTAAAATAAGTGGTAATGATAAATGTATAAGCCACATTAATTTAGGTGCTACTTTATTGATTAAACTTGTATTAATTACTAATTTTCCTAATTTTTTCAGTTATATGAATGAATATTTGGTTAGTACATTCTCCATCAAACTCCCACTAAACCTCATGAGATGCAGAAAGCATGTCTGTCTTGTCATATTATCCCCAGTATATATCTCCGAGCCTGTAAAATTATAGACACTTCAGCATCTACCAAATAATGAATGAATGTTCATTACAGTGTTCATTACAGTGCCTAACACTGTAAACTCATGGACATACGTATATGTTAAGAAGTAAAGCAATGGGTTATGAGCAGTAACCTGAACTGGAACAAGTCACTGAGGCCTGGTGAGAAAGAAGCTCTTAACTCTGTCTGGTTAGAGGGTGATTTCTGGAGGAAGAGTTATTAACTGAGAACAAAATCTTTAATTGTGGTGCTCCAAGTTGCATAAAATACTCAGGAGGACTAAATGTTATAGCAGAAAAAGGAAGACGAACAGCAGTAATGGTTTATTTGGACAGCTACAGGGTTTTTGCTTTTGTTTTTTGAATGACTGGTATTTTAAGTAAAAGGAGAATGTTGAGATTAGAATACTTAATTCTGATGGAGAGTTTTGAGGAAAATGTCATGGAATAGGTTAGGTTTCTGTTCAGAGAAAATTGCATAGCATCTCAATAGGCAGAAAATCCAGTGAAGGGATTCAAGGCTGAAAGAAAAATATGTCCAAAATTGCAGAGAGGCCATAAAATTACTTGATGACTTTTAGGAAGATACCATTTTGTGTGGCTAGGGCACAACTAATGCAACAGGTGTAAAAAGTGGAATAGATAGTGATCTTAGCCTTAAAAATCAAGGGGTCTGGGTTTATAGTTCAATATCTTATCAAAGAAGAAATGTTATTTTTAAAAGTTTCTTTTCCACTCTTGAATATAATTGTGAACAAGGTCCATTACTTTCCATAACTAGCATGGAGATTGATGGCAAATTTCCATGTTTTTTTCATTCTATGCGTGTCCTAAGCATGAGTTTTCAATAGCAGTTATTTTACAGGATTTAATGGAAACTTAGTGTATTGACGTGCATCTGAACTTGCGACAGGACTTTTCTGTGACACAAATGACTGAAGGGATTACTTTAGAACTTGTCTTCTTGTACCAAGAGCCACTGACGATTTTCCATGGCTCAGGGTCCTACTCAGAGGCATGGTCCAATGATACCATCAGGTGTTTCTAGGAGAGTTTACTTTTTTTTTTGCTTGAAATTTATTTAAAGCATGTGACAATGATGGTGTTTTTGTCTGTTACGTGATGTTCAGCGATGGACTTCCCAGCGACAGTGTCTGTGTTTGATGTCAGAAGCCGAGCATTTTGTTATGAGTGTGACAGCACTCATCTAACACCCCTCATGCTCTTTCACTTTCATATCAAGAATATCTAAACATTTAGGAAATCCAAAGTTAGGCTTTCTTTATGTACTCAAAAATAAATTGCTTCTTTATTTTTCATCTTCTGAGGGCTAGAAGACGGGAAGATTTCAGTATCCTCTCATGCTTCTGAATGTGGTAAAATCATTGAAACATGTATTTACATATGATTCTTTACATATATCTTTAAAAAACTTATGAACTAAAAAATATTCATGTGAATAATTTTAGTTATATGAAAGGAAGAAAAAGGATTGATGCTACTTAAAAGCATATTTGAATTAACTATTTATTCATGCACAAGATTCAACTTTAAATTGCAGTCCATAGTTTCAACTCCAGCTTATAATTTGATTTTATCTTACTTTCATTTGACTCAAACCACTACATTGTAAAAAAAACTGGGCTCATATTATTATAATTAAAATAAGACTTCATTAGCGAAGGAAAGAATTTATGCCAGAGTAGGATGGATTAGCTATAATTGAGCAATAGTCTTTTTTCTGGTCTTTCTACATCCAGTCTTGGCCCTTCCAATCAATTGTTATCACTGAAGGTAGAATAATTACGATACCCCTCCACTTAAAGGATATTAAGGCTTCCTGTTTCAAGATAAAGGCAAAAATCTTTAACATTACCTGCAAGATGCAGCATGTTGTGAACGCATACTTGGCTCCCTGGTCTTATTTCATGACATCCTCCCTCTTACTTTCTGTGTTCTAGGCACACTCACTTGTTTAAGTTCCTCAAAACATCATTCTCGTTTGAAAGAACTTAAATTAATTGAGATAATATATGTAAAGTACTTGCAACAGTGCATGGCATATAGCAAGCTTTCAGTAAATGTACTATCATTTAGATATTTTGTCTAGGAACTTAAAAAGGAAGGAACAAGAATAACTCAAAGACTAAGGTCAAGTCCCATCATCAGAAATTTTATCACTCTTAGTGTCAATGGGAGTTAATTTTTTTGAAGGTAGTAGAAAGTATGGAAAGGTTGATGATAACTTCACATTTGAAATTTCTGAGGTTATTCTGCTTTCCAACATAGAAATGAAGATGTTATTTAAGCAGCTGCATAAATGTACCAAATACATAGTAATGTCAGTGCTAATAATTCTTTGGTGTCATAAATGAGGAAATAATACTTTGAAAGGTTATTTATTTAAGATTATATGATTAATGACAAAGAAGAGTACAATTCTGCCTTGACATCCTGCTTAGAACTACTTCTGCTACCCCAGTTGTCTTCCAGGAGCTACAACACGGGTGCAGTTCATCTGGGGCAATAGGCTGATAGGCAGATGGCTACAGGTGAACCCAAATCAGGAAAAAGTCAAATACAAAGAGAAGGCCTAGTTTAAGAATGAGCAGGATAGCTGGGAAAAGTGCAAGGTCTCAAACATCCGAAAGAGAAATTCCAAAAATGTGTACATAGAAATAACAAAAAGCCACTACAGGAAGTCCAGATGGAAAACCCTTTTGGTGCCTAAGGGACTTTCCACCGAGGACTGCTGAGGCCGCTTTACAAGCCAGCCGTCTTCCTGGCGTTTGCACTTGGTGATGGGAACGAAGGCCTGCTGCATCAGTCGGCTACACTTGTATTATCAAAGCCCTGGGTTTTATCCACATTCACTCCTACTCTGTGGGTTAGGAACTGAAGACACTTGACGTGGCCGTGGTTAGTGTTAACACTTTTGCTTTCGAGTTGTGATTCAGATTTTGGTAGAGAAACAAAGAAATTAGAAATTGTATTTTTGGTTCAAGAATAAAATCTGTATTCGTTTCTAGAAATAACAGAATAACAACCATTGAGTAGGGATTAAGTGCATCTCACATCCTGGGAGAAACAAATCTGTTCTGAATATAGCTTATTTGACCAAGAAGGGATTTAAACTGTTATGGATTGAAAGCCTGTACAAATAAGTACTATGGAAAGAAATGATATGATAAAATAACAAAAATATTGAGGGAGGTGCCCTGTGATTAAGTAGCTACTTAACTATCAGTCAAAACATCTCTAATGATAGACTCCTAGGGCATCACAATTTCAGAATTGTTGTTTAAAATAATTACTATTAGTAACAAAATAAATTTAAGCATAGAAATATAGAATTCATTTTAAATAAAAATTCTAAGCAAGTATTGTGGGTGTTTTTAGTCACACTTGATTAGATACCCATCCAATTATATATACATTAAAAATTCAGAATAATTTGTTTCTCCAAATATCTGAAGATGTATAGACTAGATTCTCCCTAGAATAAATACAAAAAAAAAAATGCAATAATGGCCTCACTGAGCCTGAGGAGATCTTACTGTAATTAAGTATCCTGGCATTGGAATAGGTTTTTCAAGAAAGAAAGAGGGAAAAAAAAAAAACGAGGGGTGCCTGTGATGTATTTTCTCACACTCAATATCGTATTACTTTTTTTTCTTGCAATTAATGTATACACTTAAAATGCAGGCACATTATGTAAGGGTTAGCTTTATTGACGGAGTGTGATCACTTATACTTAAATATTTCCCTCTGTTTTAGAGTGGCATCTGTTCCATTACCAGAGTTAAAAATGAAAACTGAAGAACATATGAGAACTGAATATATGCAGCAAGGTTGTAAAGCTTGGAGGCCACCTAAAATAAGTAGCATGAGCTCAATTACTTAATTGTTCGAAAAGAACAAATTCTTTAATATAAACCTATCACTGCATATTTTATACAAGTATTCTGGAATATGTAAAAATCTAATGATGTAATCACAAATAGCAGTAAAGCAAAGTGATGCACTATTTATGAGCAAACTGAGCACAAATCTTTTAAATGCTGATTCTTGTTGTTTTTTTAAGCTAATGGACCACTGGGTGTAAAACACCAAAAGATGGAGAAAATATTACTTATTCTAATTTTCTGTCCTGACTTGTTCTTATCAGTAGCAATTAATCCAACTGTGAGGCCAGTTACTAAATGTCAGTGGCCTTCCCCAAACATTCATTTCAGTTTGGTGCATTGTGCCCAGGACATGCTTTGGCATCAACTCAGTGTTATGGGTAGGGGTGGTATTAAAATCAAAGAGAAATTACAAATGTGTCTCACTTTATGCTATGACGATGAATATACATTCTTTAAAAAAATTTTTATTTTCTGATATACTTTATATTTTAGAGGGCTTCTCTGCTCCTGAAATCACTTCTAGAAAATGGTAACAATCTCCCCTCTGTTTCAACACAAAAGAATTCTGAGATCTTTCCTTGCCTTTTACTGTACAATGCCTCCCTTTCAAGATTTTTTTATAGAGTTGAGATTTTAAGAAATTTCATCTATTTTTATAACTTTGTTATATAATGCTATTGCTATGAGTTTTCACTTTATTTTTCAACAGTTTTGGTATTGGGAGAAAAAAGGAAAGAGGTTATCTTCCAATGTTGTGAGCACAATACTTCCTTTTTACCTCAAGTGTAGTTATTGCTATCTTTTCTTCTCCATCCAATAGTAGGCACTTTCTCAAAACCAGTCATAGTGAACTGGTGTGGGAATCACAAAGAATGAGAGAAACCTCAAGGGTAGAGATGATACATTTGAATTTTATGAAAAGTCTAATATTGATATGTACATTTTCTCTGTCTAGTTCTGTCATTTCATGTCTTATCTATTTACACCTATTTGTTTCTATTTATCCATCCATCTCCTTTCATCTACCTCCTATTTAATGCATACTACCCTTAAATTTACAAAGGCAACTTCTATTAACAAAAGATTAGCCTAAGATGGGGAAGAATAAAGCACAGGGTAGAACAACACCTGACTGACTGATGGCCTGCTTCCTCAAAATCAGTGGGGGTTTTGCTTGTCTTTGCATGATATGTATAGCTTCTACATCTGCCATCCTGCGTTCCACTAAGATTTAGAATAGGGTTTTCCTAATGCTGATAATTACAGATAAGAAATCATTATCATTATTCTTGTTGAAGAGGGCAATGTATATCATAAATAAGGAAGAAAACAAGTACATAATTAACATACAGCTTTAGTAAGCACAAATAGTTCATTCTGACCTTGTTATTCTTTGCATTGCTTTTGAATTGCTTGAATCCTTAGTGACGCAGTGTGTGGATTGTACTTTCTTTAGTTTTTGAGGGGAAGGATAATTTTAATGACTCCTGTTTCCTCTGGTTTTTTTCTTTCTTTCTCTTTTTTTTAGTCAGATGATACAGATATGATTTTAAGGACTAAGTCACATTTAAACACTGGCCAAAATCGAGACCATTGCTGAGGACATATTGATTGTAATTAGGCAAAAACTCATCTCCAGACATTTTGAGCTACCAAGTTTTCTAGGTCACTTAATGAGAATTAACCATTTACACGTCAGAAGATCTACATAATGACAGAGTACATTTTCAAAATACTACATTGTTTTCATATTATAAAAGTTATGCACATTCATTATAGAACCTTTAGAAAATACAGACATTATTAAAAACTCATAGTTCCCAATAAACAATATCTATCAGCTAATAAGATTCTGGTGTTTTCCTTACAACCTTTTAGGTAGTGTGCACATGTGTGTGTTTGTAGGTCCGCATGTGTAACATAGGGATATGTAATTCATAAAATTATACTGCATCCTTTCCACTTGATACTATATTTTAAGTATTTTTTTGTATTCTGAAAAAAGTATTGACAACATAGTTTTACATTTATGAGCTATAGTTGTATAAAATATTTTCTTATTATTAGATACTTAGGGTTATTTCAAATTTGGAGTCAATATATCTGACACAGGTATTTCTTGTGAAATGTTTTTGGAAATATATAGAATTTCTTCTTGAACTCAAGTTCACTTTTTTTCTTAATTCAGTTCAATTAAAACTGTCTGGCGATGGACTATGTCATGGAGTAAACGGCTCCTTCCCATAAGTGAAAGCTGGATGGAATTGCTTTTCTTGCCTTTAGCATAGACCATGTGGTTTCAAGCAATGTTCGACATGTGGTATCAGGGGCTTTCTCACCCCTTGCTGTATGACTTTCATTTCCCTGAGGTCCGATTTCTTAAGCCTGCTAAGAAGATCTCTTGCAGTTACAGAATTGCAGAGGGTTAAGAAGTCCAGTGATTTTTAAGACTACATATAATATTACCGTGCCTGAAGTTTGTGTTTCATATCATTAATCATTGTGTTCTTCCCTTTTACTCTTAGAACTGATTCTCTCCATGTTCCTTTTGTCAGTGACAAATGCTCCCTGTTTTGTCACCCTCCATAGTCTTGGCTCTGTTGGTTATTGTCTTATCCCTAAACCTGCTGTGTCTCCTTTATTCCTTATCTTGATTAGTGGTTCAAACATCTCTCTCCTGTTAAAAGTGCTCCCAGCACAGAGTAAATCACTTCCTCTTCCATGTGCTTGTGGTACTTGGGTTACAGCAACGTTGCTAAACACAGTGACATTTGAGATTCAGTCAATGCTGAAATTTAAATTTATAGAAAAATGACAGAGAACTGAGTTTTTCATGAAACTCAACCTATTAAATGTTAAAATATTTTACTTAAAGATTATGTTTCCTAATATTATTGATATTATAATACCATTTACTCAATGTTATCAGCAGGCAAGTTGACAGCACTGCTTTTCATTAAATTTTGCCTTCTTACTTAAAATTGCACTGGCCCATGGAATTTAAAGTCTAGAAATTGCACTAATAACAGCATTTATCATACTGAATGGTCCTTACTAGTTCACATGTGCATATCCACCAGGTTTTGAAACTTTTGAGAACATGACTATGTTTTATTTTTTACTTTTATTGCCTAATAAAGATAGGTCCATAAAAGGGGTTCATTAAGTGCTTTTTACATTTTATTAACTTTATTTTAGAAGTTCACATGAGTTTATTGAATTACTTTTTGTGAAAGATATGACTAATAAGAATTAACACAAATTTGGAGAGATGAGATGCTGCATTGTAAGTCCATGATTTCCTGAATATAAAAGCATGAATTGAAATTGTAGCATTTTCACATTTTGGCCCAAATTAATCTCTTGTTTCTTATTAATGCTGTAACTTTCTTTTAGTATTAGCAACTTATATTATGTTTCATCTTTCATAATTTTCAAATATTATACTTTCTCTAGACTTTCATTTTCATTTATAAATGTACCAACTTTGATTCTGTACCGCCAGGGAATTTCATTCAATAAAATATCAAATTACTGGGTTCAACAAACCATCAAATTACTGAAGTCAGATAAGTAATACCTCAAATAGCTTAACACATATTTATTAAGAACAACCAATTACATAGTTGGGATGACTTATTTTAGCTAATTTACTCAGTGTATGGTTCTAGATAGATAGAGTTCCTTATTTTGAGGGTCAAAAGAGTCCTATTTTCATGTATGCTTGTGCAGAAAATTGAGGTGCTTGGAAGTCTTTGTGTTCTAGAGTAATGATAAAGCTTATGATGACAATAATAATAAATTGTCAGTAATTTGACTGAATACTTATTATAGACCAGGCACAGTATTAAGCTCTGCATTCATTCATTCAACAAATGTTTATGAGATGCCTGTTGCATGCCAAGCACCATTGTAAGAACTGAGAATGCAATAGTGGGGAAAAAAAAAACTGAATGAAGCTAATGCCTTTGTGAAGCTTCCATTCTAGTGGGGAAAGGCAGACAACAAAAGTGAATATATAGAAGTGCAGGCAGTAATAAGACCTATGAAAAAAAAATACAAATAAAGGGAATAGAGTAGTGGTGGGTCGGTGGGTTGGGGATGGATTAGTATTTTTCATTAGGAAAGGGCTTGCTAATAATGTGACATAGATGTAGAAACTTGTAGAATGGGAGGGAATAGGCCACATGGATATCTGGGACAAGAATATTCCAAGAAAATAAAGAAAAAAAAATTCAAAAGCCCTGAGAAAACAGCATGCTTTGATTTATATACCTTATGCCTGATGCTGAAAGAGAAATACAGTCAGTTGGATTCCTTTTCTAGGTCTTACTAGTTCCAAGAGTGAAGTACCTTGTTTCCCAATTTTCTAATATTTAATCTACATATTCAGTATCTTTATGTTTTAAATGTCACCCTCCAGTGAAGCTGTCCCCCTGCACAGAATGAGTCACTCCTTCCTCTATGCCCCTAGAGCAGATACAGTAATATTTTAAAATCATTGGTCCACTAATGAGTATTTGTCTGTGATGAAGTTTATATTCAGGGAAAATGGGAAAAGTGCAAGCAATTGAGAATCTCAGGTTGACACCTAATTTTGAAATTAAAAATTTCAAATTTGAAATCCATGTGGATCTGTTGTTAGGCATCATCAGGCATTTACAGGTGCACCTTGGAGACTGTTGGTTTGGTTCCAGACCACCACAATAAATTAGCTGATATCCCAATAAAGGGGGTCAAATGTAATTTTTGGTTTCCCAATGCATATGAAAGTTATGTTTATACTGCACTCTAGTCTGTGAAGTATGCAATAGTATTATGTCTGGGAACCAATAAACACGTCTTAATTAAAAAATACTTTATTGTTAAAAAATGCTAACCACCATCTGAGCTTTCAGTGAGTCATAATTACTGATCACGAATCATCATAACAAATAATAAATAAAAATTTTGAAATACTGTGAGAATTACCAAAATGTGATACAGAGGCATGAAATGGGCAATTGCTGTTGGAAAAATAGTGCTGACAGACTTGCTTAACACAGGGTTGCCCTAGAACTTCCATCTGTAAACAACACAGTATACAAAGTACAATAAAGAAAAATCCAATTTAAAAAGTATGCCTGTAATCTAAACTCTGTCATTTTTATTTAGTGGTCACCTTTCTCTATCTCCAATAAAATGAAAAGTAAGCATTTATACATTTGTAAGCATGTTAGAGACTGAAAATTGATTAAAGTTTTAACATGGTTGGAATTTTATGAACTATTACAAGGATTAGGCTAACTTTTTAGAAGGATAGAGAGCTGATCATTGTTACACTAATAGCAATATAACTTTAATGTTATTAGATTTTTTTCTCATTTTGAAGAATTAAAATATAATTTGAACAATGCAGGGTTACATTTTGAAAGTGTTCCAGATTGAGTTTGTTCCCCTCGGTCTTTGTCCCCGCTGCAGTAAAGAATTGAAAGGCAGAGACACAATAGTGAAGCAAAGAGAAAGTTTTATTTGAATGCACTCTAAGGCAGGAGCAGGCCAGAGTCAAGGTAGACAAAGTCCCCAATCTTGTAGGGGAGGAGGGTCGATTTCTCATGTCTTAGCTGGGAGGCACTTCTTAGATCGGTCATTTGATTGACAGCTTTAGTTCTACACCCATTTTTCTTGGTCCACATGTCTTTTCCCAATATGCACACAAAATAGTCCATGGTGGGGGAACAAAACTGCAATTTTATTTTAATGAGATTATGATGAGGTGTGGTTTGGGCCATTCTTAGTTTTGTTCATTGTGCCTGCGTTGGGATCAGGTTGGGACCAGTGTAGCCTGGGCCCAGTAGGCAAAGAAGTTACCTCCCTGCAAAGCCTTTGTTGTCTCCATGTGGGACCCCCTACCTGGGCAGAGTTTGGGCAGTTCTTTCCTTGAACCTTATCTTTCCCTTCCCTGGCTGCTCATGTCTGTCTTTCTACCTGACAGCAGCATGGGTTAACTGTTTTTATTTTATTTTACTTTAACACTGAGCAGCCAAGTCCTAATCTGCACATGGAATTCATTTAGTTTCCACATAACTGTGTTAAAGCTGGGTACTATAAAAGGGAAGTCATATACTAAAACACAGTATCTCAGTAGCTGGAGAATGTTTAACATTTACATACAGGATGGGTCACTGTGTTAGCCAAGGGGAGAATTCTTACTTCATAGTCCTGCTAAGACTAATAGGACTCCTAGATAGAACTCTAATCCTGCAAGTCCAACTTCCTACCAAAGAGGTTCTTTATTTCCATTTTACACTCAGAAGAATATGCTTTTCCCAAAGACTTTGTTTAAAAACACAGAACCAAAGCATAACTCATTTATGACCAAAAAGTAAAAATA
Organism: Phataginus tricuspis; assembly: GCA_029783875.1. NCBI lineage: Eukaryota > Metazoa > Chordata > Mammalia > Pholidota > Manidae > Phataginus > Phataginus tricuspis. The sequence continues at coordinate 16,107,207 of JAQQAC010002594.1, read as the reverse complement.
AAATTCAGATCACATAGAAAATTATTTAATTGGACATTTATTGATAAAACCTCATGGACTTGTGCTTACCAGCCATGATAGAGAAACAGGGATCAAATTTACTGTGTTGCCTTAGCTACTAAAAATCTGGATTAAAATATGGAAAACAACAGCTTTCAAACATTAGACAATAGGCTGCGTAGTATAGTGATCTCTGAATGAAGAGAAACAAATGCGGGGGGCCCTACAGTTGCCTTAGCTTACTGTCTGCAGTTTCAGGCTGAAGTGCAGAGAGGAGGAACCCAGAGCTCAGTGGCTGTCCTGCATTGAGGAGAGAGATTATCTTGGGAGGCCACAGTGGCTCGAACTGAGGGCAATGTATCTGAGAGGAGAGGACTACAGAAGAGAGCTCCCAGGTCCGTGGAAGGTTTTCCTTGCGTCTCCTGCTCAGTACCAACCAGAGCACTTCTGTGAGGAAACTACTCAGAGCTGGGCAAAGCACCATTGGAAAGGAACAGGTGGAACGATTCTCAGAGCTCGCAGAGGGCTAGGAATAAGCCATTCCCAAAAGACAGATTGCAATACCTGGGACAGCAGGCAGAGGATAAATGCCTCAGTGGTGGGACCAAAAACCTAGATTAAAGGCTGCTATGGTTTAGCCTAGTAGAACTAAAAAATGAATCAAAAAGATCATCACATTATGTGCAAGTAACTTAGTTGAAAAATGAAATAAATTTCAAAATATTTAAAGCATTACTCCTTTTTTAAAAATCTAACACCTACTAGTAACATTTCAATAAAAAATTAACCATTATGTAAAGAAATAGGAAACCAGGATTCATAATATGAAGAAAAATCAAATCACTATAAATGTATCCAGAAAGGACACAGATAATAGAATAAGTAGAAGGGGTACAAGAGACATACTCTGGACTGGAAAAATACTCATTTCTTAGTTGAGTTCTGTAAGGCTTTATTAATAAAAATTATTGTTGTCAGGCAGCTGTGTCTGGGGAGGTCTTTCCCTATGCACTAGGTGAAACCTCAGCCTGAATGGCATAGGGTTCTTGACTGAATAATGAAGAATACTCCAAGAGGTCTGATGAGTGTAAGTAAGGAAGGAATTCATAAAGCAAGAGCAGCAGGGAATGGCAACTTCCTTGCGGGCAGCAGAGAGCAAGGGAATAACAGAGGGAGGAAGGGAAGCTCATTGAACTCTTGCTCAGCATAGGGCAAATCCCTTGCCAACTCCTGAAGCCAGATCACCTAGCATTCAGTGTCTGCTTGAATCTGCACAGTGTGGGAACTAAGTCCCTAGCACCCCAGGATTTGGGGGAGCCAAAGAGCACTAGATGGAGTGAGATTATGTTCTGAGAATTTCCCAAAGGCAAAGAAAGGAGATTTGGGGACAGACTACTAAAGAGCATGATCATATAGCTGCAGTCCTGTCTGGGTCACACAGGCAACAGGAACTTGCAAGCCCAAATCAGAGATCTCAGTAGCCCTTCCCTACTTGCCGGACGTAGGTCAGAGAAAGAGAGAAGACTTGTGCTTAAGTCTATTAAATTGAATGAAATAGCAAAGTACCAAAGACTCTTACCACTGGAAGAACAGAGACAAAACATAGTAAGTTGAGCAGTGAGAAGGCTTTATTTAAGGTGAAATGTACCCACTAAAAGAAAGGGGAGTGTGGGCAACTTTAGAGAAGAGACATGCTTAAGAGCTTAGGATTCTGTCTTTTAAGGCTTTCAAGAATGAGGCAAAGGGTGGTGGCAATGGGCGGGGGGGTGCGTTGTAGGCTTGGCATGTGGTCTCATGATGTCTTTCTCTGGTGAGCATTATGTCAGCATCCACAGTCAGTCCTCTAGATTATTCTGTGAGATAAAATTTACACAAGGAGTTTATTATTACTGTTCTTCTCCAAGATACGGTCACCCTCAAGCACTGGGAACGTGTCATTTAGGACTGCTCGCCCTGCCTTAAGATAGTTTGTTGGCTGATTACCAAAGAGTATGTTAGGAATCTTGCCTCTTAACTCCCTGTTTTTTAAAATGGAATCTTAGCCTTAAGATGGGGAGAGAGGGAGAAGGGGATTGAGGGGTATTATGATTAGTACACATGGTGTGGGGGGGGATCATGGAGAAGACAGTGTAGCACAGAGAAGACAAGTTGTGACTCTGTGGCATCTTAGTACAGTGATGGACAGTGACTGCAGTGGGGTATGGGGGGACTCGACAATATGGGTGAATGTAGTAACCACATTGTTTTTCATGTGAAACCTTCATAAGAATGTATATCAATGATACCTTAATAAAAAAAAAGATGGAGTCCCTCCTGTTCTTACCATACTATTTATATCTTTACACTTTTCAGCATAGGAAAAGTTAATCATGATGCTTGTACCATGTCCCTGCTCTACTGCATTATGAGATTTAATTCTATACTGTGATGTGTGTATAATTAGTATTTAGGTCTCATTATGGAGTGTATGTTTGGATGCTCTCAACAAATCCTGGAAAATAACGTCTTTTGTAGAAGTCCCAAAATAGGCAGAGGGCAAAAATGACATATAGATAGCCTCTTTTTTGCCAGTACAATCAAAATAAAGTTAAATTTAAATGTCTTCAGAGAAGGCATATTTTCTTCATGTTGCCATGGATTCCATAATGCCCAGCCTCTAAACTCATTTGAGCTTGTGATTCTATCCTTGCCACGGTGGTTTACAAGGTTTCCTGAACTGCCTGAACTCCACTTGGCAATGAGACAAAGGCAAAGGCAGGTAACCGTTGTCTTTGTGGGAATTTGTCTTAATAAGGCCAATTTGTATCGGGCACATTGCACATTACCTGTAGAGCACTAAGAAGACTACAAGCGAAGCCCATATGTCAAGCTTATCAAAACAGATATCTTTATATCTCCTTTAAAAGTATTTCCAGAAATGATGCGACCATAATGAAAATAAAAAAAGGTAAATGGCTGCACTTTGTCTTCCAAAATGTGCTGAGGCACTATTGAAGCTAAACCTAGAATAAAATTCAAACTTCTGAAAACCTGATGAATTCTTTCACTGTTAGTCACAGCAGGTTCAGCATTTGACTTGTAAAGCTAATAAAGACTGAAACCCTCACTTTCTTCTTGACAAGCCCTGTTGAGCTTTCTGGTTTCAGTTCAAGCTGAGAAACATTCCTAATAAGATTTTTTTCTATCTCATTTTCTTGCAAATGAAAGCTCTGCCTTACTTTGCTTAGTTATGGAAAATAAAATCACTAACCTCAGATAACTGTTGCTGAATGCAATAAAGATTTAATTGTTTAAATAATCCTCCAGCCTTTGCATATCAAATATCTTTTACACTTTGAGCAACCTTTGGATTATTATCCTTTACATGAAGTTGCCTTATTTCATTACCTCTCATTTCACTGCGTTTCATAATTCATAATTTATTTTACTAAAGAAAATTTGTTTAAGAGTAAAGAATTTGAGCCTACTATGGGATAATGATTTCTACGTGGTCCTCTGAGCATTTAGAATTGTGTTTGATAACACTTCATGGAAATTCTGCAAAGTATATCTATACTTCCTAGCATTTGGGGTTTTATGCCTTTTCCTGGTGAAATTGGTGTTCTGCAAATTAGGAGAGCTAGAAACAAGTCCCTAATCAAACTGATAACTCCGTCTACTTGAGAAAGGTACCATGTTCTTTTATGAGCAACTTCTTTTGCTCCATTTTATTTTGACTTCTACTTTCCTCAAAGTCATTTGTATGTCGGGACACAGAAAGTCTCTCAAGACTGCTTCTTGTGAAATTGAATGACCCCTTTTTATTTCTGTTGCAAGTGTTTACTTTTACCAGAACACATCTTCTCTCCTAAAGAAAATTTTACATCCGTTTAAATGTTTTGCCACTTTTTCCTTGCCAGACTTACTGACTTTTAAACCTAGCATTTGGAGCATGCAAATTCAATGATGTGTGCTAAGTTTTCCATCTATTTTAGACAAATTACATCCACCACTTCACCTTTACCTAGCTGCTCAGTACTTTCTTTCAAAGAACCAAAGCATATCTGGCAGGTGTTATCTATCTTGGTTGAATCTACACTGATTTTCCAGCATACAGAGATGAGTCTATACTAGGGTTGTAAAAAAAAAAAAATTGAAGGAATTCTATAGAAGAAATATATGTGGCTTTATCACTATACTGTATATTTTAGTTTATGCTAGGTAATTTATGAAACTAACTCTTGGGTACATGAATGGATGACTAGAAGAAAAAAATTAATAATTAATGAATACCTGGTACTTTGTGTCTAATATGATATCTAGATATATTTGCAGTTTCTCACAGATGTAAAGAGGAATATGTTTCTTAATCTAACATATGTGGGCTCTAGAACTTCAAAGGTATGAATGAGGAACTATTTTTCATAGTGTTTGTAATAGTTTCTTATGGCTGCTGTAGTGTAGCTCCAGGAGAGGAGTTCCCTGACCAGGGCAAGTTTCCTCTGGATTTAAAGGGACTGAAGGAAGGCGAGGGTAAGAAGTTGGGAATTAAAGGATTTAGTCTTACAGCTCTATCTCTCCTGGCTTGCACCAGTGACTCTCGGCTCGCTCCCTGTTCTCATGACTCCCTGGCTGCCCCCTCTCTCCCGCAGCACCGTTTGGAACTCTCCTCTCACATGACTCCCAAGCACTCATCTCCCAAGCTTCTGGCTTGCAAGCTCTCCCCAGATGAACTTCCTCTGTCCTCATTCTGCACTGGAAAGAACTCTGTGGCAGGTCCCTGGTGACTGGCAGATGCCTGACTGATTATGTACCTGGAACAGAGTGAAGGAGAGAATGGCCATGAGATCTGACTTCATACAAACTTAATAGTGTCCCCTTAGGCTTCCTTAATACTTACTGTGCTGGACTCACTTTCTTCCCAACCAGACTGAAGGCAGGATTGTGGCTTCTTTGCTGTTTCAACCTCTGGTGTTATATCTGGAATTTGGAATATAATTGCAAAATAAGTATTTGAAGCCAATTAGATAGGATTGTTTAGTAGGAAGTGAAATATGAATTTGAGCAAAAATACATGTAAGTGTAAGAAAGGGGAGAAAGGCATATAAGAGTAGGAATGGATCACATTATTGAGAGCCCTTAAAATCAAGGGGAAAAATTTCATCTACAAACTGTATTAATGTAATGGAGGAGCATTGTGTATTTTCCTTGGTTCTTGTTCCCGCCGCAACAAAGAATTGAAGGGCAGAGACACAGTAGTGAAGTAGAGTAAAAGTTTTATTTAAAGTTACTTAAAGAGAGAAAAAGTACAGGCAAACTCAGGGAGGAGAGGTACCCTGAAAGGTTGGAGAGAGAAAGTTTAAGATTAAAAGGTTGGGAAAAAGTTAAAGTTATGTACTTAAAAAGTGCAGGCGACCCCAGAGAGAGGAGTGCCCTGAAAGGATGGGGGTTCTCCTTTTAAGGATTTTTTCAGGAATGTGACAAAGGGCTAGGGGTGTGGACTTAAATGATCTCAATATGTTTATCTTTGATGAGACATTAAGTCTCTTCTTATCAGTCTTCCAGGTAGTTCTGCAAAATTACCTTAACAAGAAATTTACTGCTCTGGTTCCCTCCCAGGATAGCAGCTTCCTGGGCTGGGAGCATATCAATCAAGACTGCCTGCCCTTCCTCCAAGATGGGCTGAGTTATTGTCTGTTTGCTTAAAGAATATGTTAAGAATCTTACTTCTTAACCTCTCAGGATTTTTAAAATGCAATTTTAGCTTTAAGGTGGAATCATCCTGTCTTTATTATGCTGTTTATAGGTGGGCCTTTTAGCAGGCTGAGTAAATCTTACAATGGCATCATCTAACTGGGACAATGAAAACGTGGGCTGTGCTCATATACTTTTCCTTTCTGGGGAATATTCAAATATTCAAGGCCAAGTTGCTCCTGACCTTTTGAGCTTTAACTGATTAATTCATTCACTCTTGAGTGTTTTCTGGCTTTCTAGTTTTAACTGGTTGACTGAGTCCTTTCTAGTGGGCTTTACTGACCTTATTCTCTTTCCACCCCACTCATATCTATTTCCTGACTAACATTAAGATTGAACATAAAGAGGAGTTCATAGTCAGAGTCTGTAATTCTAGCCTAAGATAATGAGAGTTTAATTCATGGTTCAATCAATGAATACAAAGGAAAAGAGAAAAACACAGGTAGGTGAAAGAGAGAAGGAGAATTTCAAAGAACATCTAGGTCAACATTGCCAAAATAGATCTCTTAATGTACTTGCATGCAAGCTCATTATGCATTATTTTAGCTCTGTATTCAGCTTGAAAGCAACAATCATAATTTTGTGGTGTTTTGTGTTTTTAAAGATTTTTCCAGATTTTAAGTTTATAATTCTGAAAACTGGATTTTAAAAATTATATTTCAGTACTTCATACAGTATTTCCATCATTTTATTTATTCCCATTCTAATGACTTCAAGTTACCAGGAGCAAGTCACTATTCAGTCATATTTTCTATATTTATAAATGGTAACTCTAACATTATTTTCCATTGTTTCAGGGATATATTTAATTTTTTCAGGAATAAGATACACTCAAATGCTAATACAGACGTTTTTATTGTATCCGATAAATGTTATCTTATTTGCCTATCTGGATAAGTAAAATTTTCTATTACTACTGCATTCACTTCCTGTCTATCCTTTGTTTTAAGTCTAGAGTCAATGACAGGTGATCTGAATTCTTTCAGAAAGGAGAGAACTCAAAAGTCCCACTGCCCTTTTCTAAGCACATGCAATTGTGAGTCAATACAATTAAGAAGACAATTTCTATATTAGCATTGGCTGACTTCTGTATCATCTCTTACACATGCAAATATTAGAGGCTTATCACAACAAAGGGATTTATTTCACATTCATATCAAATAATAATGAAGCTTGGTAGGGATGGGTTAGAGGAAGTTTCTTTAACATAGCTTTGCAGCATCCTAGGCTCCTATCTAGTGGCTCTATTAACATCTAATATTTCAAAGTTTCCCATTAGTTTTTCTGCATCCATCTAGCAGATGAAAGAAGAGAAAATATGTAGAGAAAAGAGTAGGTTTTATGGGCCTGGAGGTGGCATTCACTTCTGACTATATTCTATTGGCCAAAATTTAGCCACATGGATGTACAGAAGCTGGAAAAAGTCTAACCCTGTGCCCAGGAAGGAAAGAAACAGGTGTTTACATATCTAGCAGCTAGTTTGTAGCTGTTCTCTGCCATGATGATGATAATGGTGATGAAGATGGTGATTATTGCTCTAGGAGGAGGGGGTTTCCCCCCAGGGGCAAGTTCCCTATGAATTTGGTGAGACCAAATAAAGGCAAGGTCAAGAAGTTGGGGAGTTAGTTCAAGATGGTTTTATTCTCACAGCAGTAGGTCTCAGTCTTTTAACTGCTCTGGCTTCCCTCCACCAGCCTCCATTCTTTTCTAGTTCTCTGGGCAGTCTCCCCTCTTCCGCTCTTCAAGTTCCCTGCCTCCGTGCTCAGGCTTAAAGGAGCCCAGGGGATCCACTTCTCTCATGGCTATTTCCCTGCTTTCCTGGTGGTCCTCTACTTCCTGCCCCTAGCACCTGGAGGAACTTGTGAGTAGGTCTCTGATGACTGGCAGGTGCCTAACCAATTATGTACCAGGACACAAGAAAAGAAGAGAATAATGAGTGTTTCCTTTCCTCCCATCCCCTGGGCGTGTACTCTCGTGACTGACCAGTGGCTCTGTCACCAGTAAACATTCCATAGATATGCAAACAGGCTCATTATATATACAATGAGTGCTGTTAAGGCCAGGCAGGAATCCCAGCCAGAAATTCCTATTTTCTCCACAGTGATGATGGTAATTGTTGGATTTGGAATAATGATCATTATTACTTTTACCCTGAAGGTGCACATAAGATGTTCTGGGTATGAGTCAGATTAGTCTGGAACAGCTATGCTGACCCCCTTCACCCCAGTCTTTACTCCTAGAGCACACAGTGGAAAGCAGAGAGTAAAATCTCCTTTGTGAGTGACCTCACACTCTGTAGGTGAGGGGAGAAAAAAAAAAGGGGGTTTTATGGGCCTGTAATACTTTAAGAAAGAGCGGCTGCCTTCTCCACTGCCTTCTCCATTCTAAAAATGAAGAAGAAATATTTCTGTTTCTTGGATATGGGAATAAAAGGATAATGGGTTTTGACTCTAGTCTTTTGGAATATAAATCTCTTCAATGGACAGCTAAGCACCTAGAAATGTCTCCGAAGTCCTGGGTCTCAGTCTCTTGAAATGTAAACACATAACTTCTGAGTTAGGTAAATCTCTTTTGAGTTCTCTAACTAACTATACATTTGTAAATTCACTTCCTAAGGCTTGTTCATAGCCCAGGATCTCATTTTCAGCATGATTTTTTGAGAGAGACAATACACTGCAGGGTTATTAAAATATAGTCTTAACAGCACACCAGGATAATGATGATGTTAGTGACTAACACTTATTAAGCGCTTGCCATGTGTCAAGACCTATTTCAGAAACTACACTTTGTAGTTTCTCATTAATCTCTACCACTCAAGGAGTTAACTAGTACTCAAATCCCACTTTACAGAAAAGAAAAGTAAGTCACCAAAAAGTCAGTAAAGCCCCTAAGATCATGAAGGTAGAAACTGCTACACAATGGATATGAATACAGTTTGATCCTAATGTATGAACTAAATATATGCTTTTTTAGGGGAAAAAAGTGGAACAATAATGTTTGCATTATTAAACTCCTCCCTAGGAGGTCCTATATCATACCAGTATTAGAATTCCTGACCACCCTACTACCCCAATTTGGATTAATTGCACTTCTGTGGATTTTTGTGGAGTGTTTTATGACCAAATAACATAAGCATTTTTATTGTATTGGTTTAAAATTGGATCACAGTACCTTTGAGCCAGAGATTTTGCCTGTTTATTATTGGGTCCCCTAAAGCTTAGCAAAGTACCATTCAAAAAAATAACTGTTGATAATTATTTTCAAACAAATGATCAAGAACAGATATTCTGAGCACATAAATATTATGAGATTCCTCATAAATAGTATTTTCTTCTGGGAACCATAGGCTATTTGTGGAATACAACAAGGGAGAAGCAGGTAATTGGTGAGAATACATTCATTATGGACAAATTAAGAGCTTTTTCATTATATACATAATGTGATTAATTTTATTTACAACTTTGGTGTCCTACTGATGCTTACCAAAATAAAAGTATACTCATAATAAGGGAAAAAGTATGTAGGGGAAAGTTGTGTTAAAGAGTGAAATTTTTCTTCAGAGATACTGTACTACAAACTTCAATCCAGTCATTGCCCTAATTATGAATTCTGAACTAATAAAAATCCTGAATGAGATTTTTCACCCTGTATATGAAAGGAATATTTTAATAGGTCTAGCTCCCTCTTTATTAGACAGTTCAAATCTTTTATTCATATGTTATTCAAATACAAATCATTATATTCTGTCAATATCAGATATTGAAATCATTTCATGAAACCTTACATTTTATGTTTGATAAACATTTCCATAAAACATAGGAAAACATGAGGGTAATAAAACAATGTTTATGACCATAGGAATAGTTTATTTGATGAAAGGGAAACAATTACATTAGTAAATTTTATTAGTAACCCAAGAAATGAGGATGATTTCATATTTAAGAATTGCTACTTACATTTAACTAACCATAAAAATTATTAAAACTCATTATTTTAAATTATGGATTTAATCCTATAATTGGAAAGGAAATAAATCAGTTATTTTAAGGAAGGTGCAATAGTGCTCTAGGTACTAGAAACATTACAAAAATAAAATAGTTGTATTGAAGGAATAATATATTTCAAAATGTAAATTATTGACTCCTGTCTCAGTGATAACATGTAGGCTATTATAATAAATATTTCTCTCACTCTTAAGACAAAATTCAACCTATGATGTAAATAAATTGTCCATTCTCCTAAATTTTGCTTTACAAATTGAAGTTCACTGTTCAAAATAGTGTATTATTTTATTACAAAGTAAAAAGGAAAAAGGAGTAGTATAAAATCAATTTATATGTGAAGGTTTCAATTAGATATATCTAAAATCTCCGTATTACAGATTTCAAATCTTTGAAAAGTTGTTCATGTCTTTAGGCAAGGTAAACTTTATATCATATGAATCCTAATTATAAACCTGACATTTCAACTGAGAAATCCCACTGGCTCACTATGAAATAAGATAACAGTAAGGCATGAAGTAGTTTTAAAACTCTCTTCTATAGAGCATGGCTTTTTTAAATGTTATGACTCTAAGAAAAGGTAGACTGCATATAATATTTTCCCTAATAAGGCATTTAAGGAAGACCTTTGGTTCAATTTAAGTAGTCTTTCAGAGACTTAGTTATCAATGAGTTATGTGCTCATTCTGTTTCATTTTGAAATTGATGATTATTTTTTTCTCTCTTGTCCTTCACATCAACTTAAAAAATGTGCTAAGAAGTTACAGCCAAGGACAACCATACCACTATAGGCTGAGGCATAGAGAACTTTCCTAAACTGACCTAAATCAAGTATCCAATACTCTCTGTTTATAAATGCCTAAGTATCTACATTGAATCTGTGCAGTTTATCAAATGTAAATATCTATAAGTCACATTAAAAGAGGAAATAAGGTTAATTTTGCATGCTTGGAAGAGAGCTAATAGTGACTCCCAGGTGCTTTTTAATGAGGGTAAAATTCTGGGAGGGGTTTAACAAGTAAAATCATGTGTTAAACTGTTGAATTTGAAGTGAAGTAATGGATACTTACTTCCATAGGGTATTGTATAGATTATAGCCATTCAGCACCTTATTTCACATTAAAAGTTTCTTAAGAGGTTTTAAATGCTAATAAGAAAGATATCAAAATCATTTATAGTTGGCAATAACTCTATTGCCTGTTGCAACTCTCTTCTAGTGTGATTAACCTCTTTCATTTTATTAACGTTGTTAATGATGGAGGGCAGAGACAGGAGACAAACATGATTAATTTTCCTAAAAATGCTGAGATACAAATAGCATAGTAAAAAAAAAAAAGAGGGACACAACCTTAAGGCCAACATTCCATTCTGAAAGCAGAGACTTGAGAAGTAAGATTCTTAACATACCCTTTAGTAATCAGCCAAGAACCTACCTAAGGGCAGAGAAAGTAGGCCTAAATGATCTGTCCCCATGGCTTGAGGATAGCCACTATCTTGGAGAGGAAGAGGATCAATAAATCCCTTGTGTTAAGTTTATTTAGCAGAATTAGCTGGAGGACTGATAGTAGAGGACAGGAGACGTGGTATCTCTCACCAGAATAAGCATCTAAAGACCACAAGTCAAGCCTACACCCAACAACACCCCCCCCACCCCCCCGGCCCTTTGCCCCATTCTTGGAAGCCTTAAAAGACAGAATCCCCAGCCTTACAATGTGCCTGCTTTCTGAGGACGCCTGCGCTTTCCTTTCTTTAAGTGCATACTTTCAAATAAAGCTTTCTCACTGCTCAAATTATTGTGGTTTGTCTCTTTGCTATTTTATTTTATTTCCAAGTCTTCACTCTGTCTCTGCTTTACTCTTGATAAGTAGGGAGAGGCTGCTGAGAGCTCAGATTTGGGCCTGCAAGTTCCCATCACCTGGGTGACCCGGATGAAACTGCTGGTCCGATCTGTTCTTAATAGCCTGCCTGAAAAACTGCTTTCTTTGGGAAGTTATCAGAACATAATCTCAATCCATCCTGTCCTCCGTGGCTCCCCCAAATCCTGGAGTGGTAGGGGCTAGTCCCATTCCATGCAGATCCAAGTGGACACAGGATGCCAGGTGACCCTGGCTTCAGGAGTTGGCAAGAGAATCTGCCCTGGGCCAAGTAGGTGTTCAGTGAACTTCCCCTCCTTCCCTCTGTATCTCCTTGCTCTCTGCTGCCTGTAAGGCAGTTACCATTCCCTTCCACTCTTGCTTTAATGAATTCCTTCCTTACCTGCACTCATCAGACCTGTTGGAGAATTCCTTCTCGTCCAGAGTCAAGAACCCCGCTTCACCTAGTGCACAAGGAGAAACCTCCCTGCGCAGCTGCCTGGCAACCTTTAGATGTAAAAGACTAAAATGGTAAAGAAAATATCAAAATCAATGAGACTTTTTTATTTGAAGAGCCTGTCAGTGCCTCTTCATACATAGTAAATATAGGCACCAGGGCCAGGCTGCCCTAAAACGAGCCACTTTGGCACGCAGATTATGGTAGAGCTGAAAACAATCAAGGCCCCAAAGACACATAAAGAAACTTTGACCCTCCCTCTAACTGCATAAACAGGATTTACATAGAGGACCTACTCCAGGAAGAGAGCTATCACTCCTGATAACTAACTATATTATAATATAACCTAGGTGTGGTAGTTTATTAAAATTCCTCTCTGACCCATTGCTTCTGTGTGGCCCAGCAAACATCTATTTACCAAACATTTACTCTTTCATATTCCCGTGAATTCCTTCCCTTTACCTTTGGAGTCCAAATCCCTACCTTCTTCTCATTAGTTCAGGATGACACATAAACTTTATTGTCCCTGGTGGTCTTAGGAATCTTATGTCTTATGGATTTCCCTTATATACATAACGTTTTTCCCTGTTAATCTCTCTCATGTCAATTTGATTCTTAGACCAACTAGAAGGACCTTGAAGGGTAGAGGAAAATTCTTCCTCCCCAGCATAGATAAGAGATGGCAAATAGAGTTTATTTCTCATACCTATTCTGATAGATTGGTAATGGTTACCTGGAGGGCTGTGTAAGAAGGAAGTTCTTGTTGAATATAGTCTGAGAAGAGTCTTGATGTTTGTCATCTGCCTAGTATTAGGGGGTGTTGAGTTTATTTTCCTCATTTCTTGTACCTGCTGCAATAAAGAATTGAAAGGCAGAGACACAGTAGTGAAGCAGAATAAAAGTTTTATTTAAAGTTATGCACTTAAAGAGAGAAAAAGTGTGGGTGTCCTCAGAGAGGAGGCATGCTGAATGGTTGGGGGTTCCCTCTTTTAAGGATTTTTCAGGAATGTGACAAAGGGCTTACGGGGTGTAGACTTGGCAGGTGGTCTCAGAATGCTTTTATCTCTGGGGAGAGATACCAAGTCTCTCCTCTCTTATCAGTCCTCCAGGTAATTCTGCAAAATTAACTTAACACAAAAAATTTACTGATATGGTTCCTCCCCAGGACAGCAGCTTCCCTCTGGGAACATATCAGTCAAGACCACCTGCCCTGGTGGGCTGAGTTTGTCTGTTTGCTAAAGAATATGTTAGGAATCTTACTTCCTAACTTCCTGGCTTTTAAAATGGAATTTTAGCTTTAAGATGGAATCTTTCCTGTTCTTACTCTACTGTTTGTATCTGGGCTTTTTGGAAAATTAATTAGGATGCTGTCTCCTGCCTTAGTTACAAAATCACTTGATTAGGGGCTGGAGGAAGAGGAAAAAGAAAACAGCATATAAGTTAAAGAATAAGCTGGGCCTCTAGCAGGCTAAAGTAAACCTCACAATGTCATGATCTAATTGACACAGTGAAGACATGGGCTGTGCTCGGATACTTTTCTTTATCTGGGGAATATCCAGACATTTCCAAGTTACTCGGGGCCTATGGAGCTTCAACTAATTAACTTTCTGGCTCTCTAGTTTTATGTGGTGAACTCTTTGAGTCCCTTTTAGTGGGCTTTCCTGGCCTTATTCTCTCTCAATCCCATTCCTATCTATTTTTCTGCCTAATACTAGGAGAGAAGACTACAATGTGGAAAAACTTACCTGATTTCTTTGCCACCAGTATAATCTGCCCAAATGAGGTGATGGACTCTGTGCACAGACGGCTGAAACAGCCAGACCTGCACCTAGGGGATGAGGTCGTTCAGGTTCACTGTGACCTAGTGATGCCGCGTGGATCTGGAGGGGCTGGGCTCGCAGTTGCTGTGAGGGAATAGGGATAGGCCATTAAAAAAGCTGTGATGTCACACTCCCCTGGGCCACGGTCGGCTTGCTTTGCTGCATGTAGTAAACAACTCTCCCTAAAACTGACAGCACCAGGCAGGGATGTTTTTCCTTTGCATGACTTAGGAGGCTTTTGAAAGTACCACAAGCATTAAAAAGCTTTTGTGTGTAAGCAAATGATCATTTCTTGTGTATGTGTCTGCCACAATGACATATTTTTGCCATGTTGCCTTAAAACATCTAAAATTTTTATTTAAGTAGATCCTTAGAAATTGCTAGGTTTCATTTGAGAATCCTGGTGATCTTGGCGCACAGGAAAGCAGTGGCCTATTTTTCAATGTTTCTAAATGACTTGGAGCCTCTGTTTACCTAGTAAATTTCCAATTCACTTACACTTTATCAATTTGTGATTTTGCCAACTGGTAAGCTTTCATTTTAGGGCTTCGCTGCAGCTTCCTTGAGACAGGCTATTATGATAGCATCTCTGTAAGTGCTGCAATATGACAAGCTTCCAAGGCAGTTGTAAAACAGTTCTAACTGCCACTGTAATGCCTTGGCTGCAACTGATATTAAAATGAATGAAGGGAATTCAAGAATCTAAAATGTTCTCACTTGAACCTGTACTGTTATTTGGATAGAGATTTTTTTCCAACCAGATCAACCAATAGCAACACCCTGACTTTTTTGTTTTTTTGGTTTCTTTCTTTTTTTTTGGACTGATTAGAAGTATACAAGCTGTGCATTTTGTACCGTGGGAAATTTCCGAACCCTATTTGTAGATGTAAATGAATCTGAAATCTTTTTGATTAAAAGATGGTTTCTCATAATTAAGAAATGATAGATGTGTTTGAATGAAAATCTTTTCCTATCATAACCACTGACATCTTGGTATCATATTTTTTACCTGTACTAAGATACTCTCGTGGACAAAATCTGCCCAACTAGCTCTCCAGTAGATTTTTGGGGTCCCTGGTGTAACAGAGACAGAGACAGGTCTAGCTGACAGATCTTAGGAGATTTTATTTACCACTTATTTCCTCAGCAGTATCATAGAGGCAGGTTACACCCCATGAAAAGCTTTGACTACAGAAAACTTAAAAAAAAAAATTCTAAATGGATACTTTATTTGCACATTATATCCTTTGAAAGGAAACTATTCTGTCCTCTTTATTTATCATTGTCACAGTTCATATCATGTAATAGTCAGAACTATCAGTAAAAGAGGTAGATGTGTAAGTTACTGCAATGCCTTCTCTGAAATTTTATTTTCAGTCTGTGACCTATGCTATCCCCAGTTAAGCTGTGCTTACCACCAACTCTAAATTCCTCTGTTTCATGATATTTTATATTCTTGTGTTCTGCCAATGACTACATTTATGGTATTAGGGGAAACATAAATCTTTGCTTCAACCAGCTCCAGACAAAATCTGCCGAGCTTCTCCCTGAGATGAGCAAACATACGGAATGTGAGGAAAATTATCCTTCATCATAAACATTTTTAACTAGTGGAAAAGATAACTTAAAAAGACCATATGCTTTGGGAAAGTAATTTTAGTATGGAAACTTCTGAGCTGGGCATACAAAGAAAAAACAAAAACAAAAAACAGTGCTTTAAAATTCCCATGAAGCTTAGTGCCTTGTACAGTCAACGCTGCTTCTCATACAGCATTCTCTTACTTAAATCAAGTACTGGTCTCATTAGCCAGAGATTACGGGTTTGTGCATCATCTGGGCTAGGATATTTTAGTCGTGGTGTTTTAGAAGGAATATGTTCAAGTAAAAACCACAGAGTTGCAGGAGTCAAACAAAGTTGGATTAAAATCCCAGCCATACAAGTTAGTAGCTCTTTGATCAGACTATTTACTTCAACTTTTGATGATAGGTTTCCACATTTATTTCTAAAATTTAGAGCATAATACAAACATCTCAGTGTCACTGTAAGGTAAATTAAAGGAGTATCTGAAGAACCTAGCCCAGTGCCTTGCACAGAGTCAGCACTCAGAAAATCATGGCTGTTAATTTTAGTATTGGTATGAGACTCAGTATGGAGTCTGTGGGTAGTATGGATCTTTTATCTAATTTACCTTTCATTTTATTCCATATTAGGATTCTATATTTGGGTCTATTAGTCTAATTTTGCCAAGTTTTATTCCATATTTCATCCTAAGATAGCTGACTACATACAAAAGACAAAATGATAAAAATTTTCACATTAATAAGTCAACAGTGACTTGGATTATATTTACATATCAAGTTTTTCAGGTTGATAAGTATATAGATATTTTTATGCTAGAGGACTAATGTGCCCTTATCCTTTATATTACAAATTGAAGAAAAATCAACAGTGCAGATTATTTGATGGATTCAAGGTCATAGAGTGAAGACTTATAAGTATATCCTAGTTTTGGTGACCATTAAAGCAATGGTTTTAATTAATTAGGTGGCAAACATCACAGTAATATTTATTGGTTTATAAGTTTATAGGTATGACTTATGGTCATGGAAAAGGGTCTAGAAGCCATTGTGCAATGCCTGCTTAACAAGAGTTAGTTTTGCCTCGTGACCAGACCTTGGCAATAGCTTTTTTTTTCTTTTGACCGTAAAAGCCAAGGCAGCAAAAACAATAAATGAGTGGGACTGCATCACACTAAAAAGCTTCTTCACAGCAAGGGAAACCATTAACAAAACGAAAAGGCAACATAAAGAATGGAAGAAAATTTTGCAAGTCATGTATCTGATAAGGGGTTAATATCCAAAATATAGAAAGAACTCAAACTACTCAATAACAAAAAGCCAAAATAACTCAATTAAAAAATGAGCAGAGGAACTGAATAAACATTTTTCCAAAGAAGACATACACATGGCCAAGAGATGCATGAAAAGGTGCTGAACATCACTAATCGCTAGGGAACTGTAAATCAAAACCACAATGAGATATCAGCTTTCCCCTGCAGAATGGTTATCATAAAAAAGACATGAGGTAGTAAGTGTTGGCAAGGATATGGTGAAAAGGGAACTCTGTGCTCTGTTGGTGGGAATGTAAGTTGGTACAGTCACTAGGGAAAACACTATGGAGATTCCCAAAAAATTAAAAATAGAACTACCATAAATCAGGGTTTCAAAGAGATATCTTCACTCCCATGTTCATTACAGCATTATTCATAATAGCCAAGATATGGAAACAACCTAAGAGTCCATCAACAGATGAATGGAAAAAGCAGTATATATAAGAAATGTAATATTGTTCGTCTTTGAGGAAAGAGATCCTGCCATTTGTGGCAACATTGATGGAACTTGAATGCATTATGTTAAGTGAAAAAAGTCAGACAGAGAAAGATGAATACTATACGGTATCACTGATATGTGTAGTAAAAAAGCCATACTCGTATTACCAGAAACCAGAATGGTTTATAAGGAGTAATGAAGGAAATGGGGAGATGTTGGTCAAAAAGTACAAACTTTCAGTTATGAGTAAGTTCTGGGGGTCTAATGGACACCATAGTGATTATGGTTAATAATACTGTATTATATATTTGAAAGTTCCTAAGAAAGTAGATCTTAAATTATTTTCATCACAAAAAAAGGAATGGTAATTATGCGATGGAAGTGATAGCTAATGTTACGGTAGTAATCATTTGTAATATATAAATGTATCAAATAAATAAGTATGCCTCAAACTTACACATTATATATCAAATTATATCTCAAAGCTGGAAAAAAATGTCAGTTTTGATTAACTGTAAATATAAGTAATCTAATGGTGCTTGTTATAGAAATATGTCATTTCATTATTATATGAAATTGCTTTAAAAATATAAAGAATAATCTTTATAAAAAACTAAGTTGAATTCTTTGGGCAATCTCAATAAAGATCAGTCACTGAAGGAGTTGAGGGAGAAAAATCACAAAAGAGGTAGTGCCTCTGGATTCCTATGCAAGTGTCTTAAGTTCTAGGTCCACTTCAGTAACACTGAAAACAGAAATCAGAAACAATGAGTCATGTGTATACAATATGATATATGCAAGAAGGTATAGTTGCTGTATTTTTTAAATCAAAGCTTGAAATGATATCACTATGAGCAATTTTTGGAGATGTATATTTGATTTGACTATGCAAATTACATACTTACAGTTCTAGACCTTATATACACCATAAGGAACCTGTTTAAGCCAAATTTTGGAGTTGTTTTTAATAAAAAAAAACTCAGGAGAAATATAAAAACACATGCTATTAATTCCTCTATATTTACCTTTTTGGATTTTTCATTTTTACTTTATATTTGTTGGTGTATTAGTATTAGCCCCCACACACTTTGAAAATACATGGCTTCTTTTAAATGATTAAGCAAATTCAAGTAATTCTGTGTAGTATAACAAGTGCAAATAGAAAGTTTCACTAGTTATTAGAAGGGTAAGTTATAATGCACAAGAGCCCAAATAAAATGAAAATACTGCAGTGTAAAGATATTTTGGTAAATGTTAAAATTGACATCAGCAAAAAACACATTTCATTGAATGTTTTCTAACACTGTTTTCTCCACTGTAATGAACCTTAATGTCATTGAGATAAACACCAATCTTTGTTTTTATCTCTTTCTATTCTATGTACCGTGACAGAAATGTTTCATGTTTATACACTTCGTTTTGCAAGACGGCTTCACATTCCTTGCCCAGTTCCAAGGGATTAATGAGTAGTCGAAGAATACAGTCGTATTTCTTTATCATTTTAAATGTCACATAAGTTCAGATGTTTTTGGCATGTTGGAAACTGCAGTCTAGAGCACAACTGTTTTAAAATGCCATTCCTAATTCTAAGTAATAGAAACTGACATTTCTTACTTCTAAGGAAACTATTAATGTTACAAGTGTCTTCTCAATCATTTTTAAATTCAGTCATTATTCTACTAGGAATACATCTTTGTCAGGTGATATTTTTTTCTCTTTGTGTGTGTGTGTGTGTGTGTGTGTGTGTGTGTGTACGTGAGAGAGAGAGAAAAAAGAGAGAGATTTAACCATCATATCTGATTTGTTTTACCACAAAAAGGAAATGCCTTTATCAGCTATGTCTGCCTTTCTTTCTCCTCCCCTCTCCTTCCCTTTCCCTGTTCTCCCCTCCTCTTTATGCTACCGACGTTCCCCAAAGGGATGTCAAACACTGTGACATGGAATATTTGAATGCTTTCATAGTCAGAAATCATGGGTGTTTTAGTGCTAGGGCTGCCATTACAAAATACCACAGACTAGGTGACTTGAACAACAGACATTTATTTTCCCACAGTTCCAGAGGTTGGAAGTCCAAGATTAAGGCTCAGGCAGGTTTGGTTTCTCCTAAGGCCTCTCTACTTGGCTTGCAGCTGGCTGTCTTCTCTCTCAGTCCTTGCATGGCCTTTCCTCTGTGCGCACACATCCTTCATGTCTGGTTTTATGTCCAAATTTCCTCTTCTTATGAGAGCAAATAAAATGATATTGGGTTAGGGCACCCTCTAACAGCCTCATTTTAACTTAATCTTTAAAGGTCCTATCTCCTTATACTGTCAGTTTAAGATACAGGGAGCAGGGTTTCAACATATGAATTTTGGAGGGACACAATTCATCTTATAACATGGGGATTGCAAGTTATTTCTCAAAATAAATTTAGGTAACCTCCTAAAAATAAAATTTAAAGAAAAGTTGTAACAGGAGAGTTTAGCTGTTGTTATAAGCAGCCACATTCTAGACCCTGAATATGTGAGAAGATAAAGAAGGTGAGGATTCCTCAAAAGCATATCACAGTGACCCAGGTAGAGTCCTAGGAGAGTGTCACTATATTAGCAAATGCAAATCTGTAGTATAGTGAATTATGTTACATGCTATCTGATAAAAAAAGAATGTATTGGCTGAGGGTACAGATGACTTTTACAGAAGCTAGAGAACAGCAACTAAACAGAACTCAGTATTAAAATTTCTGTCAGTGTCCTGGGCTGAGCTCAGGGTGGAGATATCCTAAAACTCTTTAGTTACTGGAAAGATATGTTCTCTAATCTTGATTCATCTGGCCTCGCTGACATCAGTCACATTGCAGTGTTACTGTTTCCTTTTATTTTATTCTGATTCCATGTTCCTCAAGAGTAATTTATTCTGAAATTCAACTTCTCATATACTGTAACAATGAGGATTTCATGGAGAGTGAACAAAAATATTGCAGTTCCAGGAAAAGAATGTCCCCAATTGTAAATGACTAGACTGACTTTCTGGTTGTCAGCAGTTTAACAGGAGCTCCTAGATCATCCTGCCTAAGCAGTCAACCCATGTCTTTGGAATCTCTCACAATGGCTTATGACTTCAACTTCAGCATATTTGTTTAATAAATACTGTTGAGTCTTATTATTCTTATTCTGTGAAAAAGTTTATGTCAAGAATTCCTAAATCCCCCAGCTGTTTTCAATTTATTTGCTTTGAAACCTCTAGTCCGATCTCAATCTTTAATTGAATAGCACGTTAAATGGCATTTTTTGACAAACTGAAAACACTCTATTCAGCTTAGTCAAATTTGTTCTTACTCCAGAACCCTGAACTGCTCTTTACTTTTTAGGCCTTTTTCATAGTTTAATTTACATATTCCAGGTCAAATAGCAACACTTCAAAGGCTTTCTCTGACTATCCTTGCTAAAATGATTGCTCACATCTAAACTCAGTCTACTGCATAGAAAAATGACTGACACTACTTAAGGCGATTGGGTATGTTTTTCCTAAACAAAAGCAATGAGTCAATGAACCAATCTTGGATCCTATAGAATATTTGAAGAAAGAAACAGTACAAATTTTAATTTAAAACCTATCCATGGCTTTTTGTGTTTTAAGTAAACACTGCCTAAAAATTATGCATAGATGACTTCTGACTAGACACTTCCTATAATACAAAATTTAAGACTCCATACAGTCTTCTGTTTGAAAAAAAGTGATTCTTACCTGTCAATGATTTACTTCAGTAATTCTCCAAGTGTGGTCCCCATGACAATAGCATTAGAATGATCTAAAAGAGTATTATAAATGCACATTTTGGACCCCAGCCCTGAACAACTGAATCAGAAACTCTGGAAGTAGGGTCCAGTTATCTGTATTTTAACAGAACCTTCAGGGGACTCTTTCGTGAACACTACTGGTTTACCTGATCGAAAGTCTAAATCAATACTGCTATTTGAATTAAAATAGTAGCCTTGACATTTGAATATTTGGTTATTCCTAAAGAACACTTGGTGTTTTTCAATGATTTTAGGACCTACTGGTATAATTGTAGAAAGTCAACATATAATTTATAATTCCATTCACAGGCTTGGCATCTCAAAATGATCCAAGAATCTTATACCTAATTGCTTAGCTGAAAGTCAGTATAGACTTGGGTTCATTTCCTAATACATGAATGAAAAGCTATTTCCATTACATTTCTTTGGTATGAGACAGGAAAAAATGAATAGGAAATGACAATAACCCAGCACCAATTTATCAACCTTGCTGTCATTTCTTAAATATCATTTTCACAAATATGTTATTACAGAGCTCTGGTAGAGGACAAAAGGATGATATGGCAAGCTCCAAAAAGACTCTCAAATGTCAGGGAAAATATTTTGTTCCGGAATCGTGACAGATTTATGCTATGAATAAATGTTTGAAATTCAGTGAATGGTGAAAATATGTCACCATTTTTTGTGGTCTAAAGATAATAGAATTATAAGAGACAAACTTCATTGTTTTTACACTATGACAAAAATATGGGTCTCTTTTGAGAAGGAAAGAAAAAGTAGCATGCATTACTGTAGAACCAGGAGCCAGTGATTGAATACCCTCCTGCCTTTTATCTCCACTTGGAGAGAACTCACTTGTACTCTTCCTGCCCTATAAACAGAACTGCAGTCTACAATTATTGCCTAACTTTTGCAAGCTGCCTATGGTGTTAAAACATTTCTTCTGCAAAGGTAACTTAATATGCTTAAAGAAGGTAGTTACTAATATATTGAAGCACATCTTTCTAGCTCAGGCAGAAGTTCTTGGCTCTTAAATATAGAAGACCATTTTCACTTCTTCATGTATTTTGACTGTCTTTATTTTCTAATGAAAATGAAGTAAAGGATCAAAATTGCTATGACTGAAATCATTTAGGAATAAAATTGAGGACCATAGTATATAAATATATAATGACTAATAAGGACTTCATTTTGAATATGCATACATATATATGTATATATATACACACACACATAAATATATCATATTTTTAAAATATTGAAATTAAGGTTCTCACTATGGTAGGGAAACAGAATTATAACAAAATTGAAATTCAAAGCCATTTTTTAAAAAAATTTCAGAATATAAACTCACTATTTTAGACTGTGCACCCCAATTTACTTAATTGTAATTATTGAGAATTGATATATAAATTTATTATTAAAATATTTCTAATGTATGATGACTCATTTACTATGAAAAATATATATTTTACATGTTTTTGAAAGTTGGCATTTTGCCATATCAGTTGTATCAAAATTTCTTCCAAATTACTTTGAAATTATGGGGCATATATCTAGATAGAGGGCAGAATTTGATTCTTCCCCTGAGCAAATAATTGACATGTACTCCTATTGATATCAGCATAGACTTAACTGGTTTGTAGTAATGTCTGTGGAAAATAGATACACTTTTTTGAAATATTACAATGAGCAGCAAAACTTTTGGCTTTCAAGGAACTGCCTGTTGCAGATATTAATTAATACCAGGGTTTAGTTATTTTCAGTTGCTCATATCAGGAAAATACTCAAAAGACAAATGATTTTAAAGTTTGATCACTATTTCATGGCCATTATAGGTATTTATCTCATTCATTTCTTAGATTTTTCCCCATAGGAATTGATCATAATTGTATAATGTGGCTAATGTAAAAATGTATATAATGTACAATGTAGCTAATATAAAAATCTGATTCACTTTTCAGTAACTGCTTAAATGCATATAAGTAAAATATAAAGTCATTGGGCATAGATACATACATAAACAATATACACATTTGTTTAAAGAGGTCATTCATATTTTCAGTGGCATACTAGCAATTAATACAGAAGCCTTATTAATTTAAAAACAGAAAAAGATTTTCTTGCAATTTAATATGAATATATTTATTCTTTAAGTACAGTAATAGAAAAAGTAGGATTGCTTACATTGCATTTTACGTGGCAGACTGAGATGACATTCAACTTTCAGTTATGTTAGAAACTGAGGTTTTTAATTTTTACTTTTTTTCTTTCTTTTTTGGTGCTTTATGTTTAAAATACCTCAAACTTTGGGAAATATACAAGGCATACTGTGAACCCAAGGGAAATAATTTGTACAATTATAGCTGTTTTGTTTTGGAAAAGATTCTATGTATGGAAACAAATAAGGCCAAAGTGTCAAGTTGCAAAGCAAAGGAGAAAACTAAGTTATTTGTTTATGTTCAAATAAAAATATTTTAGATTAGTTGTAATAGTATAGGTAGTAGTCAGGCAATGGCTATTTCAATGCCAGTTATTTATTAGACAGTAATTCACCTAATCTGATTTAGATAAATATTTCCAATATCCAAAAATTAGGAGTTAAATGGACAATTGCCTATTGTCACCTAAAATTATTTATATTTCCAGCTCTATTCCTTTCATCATGTATGGCAATTATTTTTCATGTGATTTTTATAAAGCAATTCCAATTATCTATAGATCCCAAAATATGAATCTTCCACAGCCAATCCAACTACCAAATGATGATATAAATTAATTCATTATTTCAACAAACATTCTGAGCATATACCATGTGTCACACAATGTTTGAAGCCTTGAGAATACACCAAATAATGTCTCGGCACTCACAAGACTCCATTTCTGGGAGGGTGAGGAGAAGATAGATAATAAAACGAAATAAATAAGCATAGAGTTTGTTAGAAGGGCTGAGTTCTTATCAGAAAGATTAAATTGAAAGAAAGTGACTTGAAGTGAAAGAAAGTGCTCTTTTATAATCAGGAAAGTTTTCTTTCAGGCGGTAACATTTAGAAATTCCTGGCAAAAGTGATTGAGCAGCCATATGGACACATGGTGCAAGAATGTTTAAGGCAGAAGAAACAGCAAATACAAATGCCCTGAGGCAGAAACATAAAAGTCCTTTGAAAAGAAAAGGAATGAGGCACTATGACTAGAATTAAGTAAACAAAGCAGAGTTGGTAGAAGGGATAGGAGTGGAAGGTAAAGTCAGAAAGGAAGATGGTTGAGAGGTAGCTCATGCCAAGCCTTGTAGGACTATTTCCATGCAAATTAATATATTTTTATTAAATTGTAGGACTCTACACTCAGGGAATTATTTGATCACAACATAGGTAAAATATAATAATTTATGCCAAAAATGTGAGCATTTAAAAACAATTACTCATTTTGTCAGTTTTTTTAATGCATACATTTTTTTTGGAATTATAGCTTTAAAAAGATCTAAATAAGTTTATGAGGTTTCTTCTTTGGCCAGTTGAAGCTGAAGTATAATTTTCCTTATCATTAAAAAAATAAGACTTTTACATATTTAATTGACTATCAGACCTATCAACAGGTAGGAGTGGTTACAATGACAATGATGAATGCTAAATATATTAATCATTTACATTTCTTCATATTATCCAGATGTTTTACTCATCTAAAAAACTCAATCAACTCTGACCATGAAAAAGTAATAAAGGAATAGAATGTGTCATTGCTAATAGTAGTTTTTTTGTTTTTTCCAATGTAGTGATATGTTTAAAGGTAGAAGCTTCTATTAGGAAAAATAAAGCAATATTTCCAAAGCTTGTAAATAATATCCTTTGGTCATATTATAATATATTCCTAATGTGTAGCATGATATCAGCCCTCCCTGTAGACTTATTCATGACTCATCTCCTACAGGAAGTGAGATGGCTTTTACTTTAGGAATACTTTATAATGTTCAGATTTTTACAAAAGCTAGTCAATACCACCCCTAAACTGCTGTCTGCAGGAATATAAATCCAGTATTATTGGCAACAATGTCATTGACTAGAAGTATTTCAAATTTGCTGCTGCCCCAAAGCTATGAAAATCTCAGTAGAAAGCCTCCATTCTTTTGGTTCAGTGGCTTCTAACTAATTATTAGCTGCTTGATCCTTCCTGCAAATAAAACATTATGAAGACCTACATTTACAAAATAAAAAATGTATAACTTTTCTGGGAGTCTTAGGTAAATTGGGAGTCCTCAGTATTCCCAGGGCTTCTTCCAAGACAACCTCAGGTCTCTGGGGATTAACTTCTGCCTAGATACCCTGCAGTATATTCCCAGAAAAGCCTACCTGTTGGAGAGCAGTACCTTTTGACTATAAATTATTGGTTCTATGTAGATCTATACTTCAAGATGATGGCATGGCCTGTAAAGAAAACTATTTAAAAGTAGCCCATTATGAAAACTATAATATATTTTGAAAATATTTACTTATTTACACTATGAGAATCCTCAGGAGCATTTTCTCTCTGGTCTTAGGATTTTCTTGTACAATTTTCTGATTGAGAGAATAAAGGACAATCTTTATAGAGGTAGTGATCTTTGAACTTGGCCATTTTATGATGGATTGTTTTATAGGATCGTTCCAGAGGAAGGAAATTTATAGATTTGAGAAAGTGCATTGTGAGTTCAGGAAACAACAAGTGATTGAATATTTGACATATATTTTTCTTCAAAGAAATAATGTTGGATACATGAGTTCTTATTTTATATAGTGTTTAATTTGCATTAATTTATAGACATTAATTTGCATATTAAATTGTTTTTCTTCTTGCTTCCAAGAACATTTGTTTTCTTTTTTTAATTGAAGTATAGTTGTTATACTATATTTGTTTCAGGCACACAGCATAGTGATTTGACAATTGTGTAATTATAAAATTCTCACCATGTTAAGTGTAGTTACCATCTGTTAGCAAAGTTATTGCAGTGTTGACTATATTCCCTATACTGTACTTTACATCCCTGTGATTTTATTTTATAATTGGAAGTTTGTACCTCTTTATTCCCTTCACCTATTTTTGCATATTCCTCCACCTCCTCTCATATGTCAACCTCCAGTTTGTTCTCTTTATTTATGAGTCTTTTCAATTTATTTATTTTTTATTTAAAAAATTTTTTAAGATTCCGCATACAAGTGAAATCATATGGTATTTGTCTTTCTTGTGTGACTTATTTTAGTTAGCATAATACTCTCAAGTCCATCCCTGTCACAAATGACAAGATTCATTCCTTATAATGGCTACGTTTTCTTTATCTATTCATCTATTGATGAACACCTAAATTGCTTCCCTATCTTGGCTATTGTAAATAATGCTGTAATAAACATAAGGGTGAATATGTCTGTTTGAATTAGTGATTTTGCTTCTTCACGTAAATACCCAGAAATGGAAATACTAGGTAATACAGTATTTGTATTCTTAATTTCTTGAGGATCTTCCATATTGCTTTCCAAAGTGGCTATACCAGTTTACATTCCCACCAACAGTGCATGAGGGTTCCCTTTTTCCCACATCCTCACATTTGTTATTTCTTGTTTTTTATTGATTTTTGTAATTCTGACTGGTGTGAGGTGATATGTTATTGTGATTTGGATTTTCAGCTCCCCAGTGTTAGTCATGTTGAGCATCTTTCCATGTGTCTTTGGCAATCTGTGTGTCTATTCAGGTCTCTGCCCAACTATTAATCAGATTAGTTGCTTTTTTGGTGTTGAGTTGTATGAGTCCTTTATATATTTTGGATCTTAGCCCTATATCAGATATAATATTTTCCAAATATATTCTTCCATACAGTAGATTGCCCTTTCATTGTGTTGATGGTTTTTTGCTGGGCTGAAGGATTCTAGTTTGATGTAGTCCCACCTGTTTATTTTTGTCTGTTTCTCTTGTCTGAGGAGACAGATCCAGAAAAAAAAAATTACTAATGCTGATGTTCAAGAGTTTACTGGCTATTTTTTCTAGGAGATTTATGGTTTCAAGTCTTATATTTAGGTCTTTAATCCATTTTGAGTTTATTTTTTGTGTATGGTATAAAGAGTGACCCAGTTTCATTATTTTACATGAAGCTGTCCAGTTTTCTCAACACCATTTATTAAAGAGATTATGTTATCCACATGGCATATTCTTGCCTCCTTTGTCATATATTAATTAACCATATAGATGTGAGTTTATTTCTGAGTTCTCTATTCTGTTCCATTGGTCTGTGCATCTATTTTTGTGTCAGTACTTTACTGTTTTGATTAGTGTAGCTTTGTGGTATAGTTTGAAATCAGGGAGCATGATACCCCCAGTTTGTTCTTCTTTCTACACATTGCTTTGGCTATTCAGGGTCTTTTGTGGTTTCATACAAATTTTAGGATTATTGGCTCTGTTTCTATGAGAACTGACATCAGTGTTTTGATAGTGGTTTGGGTAGTATAGCCATTTTAACAATGCTAATTCTTTCTATCCATGAGCATGGACTAGCTTTCCATTTATTTGTGTGGTCTTCATTTTCTTTTATCAGTCTTATAGTTTTCAGATGATAGGTCTTTTCTCCTTGGTTAAATTAAATAGGTATTTTATTCTCTTTGATGCAATTGTAAATGGGATTGTTTTTCTAAATTCTCTTTCTACTAGTCCATTTTTAGTATATAGAAATGCAACAGATTTCTGTATATTGATTTTGTGCCCTGTGACTTTACTGAGTTCATTTTTTAGTTCCCATAATTTTCTGTTAGAGTCTTTATGGTTTTCTATATAGTTATCTGCAAATATTGACAAATTACCAATTTGGTTGCTGTTTATTTCTTTTTATTGTCTGATTGCTATAGCTAAGACTTCTACTACTATGTTGAATAAAAGTAGTGAGAGTAGGCAACTTTATCTTGTCCCTGATCTTAGAGGAAAAGCTTTCATCTTTTCACCATTGATGTTAGCTGTTGGTTTGTAATATATGGCCTTTATTATGTTCTCTCTATACCCATTCTGTTGAAAGTTGAGAGTTTCTATCATGGATATATATATATATATTCAAATATATTGGTTTCTTATGCCACCTTCAGATAATGTAATTCATTGACTCTCTCAACTGGTAAAGAATGCCACAATAGATAATTAAATCTAAAAATGAAATTCAGTGAATATTTATTTGTGTTATTGAAGGATTAGTAGTTGGGTGTAAATTATTTTTAAAGATACTTGAATTCTAAGTGTTCAAATGCCAAATGTGTTTATTATAAAATAATATTTAAAAGTATCCTTTTAAATGAAACACTTATTCAAATGGAATCATTACTATTTTCAATTATAATTATAAATGTAATAATTACAGGATACTTATCATTTCATCTTTCTTGGTGATTAAAATCACCATTATGAGAACACAGCATTATCATAGCCAAATTGGGTAGTCTTTCTTTCTTTCTTGTTACTGTCAGCTGGCACTGCTGTTTTTGGTATGTTCTTTTCTGACTCATCTGTAATTCTACTTACTCTTTATTTCTTTCTTTTTTATTCATTATTTCTAATTACCTATAAATCAAGTGCCCAAGCCTGCAGATTGAATGAAGTTCTAAGAAACTGTCCTAAGAAGGAAGAAAACCACCTGACAAGAAAACTGTCAATATACTTCAAAATTTCATAATTTGATTTCATTCATGGAATTTGCCTCCTTATAGTTTATGAAATAATGATATTAATTTATTTTCTCAATATTACAAATCTATTTTTTTAAAAGGCTTGAGCTAAAGTAGTAATTCTCAGAAATGTTTGTAAAGTTATCAAGGCAGGATAATTCACTATGTGGTTTTATGTGACTACCTTTGTACAGTTGAGTTCTTCAGTGTTTGACATGCAAAGATGAAATACTAACTATAGGTCACCCAGAATTATAGCAAAACAATATATTGCACTAGATTTCAAGAGATCTTATCTCTCTATGCCTATTTCTGCTGACAATTTTGAATAATTTCTAATGCATATCGTGTAACACATACTTAAAGTTTCCATGAGTCTTTAATTCAGATATTTGGGGATTTTTCTCAGCATTAAAATATTTTCTGTTCTATATTTTGCCTATAGTAACTAGTAATTACCAGTATGTGTTGTTATAAAAGGAGTAACTAGAAACAGAATCCTTAGAAATATTCACACGGTCACATGGAATAAATATTCAACAAAGTATCACTTATAGCTTATGAAAGTCATTAAATATGTTCTCACATTATTTATCAAAGCTAAATCATAATTAATGTGAAGGGGGGTTGATTGATTTTTCCACAGAAATATTCAGTGTTGTCTTAATGTTTTTCAAACTTAGAAAACATTTTATATCTTAGGGGAGCGTTTCTCAATTCAATCTTTATGGAGACAGATTAAATTATATGATTTTAATTTTTTCACAAATTAATTGCTTTTCAGAGGAAGAGGTCATTTTAAAAGTATGATCTTAATTTTCTTTAAGAAAGTCAGCCACTTTCTGGCTTGGAATTCTGACTGACTGAACTCTTTAGTACTTTAGTTTTCTCATATGCTGTGAAGTGTGGGGAATTAAACTAAATGAGTAGGTATCATGGCTGTCTAGAATATGATAATTATTCAATAAAGAAAACAAAAGACTTTTTACCTGTTTTGCCTATTTTGTTTTATAATTATTAGAATAATAATATATAGTTTACCAATGCCTGATATCTACATATAACAATACTTAAATGAGAAAAAGAATTAAGTCAAAAAACCCACGACAGACATGAAACACAAACTGTGTGTATATTATCGATACAGTATACATTCTTAAAACCAGAACCTGGTGAAAACCATCCTTCTAAGATACTTTTCTCTGTTTTGGTCCAGCTATTGCCTCTGTGATGTTTCTGGTCCCAGTAATCTCGTTTTGGCTCTATACCTTTCTTACCCCTTCTTTGGGCTTCATTTGAGCTTGATTTTGTCAGCAGCATATTTCCTATGAAGAATTATTTTTTACTTCTTGCTCAGGATTTAAACTGAAAAGAATAAAAGAATTATCAACTGTATCGGCAAGGTTTTGCTTTCTTTCATTATGCTCTACAAATTTTTGGCACTAATTCTTATAGTCTGGTGCATATCTTTTATTTTGTGTTTTAACAGTCATACAGTTTTCCTTTTTCTAATCTGAGTGGTCTGTGACCTTCCTCCCTATGCGGTGTTCTGTCCCTATATGATCTCCCATACCATTGCAAAATAAACTATCATGTTCTCCTCATTTTGTGAGAGAGTAACACAAGGAGTTTATTGATTCTGTTCTTCTCCAAGATAGTGGTTACGCTCAAGTAGTGGGAACATATCATTTAGGACTGCTTGTCCTGCCCTAAGACAGGGTCAGTTGTTGGGATTACCAAAGAATAAGTTAGGAATCTTGCCTTTTAACTCCCTGGTTTTTAAAATGGAATCTTAGCCTTAAGATGGAGTCCCTCCTGTTGTTATTATATTATTTATATTGGCATTTTAAATCATAGACAGGAAAAATTAGTGATGCGTGTGCCGTGTCCCTGCCCTACCTCACTGGTATGTGAGTGATAGAGCATTACTCTAAAAGCTACCCATGGTCTTTGTTCTATTTACACTTTTATTACTGTTTGGGTGACCTTGAGAAAGTGTGTTTTTCTATACTTCCCTTTTGCCATTTTAAGTAAGTATAATAATACATGATAACTATAATTATGTACTTCATTTAAAAAGATTATTAAATGATTTGTAGATTTTATTAGGTACACTTTATGATCATATTTTTCTTTTTTCTCTTTTGTGGCCACCTTCAGTTTATCGCAAAGTGTCCTCATATCTCATCCTTTTTGTTATTATGTTATATCCTATTCTCCACTTCTCCTTTTACGTCCTTTTCTAATGAGCTTGACATACACACTTTGATGACATTTTTCATATAAAATATACTATGTTTAAAATATCTGTGGCGTCTAATTCAATGCTTCTAAATACTACACAGAATTCCACTGTGCATATATGCTATGATTTAATTATTTGTTATGCTAATGTTGCTCCAACTCCCTGTTACTGCAAACAATACTAAGGTAAACCATTCTACTTTATGTACCTCTCTTTACTTGTTCAGGAATTTCTCTTAAGGTTTAAAATCATGACTGGAATGGCTAGTTCAAAGGAAATTAATCTAATTTGTTTCAGTCTAATCTAATCTAATTTTTATATGTACTTAATTGAATGCTCTAAATTTTCATCAAAAGAGTGGATGACTGTATCTACAATTTTTGGTAAGTATTTTTTGTTGTTTGGCTCTGAGCATTGCATAGTTACTATGTTGTTTCAGTATCCAGATATATGGAGCTTTTTTAAAATAGATGAACTTTATATTTTAGAACAGTTTTGGTTCATAGCAAAATTGAGTGGAAAGCACAGAGACTTCCTGTGCATCATCTGTCCCCACGCACATGCACAGGCTCCCCTCTTATCTACGTTTCTCACCAGTCATATGTTTATTACAATCTATGAACCTACATTGATAACATCATTATCACCTTAAATCCATAGATTAGGGTTCACTCTTGGAGTTGTAAATTCTGTGGGTTTTGAAAAATGTATAATGATATGTATCCATAATTTTAGTAACATACAGAATCATTTCACTGCCTTAAAATTCCACTGTGCTCTGCCTATTCATCCATCCCAACTCCCTGATCTTTTTATTGTCTCATAGTTTTACTTCCCCCAGTGTCATATAGTTGGAATCACACAGTATACAGCCCTTTCAGATTGGTCCTTCATGTAGTAATATGTATTTAGGTTATTTTTTTTTTTGGTTTTCTGTTTTTTTATTGGAATGAAGTTGATATACAATATTGTATTGCTTTCAGATATACAACATAGTGACTCAGTAATTATGTACATTACTAGATAGATGCTTCCCACAATAAGTGTAGTTACCCCATTATTATACCAAGCTTTTTATATATATTCTCTGTGTGGCCCTTCTATTCCTATGACTGACTTACTATACAATTTGCAGTTTGTACTTCTTTATCCCCTTCACCTATTTCACCCATCCTACTACCCACCTCCCTATGGTACCTACAGTCTGTTGTCTGTCATTGTGGGTCTATTTCTTTTTTGTTTATTTGTTCATTTTTTTAATTCCACATATAAGTGGAATCATATGGTATTTGTCTTACTCTGTCTGACTTATTTCACTTAGCATGAGACCCTGTAGGTCCACCCATATTGTTGCACTTGGCAAGATTTCCTTATTTTTATGGCTGAGTAACATTCCATTGTGTATATGCACCACATCTTGTTTATCTGTCTATCAATGGGCACTTGATTTGCTTGTCTTTGCTATTGTAAATAATGCTGCAATGAACATAGGTATGCATATATCTTTTTGAATTAGTGATTTGGTTTTCTTAGGGTAAATTCCCAGAAGTGGAATTTCTGGGTTGTATGGTGTTTCTATTTTTGTTTTTTTGAGAAAACTCCATCATACTGTTTTTCTCAGTGGCTGGACTAGTATTCATTCCCACCAACAGTGTAGGAGTGTTTTCTCCACATTTCTTGTCAATTTTTGTTATTTCTTGTCTTTAAATAGTAGCCATTCTAACTGATGTGAGTAACACCTCATTATGGTTTTGATTTGCATTTCCCCAGTGATTAATGATGTTGAGCATCTTTTCACATGTCTGTTGGACATCTGTATGTCTTCTTTGGAAAAATGTCTATTCAGGTCCTCTGCCCTTTTTCTTAAATTGGATTATTTGTTTCTTTGAGTTGTATGCGTTCTTTATATATATAAATATATATAAAGGATATTAGCCTTTTATCAGATATATCATTTGCAAATATAATCTCCTATGTGATAGGTTGCCCTTTTGTTTTGCTAAGGGTTTCCTTTGCTGTGCAGAAGCTTTTTGGCTTGATATAGACCTACTTCTTTATTTTTGTTCTTGTTTCCCTTGCCCAGGGAGACATATCCAGAAAGAAACTTTTCGTGCTGATGTTCATGGGATTCTTGCCTATGTTTTCTTCTAAGAGCATTATGGTTTCATGTCTTCCATTTAGGTCTTTAATTCAGTTAGAGTCTACTTTTGTGCATGGTGTAAGGCAGTGATCTAATTTAATTGTTATATATACCTATCCAGTTTTCCCAACACCATTTATTGAAGAGACTGTCTTTCCTCCATCATATATTCGTGACTCCTTTATCATATATTAATTGACAATATATGCACGGGTTTATATCTGGGCTCTCTATTCTGCTCAATTGATTCATGTATCTATTATTGTGCCAGCATACTGTTAAATTGTTGTAGCTTTGTAGTATAGCTTGAAATCAAGGAGAATTTTACTCACAGCTTTGTTTTTTTCTTTTTCAAGATTGCTTTGGCTATTTGGGGTCTTTTATGGCTCCATCAAATTTTTATTTTGCTCTAATTGATTGAAATCTATCATTGGTATTTTGATAGGGATTGTATTTAATTAGTGAATTGCTTTGGGCAGGATGACCATTTTGAAATATTAATTCTTCCTATTCATGAATATAGGTTAGCTTTTCATTTATATGTGTCTTCTTCAAGTTCTTTTATCAGAGTCTTATAGTTTTCAGAGTACAGTTCTTTCACCTCCTTGGTTAGGTTTATTTCTAGCTTTGTTTTTTTTTGATGCAACTATAAATGGAATTGTTTTTTCTGCTAGTTTGTTGTTAGTACGTAGGAATGGAATGGATTTCTGCATGTTGATTTGATCCTGTGACTTTGCTGAATCCACTTATTAATTCTAATGTTTTATTTTATGGAGTCTTTAGGGTTTTCTGTGTATATTATCATCTGCAAATGGTGACAATTTTACTTCTTCCTTACCAATTTTTATTTCTTTTTCTTGCCTGATTGCTAGGCTAGGATTTCCAGTACTATACTGAATAAAAGTGGTGAGATTGGGCAAACTTGTCTTGTATCTGATCTAAGAGGAGAAACTTTTAGCTCTTCAGCATTGAGTATGTATCAGCTGTTGGGTTATCATATACGGCCTTTATTATTGTTGAGTTATGTTTCTTCCACACCCACTTTCTTGAAAATTTTTATCATGAATGGATGTTGAATTTTGTCAAATGCCTTTTCAACATCTCTGAGATGATTATGTGGTTTTTATCCTTCTTTTGTTAATGTGGTATATCACACTGATTTTCAGATACTGTACCATCCTTGCATCATTATAATAAATAGCCCTTATGATGAATGATCCTTTTGATGCATTTTTTAATTCAATTTGCTAATATCTTTTTGAGAATTTTTGTATTTATGTTCATCCATGATATTGGTCTGTAGTTTTCTTGTAGTGTCTTTTTCTGGTTTTGGTATTAGAGTAATACTGGCCTCATAGAATGAGTTGGAAGTACTCCCTTCTATTCTATTTTTTGGAAAACTTTAAGAAGGATATGTATGTACTCATCTTGATATGCTCAGTAGAATTCACCTGTAACTTCATCTGGTCCTGGAATTTTTCTTGTTGAGAGTTTTTCATTACCAGTTCAACTTTGTTACTGGTAATTTGTTCAGACTTTCTGTTTCTTTAATAGTAAGATTCTATGTTTCTAAATATTCTTCTCGGCTGTCCAATTTATTGGCATATAATTTCTCATAGAACTCTCTTATAATTCTTTGAATTTCTGTGGTGTCAGTTGAAACTTCTCCTTTTTCATTTACAATTCTGTTTGTGTGTTCTTTCTCTTTTCTCGATAAATCTGACTAAAGGTTTGTCTATCTTGTTTATCTTCTCAAAGAATCAACTCTTGGTTTCATTGATTTTTTTGTATTGTTTTCTTAGTATCTGTATTATTTCTGCTCTAATCTTTATTATGCCCCTCCTTCTATTAATTTTAGGCTCTGTTCTTCTTTTCTAGTTCCTTTAGTTGTATAGTCAGATTGTTTGAAATTCTTGCTTCTTGAGGTAGGCCTGTGTTGCCCTAAACTTCCCTCTTATAATTGTTTTTGCTGCATACCACATATTTTGAAGCATTGTGTTCTATTTTCATTTGTGCCATGTATTGTTTGGTTTCCTCTTTGATGTTCCTTGATCCTAATGCATTTTAATATTCAACATATCTTTTCAGAACATGGTAGCTCATTTCTTTTTAGCTCTGAATAATATTCCAGTGTCTGAATGTACCACAGTTCATTTATCAGTTCATCTACTGAAGAACTTCTTGGTTGCCAGTTGTGACAATTAAGAACAAAGTTTGAACAATTATAAACAAAGCTGCTATAAATATCCTTGTTCAGGTTTTTACATGAACACAAATTTTCAATTCATTTGGGTAAATAATGAGGAGTCATATTCTGGGTCATATAGTACAAGTATAATTTGTTTTGCAAGAACTGCCAAAAGGTCTCCCAAAGTAGCAGTACAGTTTTGCACTCCCACCAGAAATGAATGAGAGTTCCTATTGTTCCACATCCTTGTCATCATTTGGTGATATTAGTGTTACAGATTTTGGCCATTCTAACACAGATGCAATGGTATCTCATTTTAATATGTACTTCCCTAATGTCATATGTTATTCAACATATTTTCATTTGCTTACTCTCTATCTGTATATCTTCTTTGGTACAAAGATATTCATGTCTTTTGCTCATGTTTGAACTGAGCTGTTCATTTCCTTACTGTTGAGTTGTATGAGTTCTTTGAATATTTTGGATAACAGTCCTTATCAGATGTTTCTTTGGCAAATAATTTCTCTCAGTCTGTGATTTGGATTCTCATTCTCTTGATGTGGATTTTTTGTTTGTTTGTTTTTTAATATTTTTTTCCCCCTCATTTTATTCAGTATGACCAAAATGTATAATAAGTTATTTGGTTCTTTTAAAATTGATTGCTCCTTCTTTTTTTAGCCTTAAATGTGATTGTATTTTGTGAATCCTGCCAAATATTTATTGCTGTGAATAAGGCATGTAAAGTTCAACGTAGTGTACTGTTTAGTAGCATAAGCTCTGGAATTCAGAACAACTGATTTTTAAACCCTGTTTTGTCATTTCTTTATAAGTAAACTTGGACAAATTGTTTAAACACTGTGCTTAATTTTCCTATACAACACATTGAGATAACAATAGGACATACCCCATAGATTTAGATTGAGGATTAAGTGAAGTAATTAATGTTGGGTACTGTACACAGTGATTGGTAATGTGTTAAATACTTTCATAATTATTCATTAGTTGGAATACTTGTGAAGTTCATTGCATTTCTGTGTCTTATTTTTCTGCTTCTCTGATCAGTTTCTGATAAGAATGTATTGTTTTAATGTTTCACAGTTTAGTTACATTATTATATGAAAATAGTCTGAAGCTGTGTTATTAGGTGTGTCTCATGCTGAAATGTTAAATTGATCTATTTTTTCTTTTACCAGTGTATAAGAGACCACTTGATTATGACACATTTTTTTTCCACTTGTTTGCTTTTCATTGAATGCCATATTGTTTGATGTTAAAATTGAGGTCTTGGATTTCTTTTGGTTCAGGGTTTTGCTCCTATTGGATTTCAGCCTTCTTCTGATTTAACTGCTTCTTGTATTCATGACACATTGCTCATTTTTATGTTTTTACTTATTTAAGGACCTCTGATTATATTTGGTTTAACCACTTACATTTATTGTAGTCACTGATATATTAGGATTTCCTCCTCCCATTTTATTATATATTTCATTTCCTGCCTTCCTTTGGATTTTTTCACACTTATTCAGCTAATTTAAAGACTTCCCTATCCATTTATATTCTTTTCATTACCTCTATTAGGACTGATACTTATTTTTTGTTTTTATTTATTTCTTAATGCTTATCAATATATGTAACTTTTTTGGAATAAAAATTATATTTTATGTATGCTCCCTTCCTTTTTTACCTTTTTGGTATCCATACTTCTGCCATCATGTTGATTTTTTATAGAATTTCATATTTTTTAAATCTTTTGCTTTAAACAACAAACTTCACTAAATTAAGTGAATTAATATCTAATTTATGTGTATCTCTGTTTTTAAATTTCATCTTATAAATGATAATTTTGCTGGATATAAAGTTATAGATAAAAATCTGCTTCCTTCAAACTTTTAGATATATCATTATTGTTTCTTTCAGCCAATATTGATGTTAGGGAATTTGAAAACAATTTATAAACTTGTTCTTTTGTAGATGTTCTACTCTTCCTTTATAGGAGGTTTTTAAAATTTGTCATCTATTACAGCATGTATATGATTTTATGTATCTGTACATCTCCTTAGCTGTCCTGTTCATATTTTATGGAATTTAAAATTGATCTTTCTTCTTTCTTAAATTCTGGGAAATTTTCTACTGATTTTCCCTCATATTTTCCTCCCATTTATTTATCTATTTAAAAAAAATTCCTCACAGGCTCTTTTTATTCAGATAATGACAGTTTGACATTGTAAGTCTGGGGAGAGGAAATCCTGGGGCAAAATACCTCTAAAAACCAAAATCAGTCAAAGGGAGAAATAAAGTTTAAAATCCTTTTATTGCTTACAAAATGACAGTCCAGCCCATCTTTCTCTCCTGCTCAAGCAGCAACAAAACCGGCCCTCCCCCTCACCTCTCAGGTATAGATAAGCCCTCCTTGCCCAGGTAATTACCTACTGATATGGAGAAGAACTTCTCCACCCCTGAGGAAAGATGCAAATACACTAAAGCTATACTACTTTCCACCTCTAAACGCCTGTTGATATGCAGATGTACCAAAGCGAGGCGAGATATTCTGGAAATGTTACAATTTTACCCACAGACATTTATCTTTTTTCTTAACTTTCAATTTCTATTAACAAACTTTCTATTCCTCTTTCATTTCTCCTGGGAAGAATTAACTCTTTTATTTAAAAACTACTTCAGTCCTTATAATACTTAACTGTAGAGCATGCTCATTTCATACTAAATTAAATTAAAATTTAAAAAATTAAATGAAATTAAATAAAATATTCTTTAGGCATGTGATGATAGTAATAATGTCAATAACATCAATGGCAATAATAATATTTGAGTGTTTTCTGTGTGCCAGGTGTTTAATTCATTTTATCTCACTGCAGTCCTATGAAGTAGCTGCCATTAATAGCTCCCTTTAGAGCTAAGAAAGCTAAGTTACAAAAAGACCTCTTCTACCTAAGGCAAGTCTCTCACTTGCCAATTACTATTCATTAAGCGATTCCAGGTTTTTCATAAACCTAATGTAAATCTGTTTCATTATTATTACTAAAGATTTTCCCTGTTTCATTTGTCTTTTTCTCCTTTGTTTGCTTTGTTTTCCTCTTCCACTGAAATGCAGCAAACGGAGTATAGCAAACTATGCGGTCTTGTTGCTCACTGAATAGCAAGTGCTGTAAGTAGTTACTGACTAGTAGTTTAATAACTATTTGAGAAATCAATGAATTGATTGAATATACCCTTGTATTTGAGTTGCAGGTAGCCATTGATGGCCATGCTTTTAAAATCATAATGAGACATAATTATGGTATGGATTTTTCAATAAGATATCCATGCATAACTTGCAATATTTTGAATCAATATGTCTTTGAATTCTGAAACAAATTTTGCCCTTAAACCACTGTGAGAAAACTGTATTAGATTTGCATATTCTCAATGCTGTATATGCGAAAGAGGGGAAAATTTGAGAAGCTCTTAGAAATAAATTCCTCTCTTCATATATATATTTAAATGTGAGAAATATTAGTGAAGGAAATCCAATAAATTTTAACATTTCTGAAGCATGGTAAAGCTCTGGCCTCTAGATATTACTTACTCTGAGTTACTCTGAGTTAACAAGATTAAAAATATCTAAAATTTCATTTAGGAGGCTAAAATACAAAGTCCCCAGAATAATAAACATTTTTTAAAACATTAGAATCAAAAATAAAAATGATGAGAATGTTTTCTTTGAATAACTTATAATGGTCTTAGATCAAGAAAGGTTACAAATAGATTAACTCAGTTTATAAAAACACCCTTAAAATGGCTATAGCTGGGTAAAGCAACTGTGTGAATGTCCAATAAACAGATGAAAAGATGCTGAACATGATATCATCATTAGTCACTAGGGAAGCACAAATTAAAAGCACAAAGAGATACTGCTGGTGATGCCGGGGTTCTTGTTCACGAAGCCGAAGAATGAGCTTAGCAAACAGTCAAGGTAGAAGAGCAAGGTACAGGCTTTTATTTAGAAATCAAGTGAAAGGACAGAGCTCCCGGCTCATGCCAGGAGGGGACAAGAGAGTCCGGTGTGGTGCGTTGTCTAGGGGATTTTATAGGCAGATGAGGATTTTTTGAGAACATGAAAAAAAGGTTTAGGGGTGTAGACCTGCCACGTGTGTCTGAACACCCCGAATTAACACAAGGAATTCCTCCTCCCGGATCTCTCTCTGGAACACCTGCGTCCTGGTCTAGGAGCATATCAAAAGGCAGCCTGCCCAGCCCCCAAGGTGGACTGAGGTATTGTTTGTTTGCTAAAGAGTAAGTTAAGAATTCTGCTTCCCAAACTTCCTGGGTGTTAAAATGCAATCTTATCTTTAAGGTGGAATCTTCCCTGCCTTTTACTATGTTGTTTACAGCTGGGTCTGCATGCTAAATTAGTTGCCCAGTTTGTCTTGGGCCTTTTAGCATGCTAAAGTGAATCTTACAAGTGATTAGCATAATAACAACATGGGCTACTCTTATTTATCTGTTGAACACCAACTGATCAATTACCCTAGAGTTTAATGTTTAACACAGAATTTTGGTAGGGGGTTTCCTTGCATGTAGTTACATTGCTCTGACTGCAAATATTCTGCCTTGCTTTTTCCAGAGGCCCTCCCCCTACTCTGACTACACCCACAGTCCCTGTCTCACTGGGATGGCTTTAATCAAACAATAGACAGTATCAAGTGTTGCTGATAATGAGGAGAAACTGGAACATTTGTACCTTGCTGGTAGGAAGGTAAAATAGTTCAACAGGTTTGGAAAACAATTTTACAGTTACTTAAAAAGTTAAAAATAACCTATCATCAGTTTTACTCCTATCGATCTTCTACCTGAGAGAAAGGTGAGGTGACACTGTAATTCTCTAATTTGTTTTAATGTTGTAATAGTAATGATTAATATATTAGAATAAGTGCAGTACATGACTCATATTTAAGGTGCTAGCTGAAACATATATATAAAAATACCGGTAAAATTGTGATAATTAAGAGAGGCTGGGAAAAAAATCTGAAAACCTGTAGTGAAAATTTCATGTACCTTTAAAAATATATATATATCTCTACAAAGTATTTTGTTCTTAAAATAAATAAAGTTGGAAGTACATCACCACCTATTGAGGTGGGTTCTTACATTATTTTATATTTGATGAAGATCTACACTTTAACAGAAATAAGACTAAGAACTTTTCTTTCCAAGATAAATTGTTAAGTCTTCATATGAAGAGGCAGTTTGGACTTGACAAATATGTTGGTGGTACTTTTTCTGTGACTAAGAAGATGGTTAGCCTAATTTTTGAAACAATAACCCAATAGTCATTTAGTTTTAAGTAAACAGTAGAAAAGAAAATAAATATTATTCTTAATATTTAATCTCAAATCTAGCTAAATGCCTTTTTGAAATGACTGAAATGATAGACTGCAGTGAATGATCCATAATTTCTTTCATGTTTCATTGAATTGTGACAATAAAAAATGCCCTCAGGATTTTCTTTGGAGGCTTCATCAGTATTAACATCATAAAAACAGGGAAAGGATTAGAAGAATCCTTTTAGAAAGAGTACTAAATTCAATAGCTATAGTATTGAAATGAAAAACAATATATTTATTTACTGTTTATTTACTGCAGCAGGAACCCACAGTATGCCCTGTTTAAAAGACAATATATTATCAAGCTGTGTACATAAAATGAACATATTGTTAGAAATGTACACATTATTGCCTTTTATTGTGTTTACTCTTAAGATATACTTAAAGATTCTGTGTCTTAAAATGTGACAAGAACTTTTGGGGAAATACAAAATTTAGAACTTGAGAAGAACTGTCATCTAAATGACTCAATATCACATAAAAAGGTTGTTATAAAGAAAATCATTCGTTTTTCTCTAGCCTGTTAGGACTAAAAAGATGAATATACAGACTCTTTTCAAACATTTCCTGAATTTTTGTCAGTGGCAGTATATAATGAGCTTTTAATGAGACGTACCATTAAATTCAATGAGCTTATTGGACAGAGCTCAAAAAGGAGGCTTATATTACTGTCCAGTTTGCATATAAAAGTCCTTTTTATATACCTATTGAACTAAATTAAATCACACCGAGGCTTTAGATTAAAAATGCACAGGATCACAGCTAAAAGGCTCCATTTCACAGAAAGAATATAAACAGGTTTTTAATAAATATTGAAGTATGACAGATACCACTCTGCAGGGGAGATTACTGTTAAATATTGAACCTGGAATGATGCATCATTTATTTTTAGGAAAGAAAAGGTATATTTTTTAAAGTTAAGATATATATTTACTATGTTTTGGAATATGGAAGCACCAGGTATGAATTGTTTTTCCTAATCTTACCTCTTTCTATCTACTGATTGTTTCCCCACTAAATCTAAAATTTCCTAAATTGATAGAATGAAAACAAAAACATAGGTCTTATCCCCAAAAATAAGTCCTATATTACCCACTAATAATGTTTGATTGTTTCTTAATTGTAATACTGCTCTTTAATTCACAAAGAAACAAAAAAGCATTGGTAGATGAACAATTTTATAGAGGTTTTATTATACCTTCACTTAACCCCAAATGGTTTTATTAAGCAATATTTAATAATTTTATCTTATTTTCATCACTGAAAAAATCATTAAGGAAAAATGCAAACCCACTATCATTTTTAATTTCGCTCATTTTTATTTCAGTATCAATACTTCTTATGTTTCCTATTACCTATTTTAATCATGATATAGCCAGTAGACCATTATCATGTAAATTAAACAAAACATAACTAAATATGAATATATTTAAAGTTGTTTAACAGCAGCTTTATCTAAGTTATCATAGTGAAAAAGAATCAGGTGACTACAGTGATGAACAAATGAATAAATTATTAACATGCCCATCTGATTTTCAACACTTTTTCTTGTTCACTTGATGTTTTCCTAAAACCTCTCAACTCAATTATTTTTAAATAAAAAAATTGTCATCATACTTACTGCATTTTAATGGAAATAAAATAGAATCAGTGTCATTTCTCATATCTTTTAAAGAGCTCTAATTCACCCATCATTAACATCATCCTTTTAAAGTGTTCAATTCCATAGTTTTCAGTATATTCAGAGTTGAGCAACCATAATCAGTGTCTAATTCATAACATTTTCAATACCCCATTTCCAATTCCATCAGCAGACAATCCCCATTCTTTACTCTTCCAGGGTTGTTTTGGCTATTCTGAGTCCTTGCCTTTCAATGTCATTTTAGTATCAACTTGTTACTTTCTGTAAACAACAAACAAAAAGGCAACTTGGAAATTTATACAGATTACATTGAGTCTGTGTATCAATTGTTTTCTTAATTTCATATTTTCATTGCTCATTGCTATTATATATAAACACAAGTTATTCTTGTATGTTACTTTTGTATTCTGCAACATATCTGAACTGGTTAATAAGTTCTAATCGTTCTTCAGTCAGTTCCTTAGGACTGTCTATATACAAGGTCATGTCATCTGTCAATAGAGATAGTTGTTACTTTTCCCTTTACAACCTGGGTGACTTCTTTTCCTTGTCCAATTTCCCAGTCTAGAAATCCCAGTACAGTGTTGAATAGCAGTAGCAAGAACAGATATTCTGTTTTTCCTGATCTTCGGTTGAAGCATTCAGTTTTTCTCTATTAAGAATGCTGTTTGCCTGTGAGTTTTTTATAGTTGCCCTTTTTCTATGAAAGTTGAGAACATTCCCTTCTATTATGACTGCCTTGAGTACTTCTATCATGAAAAACTATTGGAATTTATTAAATGCGTTTTCTAATTTTGCTGAAATGATCATGTGGGTTTTCTCCTTTATTAATGCAGTGTGTTACATGAATTGGAAGTTATAGGTTACAGTGCTTTCACATTCTTGGGATAAATTGTACTCAGTCATGATGTATAATGATTTCTGTATGTTGCTAGATTTCATCTGCTAGTACTCTGATGAGTGTGTCTGGTACATAACGGCTATTGGTCTGTAGTTTTCTTGCAGTCTGTCTAGTTTTGGTAACAGTGTAATATTGGCCCTATAGAATCCTTGCAGGAATTTTCAACCCTCTCCTATTTTATTGAAGAATTTGTGAAAAATTGGTATTAATTCTTAGAATGCTCAATAGAATTCACCAGTGAAGCCATCTTGGTCTGGGATTTTTGTGGGAGGTTTTGTTTGTTTGTTTTTAACTAATTTAGTTTCTTTTACTCATTTAGTCTTTTCAGCTTTTCAGTTTCTTTTTGAGTCAGTTTTAGTAGTTTATATCTTTTGAGGAACATGTCCTCAACATATCTAGATTATCTAAATTTTGGCATGGTTCTGGGTATTTTTACCTAGAAACATCTCTGCTGCAAGCACTTTAACCACAAAGATTTTTACTGCAAAACTAATTAGCCATAAGGCAATTTTGCCATTGAAGATAAAATCAAGAAAAATAATAGGGATATTTATTAAAAAGGACATAAACACCAAAAATGAATAACAATATTAAAAGTCTTTATTGTGAAATACAAAATATTTTAATACATTCAAAATATACTATGTAGATTCACAGTGAACCTACCAAAAAATAATTTTACTTGTGAATTGGACCTAAGCATTTGTTTTCATAGTCTTTCACTCATAATATTATACATTTTTCTTGCTTGTTAGTTTGTCATTCAGCATGGCATTTTTCTTTTTTCATGAACATTTCCATGATTAACAGAGGTATCCAAATACTAGTGGGTATATTTGTAATTGAGCTTCATATTGCATTGTGAAAGCCTTCTATACTGTTGTTTGTTCTTGACATATTGTCACATGTCCTTTGATAGACATTCCAAAGTTTTATGGGATATGTAGGCTAAAAATTCTGTGTCACTATATAGACTATTATGAGGGCAAAGATATATGTAAGAATGGGAGTACTGAGTCAATGGAGAAATTAAATCAAACTATCAGTCCAAACAGTCAGACGGTGTTTTTTAATTAAATTAAATTAAATTTATTTTACTATTTTATTTTATTTTATTTATTTTATTTTATTTTACTTATTATTTTATTATTTTAATTTAATTTAATTTTACTTATCTTTTATGGCAAAATTGCACTATAGCCAATTAGCTATGTGGGGAAAATGCTTGTAGAAAGATGTTTACAGCAAAAGTGTCATGTTGAAAGTACTGGATTAATCTGGGCTTACTGTTGTTCATAGTATTCCCCTCTAATCACTACATTTCTCTAAAATTGGTGGTGATGCATTGTCTACTATTTATAATTTAGTAACTTGAGAATTCTTTCTTTTGTGATCACTCTAGGTAAAGTTTCATCAATTTTGTTCAGCTTATTGAAGAACCAACTTTCATATTTGTTTTTACTTTTCCCTTTATTTTTCATTTATTTTCATTCTTATTGTTACTTCCTTCCTTTGGCTGGCTTGGACTTTAATTGTATCTTCTTTTTCTAGCTTCTTAAGATGAATGGTTAAGCATGGCTTTGAGATTTTATTTTTATTTTCTAATATAGCATTTATAGGTATGCATTTCCTTAT
Organism: Phataginus tricuspis; assembly: GCA_029783875.1. Lineage (NCBI taxonomy): Eukaryota > Metazoa > Chordata > Mammalia > Pholidota > Manidae > Phataginus > Phataginus tricuspis. The sequence goes on along the minus strand of JAQQAC010002594.1, from coordinate 16,062,438 downwards.
AAGCACTGTTTTAACTGTATCCCACAAATTTTGCTATGTTGTGTTTTCATTTCCATTAATCTACTACTTCCTAACTACCTCCGTGATTTCTTCCTTGACGCACTGGTTATGTAGGAGTGTGTTAATCTCAACATACTTGTAAATTCTCCAAATTTCTTCTTTCTATTGACTCTTTTGTTTGGTATCATTAATATGCAAATACATGAGCAATATTGTGATTATTAGATTCCCCCATTGTCAAGTTCCCACCACATACGCCAGTCACTGTCCATCAGCATAGTAAGATGCTATAGAGTCACTACTTGTCTTGTCTATGCTATACTTGCCTTCCCCGTCCCCGTCCCATACATTATGTGTGCTAATCTTAATATCCTTATTCACCTTCTCCATCCCTTCCCACCCCCCCCCACCCCCAGTCCCTTTCCCTTTGGTAACTGTTAGTCCATTCTTGGGTTCTGTGAGTCTGCTGCTATTTTGTTACTTCAGGTTTTGCTTTGTTCTTACGCTCCACAGATGAGTGAAATCATTTGATACTTGTCTTTCTCCACCTGGCTTATTTCATTGAGCATAATACCCTCTAGCTCCATCCATGTTGTTGCAAATAGTAGGATTTGTTTTCTTCCTAAGGTTGAATAATATTCCATTGTGTATATGTACCACATCTTCTTTATCGATTCATCTACTGATGGACACTTAGGTGCTTCCATTTCTTGGCTATTGTAAATAGTGCTGCGGTAAACATAGGGGTTCATATGTCTTTTTGAAACTAGGTTCCTATATTCTTAGGGTAAATTTCTAGGAGTGGAATTCCTGGGTCAAATGATTTTTCTATATTTAGTTTTGTGAGAAACTTCCATACTGCTTTCCACAATGGGTTAACTAGTTTACATTCCTATCAGCAATGTAGAAGGGTTCCCCTTTCTCTGCATCCTTACCGGTATTTGTTTTTCCTATTTTTTTGTTGTTGGCCATCCTAACTGGTGCGAGGTGATATCTCACTGTGGTTTTAATTTGCATTTCCCCGATAATTAGCGAGGTGTAGCATCTTTTCATGTGCCTGTTGGCCATCTGAATTTCTTCTTCGGAGAATTGTCTGTTCATATCCTCAGCCCATTTTATAATAGACTTATTTGCTTTTTGGGTGTTAAGGTGTGTGAGTTCTTTATATATTTTGGATATTTACCCCTTGTCAGATATGTCATTTACAAATATATTCTCCCATTCTGTAGGATGCCTTTACGTTCTGCTGATAGTGTCCTTTGCTGTACAGAGTTTTTTAGCATGATGTAATCCTATTTGTTCATTTGAATTTTGTTTCCTTTGCCCAAGGAAATGCGTTCAGGAAAAAGTTGCTCAAGTTTATATTCAAGAGATTTTTGCCTATGTTTTCTTCTAAGAGTTTTATGGTTTCATGACTTATATTCAGGTCTTTGATCCATTTTGAGTTTACTTTTGTGCATGGGGTTAGACAATAATCCAGTTTCATTCTCTTGTGTGTAGCTGTCCAGTTTTGCCAACACCAGCTGTTGAAAAGGCTGTCATTTCCCCATTGTATATCCATGGCTCCTTTATCATATATTAATTTGCAATATATGCTTGGGTTTATATCTGGGCTCTTTAGTCTGTTCCATTGGTCTATGGGTCTGTTCTTGTGCCAGTACCAAATTGTCTTGATTACTGTGGCTTTGTAGTAGAGCTTCAAGTCAGGGAGCATAATCCCCTGTGCTTTATCCTTCCTTGTCAGGATTATTTTGGCTATTTGGGGTCTTTTGTGGTTCCATATGAATTTTAGAACTATTTGCTCTAGTTCATTGAAGAATGCTGTTGATATTATGACAGGGATTGCATTGAATGTGTAGATTACTTTAGGCAGCACGGCCATTTTGATAATATTAATTCTTCCTATCCATGAGCACAGGATGTGTTTCCATTTATTGATATCTTCTTTAATTTCTCTCATGATTATCTTGTAGTTTTCAGAGTATAGGTCTTTCACTTCCTTGATTAGGTTTATTCCTGGATATTTTATTCTTTTTGGTGCAATTGTGAATGGAATTGTTTTCCTCATTTCTCTTTCTGCTGGTTCATCATTAGTGTTCAGGAATGCAACATATTTCTGTGTATTAATTTTGTATCCTGCAACTTTTCTGAATTCAGATATTAGATCTAGTAGTTATGGAGTGAATTCTTTAGGGTTTATTATGTGCAATATCATTTCACCTGCAAAGAGGGGCAGTTTAACTTCGTCCTTGCCAATCTGTATGCCTTTTATTTCTTTGTGTTGTCTGATTGCTGTGGGTAGGACCTCCAGAACTATGTTTTAAAAGAAGTGGGGAGAGTGGGCATCCTTGTCTTGTTCCCAATCTTAAAGGAAAAGCTTTCAGCTTCTCGTTGTTAAGTATAATATTGGTTGTGGGTTTGTCAACTATGGCCTTTATTATGTTGAGGTGCTTGCCCTCTATAACCATTTTGTTGAGAGTTTTTATTCTGAATGGATCTTGAATTTTGTCCAATGATTTTTATTTTTTGGAAATCATCATGTGGTTTTTGTCCTTCTTTTTGTTGATGTGGTGGATGATGTTGATGTATTTTCGAATGTTGTACCATCCTTGCATCCCTGGGATGAATCCCACTTGATCGTGATGGATGATCTTTTTGGAGTATTTTTTAATTCGGTTTGCTAATATTTTATTGAGAATTTTTGCATCTATGTTCACCAGGGATATTGGTCGGTAGTTTTCTTTTATTGTGGTATCTTTGCCCGGTTTTGGTATTAGAGTAATGCTGACCTTGTAGAATGAGTTTGGGAGTATTCTCTTCTCTTCTACATTTTGGAAAACTTTAAGGAGGGTGGGTATTAGGTCTTCACTATATGTTCGGTAAAATTCAGCAGTGAAACCATCTGGTCCAGGGGTTTTGTTCTTAGGTAGTTTTTTGATTACCAATATAATTTCCTTGCTGGTAATTGGTTTATTCAGATTTTCTGTTTCTTCCTGGGTCAGCCTTAGAAGGTTGTATTTTTCTAGAAAGTTGTCCATTTCTTCTAGGTTATCCAGTTTGTTACCATATAATTTTTCATAGGATTCTCTCATTATTCTTTGTATTTCTGTGGTATCCATAGCGATTTTTCCTTTTTCATTCTTCATTCTGTTTATGTGTGTAGACACTCTTTTTTTCTTGATAAGTCTGGCTACAGGCTTATCTATTTTGAGTATTTTTTGGAAGAACCACCTGCTGCTTTCATTGATTCTATTGTTTTATTCTTCTCAATTTTATTTATTTCTGCTCTAATCTTTATTATGTCCCTCCTTCTACTAACATTGGGCCTGATTTGTTCTTCTTTTTGTAGTTTCATTATTTGTGAGTTTATACCGTTCATTTGGAATTGTTCTTCTTTCCTGAGGTAGGCCTGTTTTGCAATATACTTCCCTCTTAGCACACACTTCACTGAGTCCCACAGATTTTGTAGTGTTGAATTATTGTTATCATTTGTCTCCATATATTGCTTGATCTCTGTTTTTATTTGGTCTTTGATCCATTGTTTATTTAGGAGGATGTTATTAAGCCTCCATGTGTTTGTTGGCTTTTTCGTTTTCTTTGTGTAATTTATTTCTAGTTTCATACATTTGTGATATGAGAAGCTGGTGGGTACATTTTCAATCTTTTTTAATTTACTGAGGTTCTTTTTGTGGCCTAGTATATGATCTATTCTTGAAAATGTTCCATGTGCACTTGAGAAGAGGGTGTATCCTGTTGCTTTTGGATGGAGTGTTCTGTAGATGTCCGTTAGGTCCATCTGTTCTAATACATTGTTCAGTGCCTCTGTCTCTTTACTAATTTTTGGTCTGGTTGATCTGTCCTTTGGAGTGAGTGCTGTGTTGAAGTCTCCTAAAATGAATGCATTGCATTCTATTTCCCCCTTTAATTCCATTATTATTTGTTTCACATATGGAGGTGATCCCGTGTTTGGTCCCTTGATATTTATAATAGTTATATCCTCTTGTTGCACTGACCCCTTTATCATTATATAATGTTCTTCTTTGTCTCTTGTTACTTTCTTTGTTTTGAAGTCTATTTTTTCTGATACAAGTACTGCAACTCCTGCTTTTTTCATTTTCTATCCCTTTACTTTCAGTCTGAGTTTGTCTTTGGGTTTGAAGTGAGTCTCCTGTAGGAAGCATATAGATAGGTCTTGTCTTTTTTTATCCATTCAGTTACTCTATATCCTTTGATTGGTGCATTCAGACCATTTACATTTAGGTTGATTATCAGAAGGTATGTACTTATTGCCATTGCAAGCTTTGGATTCATGGTTACCAAAGGTTGAAGGGTAATTCCCTTATAATCTCTAATTTAACTCACTTAGTATGTTCCTACAAACACAACCTAAAGGTTCTTTTCTTTTTATTATCCTTTTTCTTCCTTCTCCATTCTTTATATATTAGGTATCATATTCTGTACTCTTTATCCATCCCTTAATTGACTTTGGGGATAGTTGATTTGATTTTGCATATGCTTAGTAATTAATTGTTCTACTTTCTTTATTGTGGTTTTATTTCTTCTGGTGACAGGTATTTAGCCTTAGGAATACTTCCATCTATAGCAGTCCCTCCAAAATGCACTGTAGAGGTGGTTTGTGGGAGGCAAATTCTCTCAACTTTTGCTTATCTGAAAATTGTTTAATTCCCTCCTTCAAATTTAAATGCTAACCTTGCTGGGTAGAGTATTCTTGGTTCAAGGCCCTTCTGTTTCATTGCATTAAATATATCATGCCACTCCCTTCTGGCCTGTAAGGTTTCTGTTGAGAACTCTGATGATAGCCTGATGCCTTTTCCTTTGTATGTGATCTTTTTTCTCTTTCTAGCTGCTTTTAAAAGTCTGTCGTTATCCTTGATCTTTACCATTTTAATTATTATATGGCTTGGTGTTGTCTTCCTCGGGTCCCTTGTGTTGGGAGATCTGTGCACTTTCATGGCCTGAGAGACTATCTCCTTCCCCAGATTGGGGAAGTTTTCAGCAATTACCTCCTGAATGACACTTTCTATCCCTTTTTCTCCCTCTTCGTCTTCTGGTACCCCTACAATGCGAATATTGTTCCGTTTGGATTGGTCGCACAGTTCTCTCAATATTCTTTCATTCTTAAAGATCCTTTTTTCTTTCTTTGCCTCAGCTTCTTTGTATTCCTTTTCTCTAATTTCTATTCTATTTAGCATCTCTTCTACTACATCTAATCCCCTTTTAAATCCCTCCATTGTATGTTTCATTTCAGATATGGAATTTCTTAATGATTGAATTTCTGTCCTAAATTACTTTCTGAGTTATTAAATGTTTTTCTTTACCTCCAAGAGCATGTGTATGATTTTTATTTTGAACTCTCTTTCACAAAGAATGGTGAGTTCAGTTTCATTTGGCCCTTTTTCTGGGGTTTTTGAGATTTTGGTTTGAACAAGGTTCCTTTGACATTTCATATTTCTATGTGGTGCCCTCTAGTGCTCGTCTCTGGAGCTGCTCAGCTGCTGGAGTGAGGTTGGTGTCACAGGGGAGTGCCGCTGGTGCCTGGGGGTAGATGGAGCTGTTCCCTGCTGCAGTGCCTGTCTCCAGTGTCAGAGCCAGTGGGCCGAGCACACAGGTGTAAGCCTCTGTGCTTTCCATCTGTAACTGTCGTAGGCAGGATCTCCCTCTTGCTGTCCTGTGGCCAGTGCAGTGATGCCGGTTTGCGAGCCGGTCCTGGCAGGCCAGGAGGAAGGCACCACAGGATGTGTATCACAGTAGGGGGCCTCAGAGCTGAGTAGCCAGCCAAGGTGATGGAGCGCCTGAAGCTCTTCAAAGGTCTCAACCTGCTATGTAGTGCATAGCCAGACAACCTTGTCCACCTATCCCTTCTCCTGTGCAGCAAGCTTCATGCAAGCCCCGCCCACTCAGCCATCCTCTTGCTGCTAGGAAGCCTCTCAAACAGCACGCCCTTCCTTTGTCCCAGAGTGGCCAGATGTGGATCCCTGTCCTGTACATATGGCTGGAATCTTAGTCTCTCAGGTATTCTGCCTGTCTTAGCTTTCCAACCTCACTAATCTCCAGAGCAATGTAGGTTTGTGTTCCAAAGCAGATCTCCCGTGCTGGGTGTTCCGCAGTTCTCGGCTTCCACCCCTCCCCACTCCGTTTCTCTTCCTCTCGCTGGTGACCTGGGGTCGGGGGAAAGGCTTGGTCCAGCTGGGTCAAGGCTTTGGTACGTTACCCTGTTTCATGATGTCTGCTCTGCTGTCTAAGTGTATGCAGTCTGGTGCAGCCTTCTTTCCTGTTGTTCTTTTAGCATTAGTTGTATTAACTATGTTTTTGTACTATATGTCATTTTCGGAGGAGTTCTCTGTCTCACCTCTCATGAGCCATCTTGAATCCTGCCTTCTTTCTATTGACTTTTAAATCTTTTCTGGTTGAAGAACATATTGTGTATGATTTAATTATTTTATAATTAAGTTGACACACAAAACTGCCCATCACGCAAATTATATATTTTCACCTTTTTGTTTTCAAACTATTTGTTTTTTTAATCTAATCTGGGTCTCACAGACTGTGTATATTTGGATCCTGTTTTGATTGTTTTATTTTTTACCATTTTTGCCAATATCTGCCTCTTGGTTGGATTTATCCAATTTGCATTTAATGTACCTAATGATAATGTAGGATTTATACTTGACATTTTGGTATGTTTCCTGTATGTCTTATGTCTTTTTTTGTTCTATATTAATCTATTACTGACTTTGTGAAAAATATTTTCTAGTGTACAACTTTATTTTTCTTTATATACATATATATAATGTACATTATATATACATATGTATATTTGAGATATACTCTTAATGGTTGCCCTAGTGATTAAAATTAATATCTTCACTTGAAACAATTTTGTTTGAATTAATACCAACTTAATTTCAATAGTATATGAGACCTTTTTTCAACATAGCTTCTTTTAGTGATCATATTGTCATACAGATTATATCTTTGTATATCATAATCCATTACTATGGTTTTATAATTGCTCTTTGCAATTGTCTTTTAAATTCAATATGAAAAGAAAGAAAAGATTTAAAACAAAAATATGTATTTATGACATTTTGCTTTTACCTATCTAATTATCCTTACTGGTGCTTTTTGTTTCTTTGTGTACATCCAAGTTATTGTTGGGTGTGTATTCATTTCATCCTGAAGGACTTCCTTTAGTATTTCTTGAGAAGTGTGTCTAATGGCAAAAAATCCAGTTTTCTCTTTTTTAAACTCAAATTTCTTAATTAGTGAAAAAATTCTCTTTATTGCCCTTTTATGTACATGAATCCTGTATAATCAGTGTATGAAGTTCTGACAACTGTAAAATATCACTTGGAAAATACTTGAAAGTAAGGTCAGTTTTAACTATGTAATGTTCCACAGGTTATAAATACAAAAGTCATCTATTTAAAGTCAGTGACCATATTGAATAAAAACAAATCTAACATTGGATACATTTTTATATTTAAAAAAATGCCTTCACATTATTTTATCTTAGAAACATCCTTGAGACAAAAAAAAAACATATGTATCAGTGGTAAATCAGTATTAAAACAAAACATATGTATCAGTGGTAAATAAGTATTAAAAATATTGAAAGTTATGTAACTTTCCCTATTCTCCAATTGGTAATTTATTAACTTGAATTTTACTTCAAGGTCAGATAACTCTTGAATTGTGAAAAGTTCCACTACATTGAGGGACATTATTTTAGAAATTTTAAGTATTTCTGTGTGGTTTCTTCATTTTGTGACATTGTTCATGGCAGTGATTATAACATCTTTTTTTGAGTAGTATTTTCAGTTACAGTATTCATCTTACTGTTATAAATGTTTTAAATAAATCCTAAGTAAAAATAAATGAGGAAATTTGTTTCTTCAGGGAAAAAACAAGGAAAACAGATTTACTTAGTTTAGAAGGTTAAAAATACAATTCTTCTTATAGTTACAAGATGGTGCAGTTAACTCCAAATATTTACTAACACCTGTCAAATTCTTGGAGATCTTTTCCCCTAGTTTTCTGTGAGCAAAAATCTAGTAGTTACCTCAGTTTGATATTTGCTGGTAATAACTGAGATATTGTACCTGATAGATAAAAATTTCAAAAGAGAATAATGTGAGAAAGGAACTATGCAATAGCTGCTCTTAGAGCCTATGAATGAACAGATTGGTACAAGTAACCAAGAGTGATTACATCCCAGGAAACAATGTATCCCATTTGAGTTCTATCACTAACTAAAGAGTAACAAGGTTAAAGCAGGGTCTTTAAGTGTGTGGTTATGTTGTCTTCCTACCAAGGATAAGAAAGAGCTATGTTCCTATCACGTACAGTCACAGAGTCTCCAGAGCTCTTATCCTATTGTTCAGGGAGTGTGAAGAGTTTTTTTGAAATTATTTTCACTGGAAAATAATTCTGTCTCTGCATATAGTCTAACCTCTTAGTCTAGTGCTTTCCTATTTATAAATATGCAGTCTCAAACTATGGTCTTTGATAACTGGTCACCCATCTCTTGAGATCAGTCATATACTCTCTTCAATAAGAGACATCCTAATCTCTTTCTAACTTCAGGAAAACCAGCTTCTGATTCCAAGTCATTTGTCCAGCACTGAGACTAGCCAGCTCCAACTCTAATCTCTTCAAAAGAAGTGATGTACATAACAGAGTTAAATACAGTAAGAACACAGCAGAAGGAAGCAATGGATTAATCTTGGGAGGACCAGTAATAATGTGCAAGTTGATCTATACAGGATGAGTAGGATGTTGATAGATGTATAAAGAGAAATGGTATTTTAGGAAAATGAATTTGTTAGAATAAAGTCTTCCGAGTGTTAAAGTGCATAGCATTTAGGACAATGAATCAACTATTATAAGAGAAATAGAGTGCGCATGTGCCAGAGAAACTTGCTCTGAGATCAAGTTGAAAATACAGATGGATGTCAGAATATGAAGTGTCTTAGATGCTAAGCTAAAAAAAAATTTACTTTTTCAATCAATAATAGAAGCCTCTAAAGATGATTGTGTATGAGTAATATGATGAGATATGTATTGGGGCAAAACAATTCTGGTCCCAATGCAGAATATAGTATTTGAAGGAAAAGAAACCAATAGAGGCCATATAAGAGATGACAGCCAAATAAGAGATGAAATAAAAACATCTTCTGCAATGATATTTAAAAAAAAGGGAAGGAGTAGAAAGAGAAAGGGGAAAATAATGGGAATATCTTGGAAATAGCATCAGTAACATGTGGTTCTATATTATAGAGAAAATGAGGTATAACAGTGACACAAGTTTCTATATTTAATAAATGGGTCATACTTTCTCCTGAGATGAAACATGAAAGCACTGCAATATGTGAGGATAGGATTAAAAATCATTTTTGTATCTTTAGTATGAGGGAAATAAAGGATCAGTATATGTAAGTATCTAAAGGCAAATGGAAATTCACTTCCGAAGCTAGTATAGGAGAAAGGTCAGCTAGAGTTATTGATCTGGACGTGTAAGTCCAGGGGAATGCCTGTATCCATAACACAGGATCAGTTTATTATACAGGTATGATATATTTGTTATATTTTCTCAGAATGCATTTTCTTACAGTGGTTGCTTCCTATGGTCTATATTATCAACCAATAATAACTCAGAAAATGAGGACTACAAAGGTCAAGTGCAGTTTTGATGTTTCTCCTAAAGATGGATAACCTCTATGGTGATATTTTTTCCAGGTTGATGAAGGTGAAAAATCAACTTCATTTTGTTAACTATCATTGAAAAGACTCCTCTTTTTAACTTGTTGCCTGTTGCAACTGTATTGGATTAGCCTTAAACTGTCAGTAAACATTGTGGTGGAAAATGTACATCAAAATTGCTTTCTACCTAATATATCTCTCTTTGGAAAAGAAATTTGCTAATCATTTACATTTTCAAATAAGGCAGCATTTATACATTAAAAGTTTATTAGCTGTATGTTGATAAATTTAACATGCTTATAGGTAGACTTATAGCAGTTACTAATCTATTTGAACACTTCCCAAATTCAGCATCTTGTGTCTGCTCACAGCAGTATCAATCCTGGATGTTATATGTGTGAAATAGTTTGGAAGACTGGAGATATATCCCCACATTCATTTTAATATAGTCACTGCTTTATTCTAATTTAATTTCTTCTTTCAAGGAAATTCTTTATTTGTTGTACTGAGAAAGACCCCCAAGTACAGAAATGATCCCCACTGTCAATTCTATTCAGTATCCTTTGATTTATTAGAACATACTGCTAGGGTAGCCCTTCAAAAAATTGTGAAGGAGAAAAGATTTATCTTTAGAAACCTCTTAGTCTGACTTTTAGTGTGCAATCCTCTTCTAATCCCCAGTAGTTGTCCAGTGTCCTTCAGAGTAACATCCATTTAATAGGTCTTATTCTTAGCTCCATTTCTCCATAAAAATAGATTTTTTTTTTGGTTTTGCCATTGTAATGAAACTTTTTTCAGCTTTGCAATTCATTCCTTTATTTATTTTTACTGGTATCATTGATGTACAATCATATCAATTTCAAGTGCACAACACAGTGCTTCAGCAGTTACCCATATTATTAAATCCTCACCCCCTACTAGTGCAGTTATTGTCTGTCAACATAGAAAGATGTTACAAAGTCACTGAGTATATTCTCCATGATATCCCTGTGACCAAATTATATTATGATTAAGAATTTTTGTGCTCCTTTAGCGTCCTCACCTTTCTCACCCACCCACCCCAATCCCTCCCCCAAGGTAACCACTAGTCACTTCTCAGTGTCTATGAGTCTACTGCTTTTTGTTTGTTCTGTTTTACTATGTTTATATTCCACAAATAAGTGAAATCATATGGCATTTGTCTTTCTCTACCTGGCTTATTTTACTGAGCATAATACCCTCTAGCTCCATCCATGTTGTTGCAAATGGAAAAGTCTCTTTTCTTTTTGTGGCTGAATAATATTCCACTGTGTATTTGTACCAGATCTTTTTTATCCATTCATCTATTGATTGACACTTAGGTTGCTTCCATAGATATTTGTTCTTTTTTTCCCATTACTTCAGGACTGCATGCTCAGTTAAGATGGTTCTTTTGATAACAGAGATGGCATCTAGATGTACATTTTACATCTCTATATCCATCACAATAATTAGCACATATCAGGCACAATGTATTTCTTTTGTTGAATGCAGAGTGAAATAGTGGATATTAGATATAAAAGGGTGGTCCTTACCTGTGTAATAGTTCCCACTCCTTATTTCTTGAGCATCCCTTTCTGTGTAAGGTCTGCACTATTTTCAGGGTTGTCTATTTTGCTTAGAATTAGGGAAGTGCCTGTAAAAAAACAGTACAATGTTAAGTAAGCATATTATTCATAGAAAGTTACCTCAAGTAGAGAAAAGACCTGGGTTTATAACACTATATACATTTGAAGGTCTTCTGGGTCCCACAGAGGAAAAAAACATATTTTTATGGTGTGCATTAAGTAGAAATATTTTAATTGGTTTGCTTTCATGTGTTTAAGTTGTTTCTTTATTATTTATTTTTCTTACATTGTCTTCACCTTATTTGTTGTAACAGCTTGGGAATCATGTAGAAGCCATCAGAAAACATGGTCACTGCTTAATGTAGGAAAATCAAGTTGCTTTTTATTTTTTTTTACATGTAGATGAGGCTGCCTTCTGTGGTTAGCTACTAAGTAGCTCATTAGATTGAGTGGCTCCTGCATAGATCTAAGCTGTTCTCTTCCCCTAGTTGAGAAGTCTTAACTGGATTTCATTTGACCAGCTAAGGAAAGCTAATGGATTTTTGTCTTCATATGTTCTCTCCTTTATTGCATCTCTGAAAAATGTTCTGATCATTAATACTGACAGAACAGGTTGCAGGTATTTGCAAGAATTCACTTGAGAGGACCAAACCAGGGAATTTTTACTTTCTGAAGGCATATTACTTTTCTTCCCTAAAGTAATTTCCTATCTCAGGAGTGTTTCTTCTCATTATGAACTATTTCCATATCTGCTGAATACTTGCAGATTAGTCAGAAATGAAGCTTCTGAAGAAGCAAATGCCTTAAAAAAAAAAACTATGCAGATACCATACTTGAATATTATTCTTAATCCAGATGAATCCCTGAATCAGTTTATCTCACAATGGTAATGAAGAAAGAAAATGATCAATAATAATGCCTTTAGTCTCACAAAAAGGGCATATTCCCTTATAAAAGCATATATTCAATTATATACAAATGATAATGAGTATGTCAGCCCATGACTATTATTTAATATGTAACTGATAAATTATATATTATGATAAATGTTTTAATATATAAATTCAGGTTAGATAATGTATGAATATTATGATTAAGTGAATAATTTATAAATGTTATTGGAAAGTGAATTTTTAATTTTTGCCAAATAATTTGGCATAATTTAGATTTTATAGATAATTTATTAAAAGTCAATCTCAATCTTTAATATTATTATAAGCAAAAAAAATGTAATGATGAATAAACAAACCAGTTTTAAATGCTGTAAGGGCTCTGCTGATGGTGCTTGTATTCTTGCTTTTCTCATATATGATAAGTTTTTCCATACTTTGCACAATTCTGCTATGATAGCATTTGATTGGGCTTTAACAAATATGTAGATTGTCAATTTATTCATCTTTGAAATGATAGTTCCTGATTTTCCACAGAAGATGTGAAAACTTACAATTTTACTAAAAATGGTGCTATACAAACCACTTAAATCAATTTATTCAAAATAATGTCTAACTCAAAGTAATAGCTATTTCCATGCTGATGAAATCCCCATTTATTCTTCAATAAAAATGAAATAAAATCAGCTTAGGGATTATTCAGTGTCTTTTACCTATCTTTGGTATTTTTCTTATCAAACAGGTACAATACTAAAAAAATAGGATTGCTAACAGAAGTAACAATTGTTTAAAAAGTGCATTACTAGCTTCCTGGACACACTAACTTTTAAATGTTGAGCTATTATAATTTTTTATCTCATCTCTAGATTATTGGCTTATCGAACCATATGCAGGAAGAAAACAAAGAATGCACTCTGCTTTAAATAACTTATATTTTTGTTCAAAATTCTGTATTCGTTCACTAAAAAATTTATAACTACTAATTGAAGAATTTGCTCAATACTTATGAGGCCACGCCAATGATAAAAAGATGGCTAACATGGTTCCTACATAATGTATGCAAGTGATAATTAGGCTAAGACACATCGTTGATTCCAATATGGTAAGAGGCATAGAAAAGTCAAAGAAATTCTGCTCAAATCCCAGATTGAGAATATATTTAATTATATACATTGTTTAAAGTTAATGATTGGAGAAGTACTCTATTCAGAAGATCTGATAAACATAATATAAAATATGTTAATTTTCTTGGTTACCTAAAACATCCCACTTTAGGGGTTATTATTAATCACATGGATGTAGTCTGTCTTATCCTTACCAATATGATGAGTTCTTCATTTTATTTGTTTTTAGTGTTCAAGGGACTAAGGAAAAGAGAATAATGTAAGAAAATGCCAAAATACTATAGTGAAACTTACTAAAGTTTTGAAAAGTGAGCAGTGAAAGGGAAAAGTATTTCAAGTCACAGATGTCAAAAGTGTGACAGTAAATGGTTATCCCATATCAAAGTCCCTTAATAAACAAGTGCTTTCATAGGGTTTCTAATATAACAAAGAAAATAAGTTAAAAACACCATTGGCAAATGTATTCACAACAGCATGAAAGGTGTTACAAAGCAGAACACAATTTATTGCAGTGAATTGCAGTGACCTACTAAAGGTAGTTCAGAAGATTGGCTGTGGTGGTTAATCAAGGCTCCAAAGAAGAAGTAATGTTTAAGTTTTCTCCCCCTTTCTACTTAATGTTACTACAACATGTAGTTATTTAAAATTTTTATTGGAACCATTAAGTATTTGTTTTATTATTGTCTGTTTTCCCCTTGTAGCTCCTTCCCTCACCTCTCTCAACTTAGCATGCATCCCATAATGTATGATTTTGCAATAGTAAATATTTAAGAAGTTATTACTTCTAAAATTTCTTATATCATTGACATGTAACATAGCTTCTCACAATGACATAATTAATATTCTTAAATAGAGATGAGAAAGTCAAGAAACTTAAAATTTCAATTGCCTAAAAAGTTTAACTGAAAGCTTAGGGAATTAGCTGACGATGTCACTGAACTTCATTTTGGAAAGGAATTTGGGGTTACCTAAAGTTATAAATTATAAAATGAACTATTCAACTATTTTCTGACTATCTTTAACAATAGGATTTTAGTTGCATTTCTAACTGGAAAAATAGGGATTAAAAATGACCCACTTCAAGGGTAATTCTGTGATTTTCTTCTAATAGTTGGAATTATTCACCTAGCTCTAAATATAGTTTGAGTAGTGACGATATAGAGAACAAATCTCTGATTATTATCACCTCTGCACTGTGTTAAGTAATTGTGACATGTACTTAAGCTAAATGAAATAGTTTCTATATTGGAAAAAAGAGAGCAGTCAAAGAAAGACAAGTAATTAGCAAAGCAAAAATCTATATAATCAGTGGACAATTTTTATTGTTAACATATCTTTCATTAAAAGGTCTTTCCAAGAGGAAATAATTTAATTATATTTACATCTCGACTGTGAAAATACCTCAGAGATATCACTGATAAAAAAGCAAAGCTTTGGTGACTGTTAGAACGGACTAATAGTTACCAAAGGGAAAGGGACTGGGGAAGAAGGGCGGGAAGGGAGGGATAAGAGGGTAAAAGGGGCATTACGATTGGCAGACATAGGGTGGGGGGACACGGGGGGGACTGTACAGCTCAGAGAAGACAAGTAATGATTCTCATCTCACTACACTGATGGACAGTGACTGTAATACGGTTGGTGGGGGGGACCTGATGAAGGGGGTAGTTTAATCATCACAATATTGCTCATGTAATTGTAGGTTAATGATACTAAAATAAAATAAATTGTAAAAAAAAAATACACATTAAATTTCACTTTTTGAGTCACTATGTTGAAATTTTTATCTGATCATTACCTCAGTTCCTTAATTTTCAAGCTAGTTTTTATAATGTTGATTTTCATCATTTTTATTTATTCAAGAAACATCATCTACTTCTATTATTAATAGATGGCATTACTTTATGTTACCTATTAGGGACTGGGAACACGAGGACTAATGCATTTAAATATATTCAGGTATATGCAGGGGCAATAAGTTATTATTTATGTAAATTAATCAATGTATACCAGAAATATGAATAATTAATTCTATCTCAATTCTTTTATTACAGAATTATTTCAAATTTTCACCTACTTTTAGTGACAGAGGTTTAAAATATGAACACTTCGGTATGGATGAGTTAAGTAAATTCCTTCCCATTGGACAATTACTAGAGTCTCAATCTCTAGAGTATAAAATAACCCATAAGTTTTTATATGATTATAGAATCTCAGATACTATCGAAAGAGCCTTGGAGTATATTTTACCCAACCTTGTGAGTTATTCTGGAGTTTCTTCTCTAACTTCTCCCATGGGGATGGGGATGTAGTGGGAAGGTTGATTAGGTAGTTGAAATATCGATGAAAGAAAGACAAAGAAAGTTAATGAGAAAAACTTTAGAAGACATATAGCCTTTACTCTCAATTTTGCTGAAGGCTGACTGTGATTATTGGCATAAGCCAAGATAAGTCAAATAATCAAATACAAAAATTGCAATGACTTCATAATAAATTGTTGAGCACTGAATTTGAAAAGCCCCTTTATTTGATTTAATTCAATTGAGTTCCACGTGTATATCAAAGAAGGTAAAGAAACCATCACACACTTCTTTGTAAGCCCATTATCCCTACATTCCTCTATTAGTAATTTTTAGGTGACTAAAAAAAGATGAGTTAATTATTCACTCATATGGTTTTCAATTATACCATGATTGTTTTTATTGCAGCATTATTAGAAATGTTCACAATAAGATCTGTAGTTTATTTCTCTGCTTGTTGCAAGGAATATGTCTAAATCAAGCTGAAAAAATAATTACAAGTAGATACTATATGAATCACTTATACCTGGAGACACTATTCCATATAAAGAATGGCTTACTCAAAAATCTCC
Organism: Phataginus tricuspis; assembly: GCA_029783875.1. Lineage (NCBI taxonomy): Eukaryota > Metazoa > Chordata > Mammalia > Pholidota > Manidae > Phataginus > Phataginus tricuspis. The sequence goes on along the minus strand of JAQQAC010002594.1, from coordinate 16,046,246 downwards.
AGTGACTATATGTTACTTCCAGCATTAAAACCAAATTTAGGGAGAGAAGCAAGCACAATCTACACCCAGTCACCTTTTCAAAGCCTATTTAAATTTGAAGTACATTTTCATTACCCTCTACTGTTTGCTATTCATACTTTTTCCAAGTAAATGTATTCATGGTCTCTTAAATCTGCCACATGCATTTCTGACTCTATTATTTTGCTTATATTGATCCCTCCAGTTGAATTCCTTCTGTTCTCTCTTCCTTCACTGTGTAAATTTTTTTTTTATTTTGGTACCATTAATATACCATTACATGAGCAACATTGTGGTTACTAGACTCCCCCCATTATCAAGTCCCCACCACATATGCCATTACAGTCACTGTCCATCAGCTTAGTAAGATGCTATAGAATCACTACTTGTCTTCTCTGTGCTACACTGCCTTCCCCGTGCCCCCCACTGTGTAAATTTTAACAGTATTAAAGATCTATATTTTACTTTCTTTAGACTCTTCCTGCAAGTCTCTGTTGCACAGTCGTTTAAAGTCAGCTTATATGGATGTGAAACCCCACTGTGACAGTTACTGGCTTTATGTCCATGGGCAATTCATGGAAAATCTCTGTGCTCTGTATTTACTGATCACAACTGCATGTAATAGCTGTAATATCACATTAGGGTTCTGTGCACAATAAGTGAACTTACAAAAACATGCTACAAGTGTGACTGCTTTTGCTCCGTTACTAATGTTCTTTTCATTAGGCTATTTGCCAACAATTTAATCTCTTATAGATGAATGGCATATCTCTCCGACTAGATTTTAGTGCCTTTAAGGCTAAATAAAATATATGAAATACTTCTTTGATATCCTAAATTGCTTTGCACATTGCCTAGTAGGAGTTAAATAAAAATGTGCTCAGTCAAGTAAAATTGTGAATGAAAGACCAAAGAAGTGAATGAACATCCTTATATTCCCATTCGTCCATATGGATTAATCCCATTTTCTTAAATCACTTTTTCTTCAGATATGGCCTTCTATAATGATTTTATTTAGTAAATTTTATTTATTTTATAATAAAATTACTGCAAATGATTTTCCTTTGTCACACATATATATGTAAATGAAGGGTAAATATTTCTTAAATATATCAACTACCGATTTTTAACAGCATTACCTGATAATACTTAAACCCTTACAATATAAAATCTTAAGTCAATTTAGGATGAAAACAATTATCTGAAGGAAGAAAATGACTTACTGTATTATTATGTGGGTGAATAGGAATTTTATTTACTTATTCTTTGTTGTAACGCTAGCTCTGCATATTGATTTAACACACTTAGGATATTAATAAATTATGATATTTGGCTAAACTCATACTAATTTACCAATAAAACTGAACCTCCAGGACTATGTTGAAGTTTTGTGATTGGTGAGAAGCAGGCCTAGAGCCAGATGTGCTGAAAGAGCTAAGGTTGTGGCAGAGGCTGAGAAAGAGCAGGTGACGAGGATGGAAAAATATTTCACAATGTGAGAAATAAAAACAACAAGAATAACAAAGTCTCTGTTCCACTGGACGGGATTTGTGCTCTGCTCCAGGGCGCGTTAGCAGTGGCTACCTTTTGGGAACACCTGGTTCCCAAAGCATTGTCTCCTGCTCTATGAAACTCTTTCTGCTCATTCCTATACATTTCACAGTTTTAAAACCAAGAAATAGAAGTTAAAAAATATATAGAAATAAGGGAATAAATATAAGAAGAGACAGTAAAAAGATACGAGAGTGCTTGGTTCCTAGGGATTGAGTGTTCCAGGGGGAAAGTTGGGTGAGGAGACAAGTATTTCTCACCCTAGTCCTTGTAATAAGGTTTGAATTCTAAATCAATGTATGTATTAACTTGCTGGAGCATGAACAAAAAAGACCGTGGAAACAAACCGTGGAACTGCACACGCCATGTAGGTTATTTATAAGGTAGGCAAGATCACATTCAGCGGAAAGCATGAGATAAGCCGTCTTTGACTCCTCTTCAGCCTTGGCATTTCCCTCATGTACTCTCTTCTCCTTGTCTCCTCGCAGACTCTCTTGTTCTTCTTTGTTTTATTCACAGTATAACATATTAACCCATACCAGTGTATCTTTCGGGAACATATGAATTTTCAAAATGGGCACGATATTTAGCATAAAAGGTTGGGAAATTAAAAGCATCAAAGAGCAGGGGATGGTGAAGATTGCAGATGGAAAGAATCAACAATTATAAGAACAAATACTTCCATGAGAAATGTATGCCTACTTATGCATAAAACAAACTTTAATGTTTGACTAAGTAAATGTTCTGGCAACTTTTGATTCTGTGAAGTATTTGTAGTCTTGAAATTATTTTAACATGTGATAGTATATGCACCCATAATCTCCATAACTGAAACTGCTATTTATATTGTGTTTACCTGCCAAACATTCAACATGAGACAGATCAATAAATAGATAGATGACAGGCAGACAGAAGATTTGATTTCATCTGCTTTCAACTCTAGATCCAATCCCCACCCTTTTCTACTCTATTCTGTGCCCTAGGACACTGAACCTGTATTGAATTATCAATGGGTTCCCATGTCCTCTGGCTTCCAGTTGATTTTCCCTCAGAGGAAAAAGGGCAGAAAATTGGAAGGGGCAAGGAGAGGGATTTTGAGATTTTTATTTCCCGGGAACCCAATCTGTAGAGATTCAGCAGGCTGGCTATTTCCCTTGACCCAAGGTCTCAGCTCCTGTCATGTAGCCCTATTAACAAAGTCCTCTTTGTCATCAGATTCCAGTAACTGCTCACTCCCTTCTCAGCAAAAAATATTAAAAAGGCCCCTCTGCAACTAAGCCTGGAGTTCTGCACTTCCCCTTGCAGTTCTGTGCTTTGCCCATATATTGTAAGCAGTCCCTTGTGACAGTCCTTCTTCAAGTATGCTTATCTGAGCGCCATCTGTTTTCTCCTGGAATCCTAGATATAATAGATGCTTATAGAGAGAGCTTCTAATCATTGGGATCCGTGTTGCTAGTGGGGATTTTCTTTATAAATTGCGTATTTATTAGTTGTCAGTCATTGTGTTAAAAGGCTAAGCATATTAGCTGATAGCAGCCCTCAGAAGTAAGTACTAGTATTGTCCACCTTTAAAGATGAAGAAAGTAAGACTTGCAGAGGTCAAGTGACTTTCCCAAGGTCACACAGCTGATACGTGGTACAGTAAGTGAACTTTCAACCAAGGCAGCTTGACTCCATTCTTTTAACCAACATATAATATTGTGTAGTATTGATGTACTTTACTGGGTAAGTACAGAATGACAAGACAGAATAAAATTAATTAGGAAAAAATTAATATTTTCCTCAATGTATTTGCCTAGAGTAGATGTCATTTTAAATGTTAAAATTTTTGTGTGAGTTCAATTGTAGTGATTAGTTAAAAAGAGTAGTGTTTTGAACAGTTTTTAAAAGAAATGTGAGGCGGTGTCTCATGTAGTAATATAGCACGCATAAATGGTATGAATCTTTAAAAACCTAAAGAATTGTATCTAACACTTAAAAAAAATCTTCTCTATATATTTTTAGAAGGCTTTAAAGTACTGTATATTTAGGACCCCTGGCAAAACTAAATAACACTTTTCAGAATTTCCTTTAACTACTTGATCTGCTATCACATAAAATACAAGTAATTTTTTGCTAAATGATCACCTAAAGGAAAAGGTGAATCATAAAACTTTAAGACTTATAGCAATAAGCATTAAATATATATGGGAGTACAGATTATGTATTTTCTGCATAAAGTTCCAGGTTTTTTTTCTTTGTACTCATCCTATCAAATTAAGATATTCATAGGCAAAATTTTGGTGTGTTGATATCTCTTCCTATAAAATGAAAATAGGGTGCCCTCTGGTTCGATTCTTTAATTTTTCTTGTTGAATGTAGGTGTGAGAGTAAGAATTAATTCACAGTACTATTATGTTCAGCTGAACTGATTATATTCAGATAAACACCAATTAGGTTTAAAAAGGCTAAATAGTATTTGCATTAGACTTATTAACTGGTACAGCCACTATTTAATCTGGTAGAAAGCATGATATTCTAAAGCAAATATTTAAATTTTTTTGTTTACTTTAATGGGGGAAATTCTGCCTTTGCAAATGACATTGGCATCTGTAAGGAGTGAGCAGGAAGTTTAGTAGATTAACTTCAGAGATGGTCCAACTTAAATCATTCTGAATCTTAATTTTAGACCTAGAATCATTAAAAGAAAGTGAATGTTCTTTTCAACTTTTCGGATGATCGAAAAAAAAAAAGTGCTTCTTAATTAGACTGCATGCATCAGCTTGTAACGTTTTCAAACATTAATAATGAATCAATTTGTTCTGAAACAGTAAAAAACAAAATATTCTCTTTAAGGGAAAAAAAACAAACCAACAAAAATAACAATAATATGAAGCCCTCTACCACAGAGAGAGGTGGGGAGGCCTTGCTGTCCTTCACGGTTAGGAAAAACAATGGATGCTATCAAAAGTTCAAGACCAAAGATACAGAGGCATACATCCGCTGCAAACAGCAAGACTGCCCATCCCTCCAGACCCTGCCCCTCTTCCTACTGCACATACTTCCCAAGCCAAACATGAATTTTGTTTAAAAATCTGTCTGTCTATATGTATGTATGTATGTATCTATCTATCTATCTATCTATCTATACTATGTATCTGATCTATCTACCTACCTATCTGTTTGTCTGTCTAATCTATACCATCTGTCTGTCATCTATCTATCTATATCTATCTCCAGGGCATCTTGGTTTCCCTTACTATGGAGACAAATTAAGCAGTTAACAAGTATACTAATCTGGTTCTAAGCAACAGTAACTTGAATCAGGAAGGATGATTAGCATTTATCCAACTTCAAACTCTCTAGAATTAGTCTCAGAGTTCTTACAGTTTTACTTCTTCCTTACCAATCTGTATGCCTAAGCAACCTTTACTGTCATGAGTCTTATGTCTAAACTCTTCATAGTAAAGCTTAAGCTCATTTTCTTTTGTTCTGTAAGCTTAACTGAAATATGGCTGTCACTATTTTCTGTCTAATGGTCCTTTCAGTTTAGTTTGTATTTATAGGATTGAATTTTTTTACTTTTGCATTTTCCAGATTGAGCAATCTGATCATTCCAGTTATTTTTTTCCTTTGATGCTTTCACCTCTTTACCACCAATCAAAACTCTTTATCTTGCTCAGATTTTTGTTTGAATGACACCCAGAAATCTGAGTGTGGGTACTGTGCTTTTCCTGACAGATCAAGTTATTTAATTGTATCCATAATAGTTTGTTTCCAGATTAACTTGCTATCTAAACTAAGGTTTTTCTAAAAATATTTTTACACTGATCATTCTCGATCATGTAGATGATATTTTTTTCTTTAAGTGCCTTATACTTGTGTCCTTTACCTGTCATTTCAATTATAAAATATTCCAAATTTAATGCATTTTTAACCTTCTAGTTATAGTTTTCTCATATATTATGTATTTTTAATTGAGGCATCATTGATATACAGTCTTATATTGGTTTCAAGTATACAGCTCAGTGCTTCAACACTTACCCATATTATTAAATCTTCACCCCCACAATGCAGTTACTATGTATCAACATAGGAAGATGTTACAGAATCATTGGCTATATTCTCCAAGCTGTACTTCCATCCCTGTGGACTGAGAACTTTTGTGCCCCTTTATCCTGCTACCTCCTCCCCACTCCCACCCTCCCATATAACCACCAGTCACTTTTAGTGTATGAGTCTACTGCTGTTTTGTTCATTCTATTTTGTTTAGTTTTTATATCCCACAAATAAGTGAAATCATGTGGTATTTATCTTTCTCTACCTGGCTTATTTCACTTAGTATAATACCCAGTAGGTACATCCATGTTGATGCATATGGCAGGATTTCTTTTTTTTAATGGCTGAATAATATTCCGTTGTGTATATGTACCATGTCTTCTTTATCCATTCATCTATTGATGGGCACATTGGTTACTTTCATACCTTGGCTCTTGTAAATAATGTGGCAACAAACATAGGGGTGCATGTATCTTTTCAAATCAGCATTTTTGTTTTCCTTATTCCTAGAAGTGGAATTACTGGGTCATATGTATTTCTATTTTTAGTTTTTTTGAGGAAACTCCATACTGCTCTCCACAATAGCTGCACCAATTGACATTCCCACCAACAGTGTAGGAGGGTTCCATTTGTCCACATCCTTGCCAACACTTATTTCTTGTCCTTTGGATAGTGTCAATTCCAACTGGTGTGAGTGATATCTCATTGTGGTTTTGATTTGCATTTCCTTGCTGCTTAGTGATGTGGAGCATCTTTTCATGTGCCTGTTGGCCATCTGAATTTCTTCTTTGGAAAAACGTCTGTTCAGGTTCTCCGCCCATCTTTTAATCATCAGTCACTTCAAAAACTATTTGTTTTTTGGGTGTTGAGATGTATGAGTTCTTTATATATTTTGGATGTTAATCCCTTATTATATGAGTCATTTACAAATATATTCTCCCATACTATAGGTTGCCTTTTGGTCTGCTGATGGTGTCCTTTATTGTATAGAAGCTTTTTAGTTTGACGTAGTCCCACTTATTGATTTTTTTTTTCCTTTTCCGATGAGATGTGTTCAGGAAAAAATTCATGCTTATTATGTTCAAGAGATTTTTCCCTATGTTTTCTTCTAAGAGTTTTATGGTTTCATGTCTTACATTTAGGTCTTTGATCCATTTTGAGTTTTGTGTATGAAGTTAAGACAGTAATCCAGTTTCATTCTCTTGCATGTAGCTGTCCGGTTTTCCCAACACCAGTTGTTGAAGAGACTATCTTTTCCCCATTGTATATTTATGGCTCCTTTATCATATAGTAGTTGACCATATATGCATTGGTTTATATCTGGGCTCTCTATTCTGTTCTACTGATCTATGGGTATTCAAGTACCTTACTGTTTTGATTACTATAGCTTTATAAAATAAATTGAAGTCGTGGAGCATAGCACCCCCAGCTTTGTTCTTCTTTCTCAGGATTGCTTTGATTATTCATGATCTTTTGTGGTTCCATATGAGTTTTAGGATTATTTGCTCAAGTTTATTTGAAAATGCCATTGGTATTTTCATAGGGTATTTTGATGTACTGCATATATAATTTGCTTTGGGCAGGATGGCCATTTTGACAATATTAATTCTTCCTATACATGAGCATGGGATAGATTTCCATTTATTTGTGTCTTCTTTAATTTCTCTCATGAGGGTATTATAGTTTTCAGAGTACAGGTCTTTCACCTCCTTGCTTATATTTATTCCTAGGTATTTTATTCTTTCGGATGCAATTGTCAGTGGAATTGTTTTCCTGATTTCTCTTCTGCTAGTTCATTGTTAGTATATAGGAACACAACAGATTTCTGTGTAATCCCACTTACTGATTTTGTATCCTGCAGCTTTGCTGAATCCAGTTGTTAGTTCTAATAGTTTTTTGGTGGAGTTTTTAGGGTTTCTATGTATAATATAATGCCATCTGAAAATAGTGACAGTTTTACTTCTTCCTTACCAATTTGTATGCCTTTTATCTCTTTATTTTGTCTGATCGCCATGGTTAGAACCTTCAGTACTATGTTAATAAAAGTGGTGAGAGTAGACCTCCTTTTCTTATTCCTCATATTTAGAGGAAAAGTTTCAGCTTTTCACCATTGAATATGATGTTAGCTGTGCATTTATCTTATGGCCTTTTTTATGTTGAGGTATATACCTCCATACCTATTTTGTAGAGTTTTTTCATGAATTTATTATTTGTGCCTTCAGCATCTATTGAGACAGTTATGTTGTTTTTATCCTTTTTTGTTAATGTGATGTATGATATTGATTGATTTACAAATATTATACCATCCTTGCCTCCCTGGAATAAATCTCACTTGGTCATAATGGATGATCCATTGATGCATTTTTCAAATCAGTATGCTAATGTTTTGTTGAGGATTTTTGCATCAATGTTCATCAGGGATATTGGTCTAAAATTTTCTTTTTTTGTAGTGTCTGTTTCTGGTTTTCGTATTAAAGTGATATTGGCCTCAGAGAATGAGATTGGTAGTATTCCATCCTCTCCTAAATTTTGGAATACATTAAGAAGGATGGGTATTAGCTCTACTTTAAATGTTTGGTAGAATAATGCTGTGAAGCCATCTGGTTCTGGTGTTTTGTTTGTTGGGAGATTTTTGATAACCATTTCAATTTAATTGCTTGTAATAGGTCTGTTCAGATTTTCTGTTTCTTTCTGGGTCAATTTTGGGAGGTTGTATTTTTCTAGGAATTTGTCCATTTCTAGGTTGTCCAATTTATTGCATATAATTTTTGATAGAATTCTCTAATAATTCTTTGATTTTCTGTGGTATACATTGTGACTATTCCTTTTTTGTTTCTGCTTTGTTTATTCATGTACTCTCTCTTTTGTTCTTGATAAGTCTGGCTAGGGGGTCTGTATGTTTTTTTTATTTTCCCAAAGCACTGGCTTGTGGTTTCATTGATTTTTTTCTATTGTTTTATTTTCTATTTTATTTATATCTGCTCTGATATTTATTATTTCCTCCTTCTACTACCTTTGGATTTCATTTGTTCTCCTTTTTCCTAGTTTCCTTAATTGTGAGCTTAGACTGTTTATTTGGGATGTTCTTCTTTCTTGAGGTAGGACTGTACTGCTGTGTACTTCCCTCTTAGAACAGCTTTTGTGGCATTCCACAAATTTTGGACTGTTGCATTGTTTCATTTTCATTTGTTTCCAGATTGCTTCATTTCTGTTTTAACTTTTTCATCAATCCATTGATTGTTTAGAAGCATGTTGTTTAGCCTCCATGCATTTGTAGGCTCTCTGTTTTTTTGTATGCAATTTATTTCTAGTTACATGCCATTTTAGTTTGAGTGACTACTTGATACAATTTCAATCTTTCTGAATTTATTGAAGCTCTTATTGTGGCCTTGTACATGATCTACAATGTTCCATGTACACTTGAAAAAAATGTGTATCTTGCTGGTTTGGAGTGGAATGTTCTAAAGATATCTGTTAAGTCCATCTTATCTAATGTATTGTGCAGTACCTCTGTTTTCTTATTTACTTTCTATCTGATTGTCTATTGATATGAATATGGTGTTAAGTCTCCTAAATGAATAAGTTGCAATGTATCTCCCCCTTTAATTCTGTTAGTATTTCTTTTACATATGTAGGTGTTCCTATGTTGAGTACATAGATATTTATAATAGTTATATCTTATTGTTGGACTGACCCCTTTATCATTATGCAATGTCATTCTTTGTCCCTTTTTGCTTTCTTTGTTTTGAAGTCTAATTTGTCTGATAAAAGTACTGTTGCTCCTGCTTTCTTCTCCCTACTATTTGCAAGAAATATCTTTTTACAGCCTTTCTACATCTCTTTACCTTTTATGTCTTTGGGTCTGAAATGAGTCTCCTGTAGGCAGCATATAGATGGGTCTTGCTTTTTTATCCATGATAACACATTCAATTTTGTTACTGGTGATTGGTCTATTCAAATTTTCTATCTCTTCTGTGTTCAGTCTTGGAAGATTGCATATTTCTAGGAATTTTCTATTTATTTTAGGTTATCCACTTTGTTGGTATATAATTTTTCACAGAATTATCTTACAATCCTATGAATTTTTGTGATGTTGGCTATCACTTCACTTTCATTTGAATTTTATTTATTTGGGTCCTTTCTTTTTTTTCATGAGTCTAGTTAATGGTTTATCAAGTTAGCTTATTTCTTCAAAGAACCAACTCTTACTCTAATTGATCTTTGTATTGTTTTATAAGTCTCTATTTCATTATTTCCTCTGTGATCTTTATTATTTCCTTCCCCTATTCACTTTGCCTTTGTTTCTTTTTTTTCTAGTTCCTTTATGTGGAGGGTTAGATTGTTTGAAATTTTTCTTGTTTTTTGCTTCAATAAACTTCCCTCTTAGAATTTTCCTACATTTCAAAGATTTTGAACCATTATATTTCTTTTTTAATTATTCCCCAATATTTTTTGATTTCCTCTTTGATTTCTTCATTGACCCATTTTGTTTAGTAGCATGCTGTTTCATATTATATGTTTGTGTTTTTCCAGTTTTTTCTTTTAATTCATTTGTAATTTCATACCATTGTGGTCATAAAAAATGCTTGATATGATTTCAGTCTTAAATTTATTGAGGCTTGTTTTGTGGTCTAACATGTGATCTTTTCTGGAGACTGTTCTGAGTGCATTTCAAAAGCATATTTATTCTGCTTTTTTTTTAGACTTTAATGGTTGTGCATATCAAGTTCATTTAGTCTAATGTGTCTTTAGATAATCCATTAATGTGAGGTGTTAAAGACCCACTTCTATTATTGTATTACTGGCATTTTCTTACTTTATGTCTGTTAATATTTGCTTTATATATTTAGGTGCTACTCTGTTGGGTACATAGATATTTACAATTGTTTTATTTTATTCCTGCATTGAGCCCTTAATCATTATATAGTGTCTTTTTGTTTCTTGTTACAGTCTTTGTTTTAAAGTCTTTTTATCTGATATAAGTAGTGCTACTTCAGCTTTTTTTTTTTCCATTTCTATTTGCATGAAATTTCTTCTCCCATCTCTTCACTTTAACTCTGTGTGTCTTTGCGTTCTGAAGGAAGTCACTTATTGGCAGTGTATAGATGGATCTTGTTTTCTTATCAATTTAGCCGGCCTGTGTCTTTTGATTGGATAATTTAGTCTGTTTATATTTAAGGTAAGTTTGATGAGTATTACTTATTACCATTTTCTTAAATTTTTTTTTTACATTCTTTTCTGTTCTTCTTTTTGTGCTGTTTTCCTTATGTTCTTGTTGCTTTCCTTGTGCCTGATGACTTTCTTTAATGTTACTATTGGATTATTTTCTCTTTACTTTTTGTGTATCCATTATAGATTTTTGGTTTGTAGTTACCATGGGGTTTACATATGATGTCATAGGTATATAGTAGTCTAGGTTAAGTTGGTGGTCATATAAGTTTGAATGCATTCTAACAGCAATACATTTTCTACTCACCCTCTTCTATGTTTCATATTTATGATGTTTTCTTCTAACTTTTTTCCTATAAATTCCCTTAACTAATTTTTAGAAGTGATTGATATTACTACTATTGCCTTTTAAGCTTCATACTAGCTTTAAGTGATCAATCAACTACCTTTGCTATATGATTGCATTTACCAGTGAATTTTTTCTTTTCATAATTTTCTTGCTTCTATTTATATCCTTTACTTTTCCTCTAAAAAAGTTCCTTTAACATTTCTTGCAGGGCTGGTTTAGTGGTGGTGAGCTCTTTTAACTTGTGTTTATCTGGGAAGGTCTTTATCCCTCCTTTAGTTTTGAATGATAACCTTTCTAGGTAGAGTATTCTTGGTTGTATGTTTTTTTCTTTCAGCACTTTGAAATGTAACATGACACTCCCTGCTGGCCTGTTTCTGGTGTAAAGTCAGTTGAGAGCTTCATGAGGTTTCTCTTGTACATAATTTATTTTTCTTTCACTCTTCTTAAGATTCTTTGTCTTTGATCTTTGACATTTTAATTATTATCTGTCTTGATGTGGGCTTCTGTGGGTTTCCCTTTTTTGTGACTTCCTGGATCTGGATGTCTATTTCCTTCCCCAGGTTAGGGAGATTTTCATATATTTCTTCCAATGTTTTCCACCCTTTTCTCGTTCTTCTTTCTGGGGCTCCTATAATGCAAATATTAGGACTTTTAATATTGTCCTAGAGGTCCCTTAACCTGTCCTTATTTCTGTTTAATCTTTTTTTTTTTCTTTCCGATGTTCAGTTTGAGTACTTTCCACCACTCTGACTTCCAGAACACTGCTCCATTTTTCTGTATTCTCTAATCTGCTGTTGATTCTCTTTAGTATATTTATCATTTCATTTGTTGTATTCTTCATCTCTGGATCTCTTCTATATATTTGTTGAAGTTCTCACAGAATTCATCTACTCTTCTTTCAAGTCTAGTTAATATCTTTATAATTATTACTTTAAACTCTTTATTAAGTAGATTGCTTAACTCTGTTTCATTTAGTTCTTTTTGTAAAGTTCTGTCATGTTCTTTTGTTTTAAGGATATTCCTCTGTTTTCATATTTTGTTAGTCTTTCTGTGCTTGCTAACCTATAGGTTAGGTGAAAGGGCTACCTCTTCCAGTGTTGAAAGTACGACCTTGTATCGGAACATTTCCTGGGTAGAATGTATGCCTGGCAGTTTTGGCTGGTGACTGGAGGCTGGGTGTGTGTGGGCCAAGATATCTTGGTGCTAGCCTATGGACCATGGTTCTCCCATGTGGGGATCAACCAGGACCCCACTAGCATGGTTGCTCAGGGGAGAAGGGGTGCAGTCTGTGGGTTTCATGTATGGGGCTGGGCTGTGCCACTCGAATGAGGTTTCTGGAAGTGGATGGTCATGGTCTGAAGGTGTACTTAGTATCCTGAGTGTCCACCAGTCAGAGTTGTGCCAGTGGGGTGGCTACGGATAGAAGTGGCACAGGCAAGGTAAATCCACATGGATGCTGCACTAATGCTGACTTGGTAGGACTGCTGGATCTCTGGCAGGTGTGTTTGGTACAGGTAGGGCCTGGGAGACTACCTTGGTTGAGTCTAGAGCTGATGTGTGCACCCTGACTATTCCCCTATCTGCTCTATCAATATGGAGGAATAATATAAACAATGGCTCCCACCTACCTCTTTCCCAATATATTGATGTGCAAGGGGAACACAAAAAATGGTACTCACCCTGCTCTGGTCTACATTAGCAATGTACTAGGACAATGTAAACAATGGCATTTACAAGCATCTCCAATCCTGGAGAGAGTTCCAGCAGTTTCCCCATTTGTGCTTTAGTTCTAAAAATAAGTTTCCCTCACCCACTGTGTGATTGGACTTTAAGCCTTCCATGCCATGGCTCTTTATTCTGTGCTCCAGGGTGAATCTGTGCTCTGGTTACTCAGGGATATCCCCCCTACTACAGGGCTGTGCTGGGCATGGGCCTCCATCCATTACCATGTCCCCATCTCTCCTGCCATTTTTTATGTTTCTTTTTCTTTTTTTTTAATTCCTCATTGTGCAGAAGGTATATACTTAGGCCTCCATTCTTCTTTGGGATGAATTGCTCCATGTGTCGGTGTAGACTTGGGGTATGAGTGGGAGCAGGTTGGCTCGGGTTCTTTCTGCACTGCCATCTTGGATCTGCCTCTTGAATTTTAGCAATTCTTTTAATCTTCATGTTACATTATTGAATTTTTCCATACCATTAAAAGATGAGGTACAGATAGTTATATAGGATGTATTTACAGCATATACTTTTGTGGTCCAAAGAGCAGACTTCAAAAGTAAACCCTGATATGATCAAGCACATAGATCATTACTTTATCATTCACTGAATATATAAAACCAGATCACTAATTTATCAATTTACAAAGTAGAGAGAGCTCTTTCCAATATTCAAAATGCTCACACCTTTATTTAGTTATCATCTTTTTCTAGTAATAATGTATTTAATTCCTTTGAAGATAAGTAAATAAAGGAATTCATTTGGAGGAATATGGTATTTGATCAGCGGAGGCGAATATCCATGTCAATTTTGTGGTTAGCCTCTAATTCGCCATTTCCTTTTTTAAATTGTGCCACTCTTACTCTGCTAAATCCAGCTTGTCCAGATCACATTTTTCTGTGCTGGTCAACAATTTATGTTTATTTGTGGAGCTAAAAAATATTAATATCACTGATTAGCCATGGTAAGTTACTGTACAGTCTGTTTTTTTCCCATTATAAGTTGTATGAATTGAACAAAATAAGCTATGACTAATGTTTAGCCCAATGTCTGGCACATAACCTATCCATAAAAGCTTGGACTAGTATTAATTAAAGTCTCATATTGGCTAGAGAAGAAGACAGTGAGGATATACAATTGAGCTATAAAACAAAAATGGTATATTTTTTAAAAGAAATGACCTAAATTCTTATATTTTATATAGAAACAAAGCTACCCAAAGAAGAGATATTTGGGACAAAAAACAAACTTTATAAGCTAGGACAAAACGTTATTGGAGACAAGGGTTTCTATTTATAATGTGCCTGTGTTGTCAGTCTCCCTTAACTTGATCTACTTTAATATTTTTATTTTTATTTTTTGCACTGATTTTATTTGGAGCAGAGTAAAATGGCATTTTGCACTTACAGAGCATGTTTCATTAGAAAGGTCAATGTACTTTTCAAACTCATTAATCCTTACAGCTCCCTAGGGGTCTGTAATATATTGATGTAGGTGAACAAATTTAAAGCTGATATGTATAAATAATTTTATCCTGTCACATTGATATGAAATGACCAAATGTTCAATTAACCATTGTAAGTGCAAAAATAGGGGTTCAACTGATATGAATGATTTTGGGAGTTGGGGGGGATTTCAAATAAATATCTTCAACTAAAGTAATTTTGGTAAAAGAAAAGTAAACAAGTTAAAATAAATGAAATCATTAAATGTGCATCTGCACATAGCAAACATGTAATTTATCAAGGGAAACATGGTATTTGCAGTCATTTTACCTTAATATTTGGGGAAGAAATGAAAAACAGTGACAGGTAACTGTGATTTTGATCTAATTTGGGACAGCTCATTGAGAGTTAAACATTTAGCTTTAAATTGATTTTACTTAATATTGAATATTATCTAAAATATCTGTAAACTTTCTACTAAAGAATATGATCTATCATAACTAATGGATCTACTTTTCTTTTAGGAGCAAGTGAGTTATCAGTAAACTGAAGAGTGCACAGTGAAAATTCTGGGTCAAGGAATCATAGGCAATTAAAGTTATATTAGAATATTGTTTTTTAAAAGCAAAAGAAGGAAGTGTTCAAAAACACTAGATTATACATTAATAATTACCTGATGAAATATGCCATATCAAAAGCACTTCAGACTTCATGATTTTAGGGCAGTTATGGGATACAACAGTTTTCCTACTTTTAATATGGGAATACTTCCTAAATATTTGACTTTCATTTATTTTTAAATGCATTATATAAAAATGTACCTTATGGAAAACTCATGATTTCCTTGGATGTAAGAATTATATAAAGTGATTACAATGTTTTTTCTTACAAATATGTCGAAACAGCAAAGTCACAGCCATTAGAGAGCCATTCCTGAATCTTATCACTAGTTTATGGTGAGTCTTCTTATAGGTATTTTCAACATTTTTATAAATAGTATTCTCTATTCCTACTGGCTGTATAAAATGACAAGAAAAGATTTGATTACTAGTCACAATAAAATACACAAAAAATAAAAATTAACAGGATAAAATAAACATGAAATTAATATGTATGATGGCACAAACAATTTTTATTCTCACTATATTAGTATTTTAATATAGTAATAGTTATATTTTAGTGAGAAATATCAAATATACTTTTTTTTGAATGTTATTTTATATTCTGGTCCTTGATTTTAAAAATTATCTTTTCCAAAGATATATTATCTCCCAAACAAGATAGATCCAAAAGAAAAGGGGAATTGCTGGCTTCCCAGCAATTGCATGTTATTAAAAAAAATTATTCAACATTTTAAAAATTAGAAAGAAGGGAATAACATCAGCAAGGTGTCAGAGTAAGAAGCCTTGGACCAATCCTTTCCCCAAGAAACACACTGATTCAGCAACATTTTACAGATTCCCCTTGTGAGAAATCCAGAAACTACAGGCATACCTCTCTTTGCTTGATGGCACTGTGGAGATACTGCATTTTTTACAAAATGAAGGTGTGTATTTGCAGCTGTCTGTTGAGCAAGTCTATTGGCACCATTTTTCCAACAAGATTTGCTCACCTTGTGTCTGCGTCACATTTTGGTAATTCTTGCAATATTTCAAACATTTTCACTATTATTTTATTTGTTATGGTGATCAGTGATCTTTGATGTTACTATTGTAGTTGTTTTGGGTCACCACAAACCACCTGCATACAAAATGGAAAATTTGATAGAAAGATGTTGCGTGTGTTCTGACTACTGCACCAAACTCTCTGATGTACCCCTGTACTCACTGAAGGGCTCCTGAGCCCCATGTAAATGCAAAACCAGACTCAACAAAGCCTGTAGGGAGATTTAGGACACTTTCTTAACAAAAGAACTAACCCTAGCACACAGCCACACGTTCAGGGAAAACCCTGGATCTCAGCTTCTTCCAGGTGGTGCCTCATTATTAAATTTTTATTGAATATAAAAATAGTAAAATATTTTTAAAGTATTTTATAAAATAATAAAAACCACCTGTAACAAATCATCAGTTGACAGATGGAGAGGTGTATTAACCCAGGGATGAATAAATAAATAGATGTTTGAAATGCTAGATATTTATACTCTAGTCACTCAAATTAACAAAAAAATGGTTCTCCATTAAAAAAAGAAGTCCCATTTTCATCAGTGGTACCGAAGCAAAATCAATTACATAGTCTAGAAGTTAGATTGATGTTTGCTACAATATGATTTCCAGTTCTTCCTCACTTGACCTGATAGGACATTATTTAGTTCTTTGTTGGAGACAGTTAAACAGAAACATTTTGAACAATATCCCCAAATAAAGACCGTTTTTCTTTTGGAAACATAATTGGCATTGATACTGGGTTGGAAATATAGCAAGTTATTAGTAATTAAATATTGGATGAACTGATTTTTCCATTGATATAGGATCATACCTTAATATTACTATTCTTTGAAAATAAAAAACAGAACACAAAAAACTATTCCCAACTGAAAGAACATTTGTTCGTTTATATTGCACTGGCTAGATCAAAAGTTTCATAAGGTCAACAAGCAGGTCATTTTGGTTTCCTGCCATGTTTAATGCCTAATATAGTACCTAGCAAAGAGTGGCCATTCAGTGTATATTTACTGAAGGAACAAATGTTTAGCCAAAAAAGTAAATGAAGTAAAATATTCAGCTACTCACATCTAGCCTGCTTTTCCTGTGAAATTATCACAATTCTAAGCTTCTAAAGAATTTTTATTCATTAACTCATTATGCTCAGATTATTTCACATGACATCTTATGAAGGCAGCAAAATATTGACATTGAGAAATAAAGAAAAAAATAACATCGAGGCTATTCTATCCATTAGACATTATAGACATCATATTAGTACTGTTGACTTTTCAAAGGCCTATATATATATATTTTTAACTTTTTATTAAGGTATTATTGCTATACACTCTTAGGAAGATTTCACATGAAAAAACAATGTGGTGACTACTTTTAGCCATATTATCAAGTCCCCACCCACACCCCAGTGCAGTCACTGTCCATCAGTGTAGTAAGATGCCACAGATTCACTGTTTGCCTTCTCTGTGCTACACTCTTTTCCCTGTGACCCCAACACCATTTGTACTACACATAATACCCCTCAATCCCCTTCTCCCTCCCTCTCCACCCACCTTCCCACATCCCTCCCCTTTGGTAACCACTTTGGTAGTCCCTTCTTGGAGTCTGTGAGTCTGCTGCTATTTTGTTCCTTCAATTTTGCCACGTTGTTATACTCCACAAATGAGGGAAATCATTTGGCACTTGTCTTTCTCCACCTGGCTTATTTCACTGAGCATAATATCCTCCAGCTCCATCCATGTTGTTGCAAATGGTAGGACTTGTTTCTTTCTTATGGCTGAATAGTATTCCATTATGTATATGTACCATCTCTTCTTTATCCATGGACACTTAGGGTGCTTCCATATCTTGGCTATTGTAAATAGTGTTGTGATAAACATAGGGATGCATATGTCTTTTTGAATCTGATAAGTTGTATTCGTTGGGTAAATTCCAAGGAGTGGGATTCCCGGGTCAAATGGTATTCCTCCTTACAGTTTTTTGAGGAGCCTCCATATTGCTTTCCACAATGGTTGAACTAGCTTACATTCCCACCAGCAGTGTAGGAGGGTTCCCCTGTCTCCGCATCCTCACCAGCATTTGTTGTTCTTAGTCTTTTAGACATCCTTACTGGTGTGAGGTGATATCTCCTTGTGGTTTTAATTTGCATTTCCATGATGATTAGTGATAGGAGCATCTTTTCATGTGTCTGTTGGCCCTCTGAATTTCTTCTTTGGAGAATTGTCTTTTCATATCCTCTGCCCATTTTTTAATCAGGTTATTTGCTTTTTGGTTGTTGAGGTATGTGAGTTCTTTATATATTTTGGATGTTAACCCCTTGTTGCCTATGTCATTTACAAATACATTCTCCCATACTGTTGGATGCCTTTCTGTTCTGTTGATGGTATCCTTTGCTATACAGAAGCTTTTCAGTTTGATGTAGTCCCATGTGTTCATTTTTGCTTTTGTTTCTCTTGCCTGAGGAGGTCTGTTCAGGAAGAAATTGCTCATGCTTATATTCAGGAGATTTTTGCCTATGTTGTCTTCTAAGAGTTTTATGGTTTCATGACTTAATTCAGGTCTTTGATCCATTTAGAGTTTACTTTTGTGTATGGGGTTAAACAATAATCCAGTTTCATTCTTTTGCATGTAGCTGTACAGTTTTGCCAAACCAGTTGTTCAAGAGGCTCCAGTTGTTCAAGAGGCTGTCATTTCCCCATTGTATATCAATGGCTCTTTTATCATGTATTAATTGACAATATATGCTTGTGTTTATATCAGGGCTCTCTAGTCTGTTCCATTGGTCTACTGGTCTGTTCTTGTGCCAGTATCAAGTTGTTTTGATTACTGTGGCTTTGTGGTAGAGCTTGAAGTGAGGGAGTGTAATTCCCCCCACTTTATTCTTCCTTCTCAGGATTGCTTTGGGTTTTTTGGGTCTTTATGGTTTCATATGAATTTTAGAACAATTTTCTCTAGTTCATTGAATGCCGTTGGTATTTTGATAGGAATTGCATTAAATCAGTCGATTGCTTTAGGCAGGATAGCCATTTGGACATTAATTCTTCCTATACCTGAGTATGAGATGTGTTTCCATTTATTGGTATCTTCTTTAATTTCTCTTATGAATGTCTTTGTAGTTTTCAGAGTATAGGTCTTTCACTTCCTTTGTTAGGTTTATTCCTAGGTATTTTATTCTTTTTGGTGCAATTGTGAATGGAATTATTTTTCTGATTTTTCTTTCTGCTAGTTCATCTTTAATGTTTAGGAATCCCACAGATTTATGCACATTAAGTTTGTATCCTGCAACTTTGCTGAATTCAGATATTAGATCTAGTAGTTTTGGAGTGGATTCCTTAGGGTTTTTTATACAATATCATGTCATCTGCAAACAGGGACAGTTTAACTTCTTCCTTGCCAATCTCGATGCCTTGTATGTCTTTGTTTTGTCTGATTGCCATGGCTAGGACCTCCAGTACTATGTTGAATAGAAGTGGGGAGAGTGGGCATCCTTGCCTTGTTCCCCATCTTAAAGGAAAAGCTTTCAGCTTCTCACTGTTAAGTATAATGTTGGCTGTGGGTTTGTCATGTATGGCCTTTATTATGTTGAGGTACTTGCCTTCTATACCCAATTTGTTGAAAGTTTTTATCATGAATGGGTGTTGAATTATGTCAAATGCTTTTTCAGCATCCATGGAAATGATCATGTGGATTTTGTCCTTCTTTTTGTTGATGTGGTGGATGATGTTGATAAATTTTCGAATGTTGTACCATCCTTGCATCCCTGATATAAATCCTACTTGATCATGATGAATGATTTTTTGATGCATTTTTTAATTCAGTTTGCTAATATTTTGTTGAGTATTTTTGCAACTATGTTCATCAGGGATATTGGCCTGTAATTTTCTCTTTTTGTGGTGTCTTTGCCTCGTTTTTGTATTACAGTGATGCTGGCCTCATAGAATGTGTTTGGAAGTATTCCCTCTTCTTTTACTCTTTGGAAAACTTTAAGGAGGATGGGTATTAAGTCTTCACTAAATGTTTGATAAAATTCAGCAGTAAAGCCATCTGGTCCAGGGGTTTTGTTCTTACGTAGTTTTTGATTACCAGTTCAATTTCGTTGCTGATGATTGGTCTGTTCAGATTTTCGGTTTCTTTCTGAAGCTGTCTATTTCTTCTAGGTTATTCAGTTTGTTAGCATATAATTTTTCATAGTATTCTCTAATAATTCTTTGTATTTATGTGGTGTCCGTAGTGATTTTTCCTTCCTCATTTTTGATTCTGTTTATGTGTGTAGACTGTCCTTTTTTCTTGAAAAGTCTGGCTAGGGGTTTATCTATTCTGTTTATTAAGCTCCTGCTTTCACTGATTCTTTCTATTGTTTTATTCCTCTCCATTTTATTTATTTCGGCTCTTATCTATTATGTCCATCCATCTACTGACTTTGGGCCTCATTTGTTCTTCTTTTTCTAGTTTCATTAATTGTGAGTTTAGACTGTTCATAAGGGATTGTAGTTCTTTCCTGAAGTAGGCCTGAATTGCAATATACTTTCCACTTAGCACCACCTTCACTGCATCCCATAGATATTGCGGTGTTGAATTATTGTTGTCATTTGTCTCCATATATTGCTTGATCTCTGTTTTTATTTGTTCATTGATCTATTGGTTATTTAGGAGCATGTTGTGAAGCCTCCATGTGTTTGTGGGATTTTTCCTTCTTTTCTGCATAATTTATTTCTGGTTTCATAACTTTGTGGTCTGAGAAACTGGTTGGTACAATTGCAATCTTTCTGAATTTACGGAGGCTCTTTTTATGGCCTAGGATATTATCTATTCTTGAAAATGTTCCATGTGCACTTGAGAAGAAGTGTATTCTGCTGCTTTTGGGTGTAGAGTTTTGTAATGTCTGTTAGATCCATCTGTTCTAATGTGTTTTTCAGTGCTTCTGTCTCCCTGCCTATTTTTCTCTCTGGTTGATCTGTCTTTTGGAGTGAGTGGCGTGTTGAAGTCTCCTAGAATGAATGCATTGCATTTTATTTCCCCTTTTAATTCTGTTAGTATTTGTTTCACATATGTAGGTGCCCCTGTGTTGGGCACATAGATATTTATAATGGTTGTATCTTCTTGTTGGATTGACCCTTTTATCATTATGTAATGTTCTTCTTTGTCTCTTGTGACTTTCTTTGTTTTGAAGTCTATTTTGTCTGATACAAGTACTGCAACTCCTGCTTTTCTCTCCCTATTAAGTTGCATGAAACATCTTTTTCCATCCCTTCACTTTTAGTCTGTGCATGTCTTTGTGTTTAAAGTGAGTCTCTTGTAGAAAACATATAGAGGGGTCTTGTTTTTTATCCATTCACTTACTCTATGTCTTTTGATTGGTGCACTCAGACCATTTACATTCAGGGTGATTATCGATAGGTGTGTATTTATTGCCATTACAGGCTTTAGATTCATGGTTACCAAAGGTTCAAGGTTAACTTCCTTACTACCTAAGTGTCTAAATTAACTCACTTAATATGCTATTACAAACACAGTCTAAAGGTTCTTTTTTTTTCTCCTCCTTTTTTTTCCTCCTCCATTCTTTATATATTAGTTATCATATTCTGTACTCTTTATCCCTTGACTGACATTGGGGATAGTTGATTTAATTTTGCAGTTGCTTATTAATTAACTGTTCTACTTTCTTTACTGTGGTTTTATTACCTCTGGTGACAGCTATTAAACCTTAGGAACACTTCCATCTATAGCAGTCCTTCCATAATACACTGTAGAGACAATTTGTGGGAGGTAGATTCTCAGCTTTTGCTTTTCTGAAAATTGTTTAATCCCTCCTTCAAATTTAAATGTTAACCTTGCCAGATAAAGTATTCTTGGTTCGAGGCCCTTCTGTTTCATTGCATTAAATACATCATACCATTCCCTTCTTGCCTGTAAGGTTTCTGCTGAGAAGTCTCATGATAGCCTGATGGGTTTTCCTTTGTTTGTGACCTTATTTCTCTCTCGGACTGCTTTTAATAGTCTGTCCTTATCCTTGATCTTTGCCATTTCAGCTACTATATGTCTTGGTGTTGTCTTCCTTGGGTCCCTTGTTTTGGGAGATCTGTGCACCTCCATGGTCTGAGAGACTATCTCCTCCCCCAGACTTGGGAAGTTTTCAGCAATCACCTCCTCAAAGACAGTTTCTATCCCTTTTTCTCTCTTTTCTTCTTCTGGTACTCCTATTATGCAAATATTGTTCTGTTTGAATTGGTCACACAGTTCTCTCAATATTCTTTCATTCTTATAGGTCCTTTTTTCTCTCTGTGCCTCAGCTTCTTTGTTTTCCTCTTCTCTAATTTCTATTTCATTTATCATCTCCTCTACCATATCTAATCTTCTTTTAAATTTTCCATTGTATGTTTCATTTCTGATACTGGGTTCTGTAATTATTGACTATCCAACTGGAATTCATCCCTTAGTTCTTGAATATTTTTCTGTGAGCATGTTAATGATTTTTATTTTGAAATCCCTTTCAGGCATATTCATGAGGTCGACTTCATTTGAATTTTTCTCAGGGGTTGTATTCACCATTTTACTTTGATCCAGGTTCCTTTGGTGTCTCATATTTGTATATGGTTCCCTCTAGTGCCCAGAAACTCTACTCTCTGGAGCTGCTCAGCCCCTGAAGCAATGTCAGGGTTCACAGGGGAGCAGTGTTGTTGTCTGGGGAGAGGAAAGAGCTGTTTCATGCTTCTCAGCTGCTATGCCTGTCTCCACTGCCAGAACCAGTGGGCCGAGCACACAGGTATAAAATTCTGTTGCTGTAGACGGGGCTTCCCTCTGGCTGGTCTAATGCCAGGGTAGGGTTTGTTGGTTTGCAAGCTAGGTGGGTTGGCCGGGAGAAAGGCTCAGTACGCTGAGTATCACGGAGGGGGTCTTTGGAGCTCTGTAGCCAGCCAGGCAGCTGGAGCTCCTGAAGATCTTAAAAGTTCCCAACCTGCTGGGAAGAGTACACCCAGACAAACTTTGTCTTCCTGTCCTTTCTCCTGAGCAGTAAGCTCTGTGCAATCCTTGCCCCTTTCGCAGCCCTCTTGCTGTTAAGAAGTCTCTCAGACTGCTCACCTTTCATTTTTCCCAGAGCAGCCAGATATGGATCCCTGTTTTCCACAAGCGGCTGGACTGTCTGTCTCTCCAGGTATTCTGCCCGTCTTAGCTTTCCAACCCCCTAATAACAAGAGTACCATGAAAACACCATGAAATGTAGGTTTGTCCTCCCAGATCATATCTCCAGAGTTAGGTATTCAGCAGTCCCTGGCCTCCCCTCCCTCCCCACTCTGTTTATCTTCCTCCCACTGGTGATCTGGGTTACGGGAAGGGCTTGTATCCCGCTGGGCTATGGCTTTGGTATGTTACCCTGTTCCATGAGGTTTATTCTTTTCTCCAGGTGTATGCAGTTTGGCGCATTCCTCTTTCCTGTTGCTCTTTCAGGATTAGTTTTATTAATTATATTTTCATATTATATGCAGTTTTAGGAGTAAGCCTCTCTCTCACCTTTCACGCTGCTATCCTTAATCTTGGCTCTTCTCAAGGGCCTATATTAATAGTTGATATCTGAAAACTACTTATTCCAAATCTTTCTATATATGGATGGATAGATGATAGATAGATAGATAGATAGATAGATAGATAGATAGATAGATAGATAGATAGATGATAGATAGATAGATGATAGATACAAAGTTACACTTAAATGTATTTGGGGGCTTCCAAATTCTAAGTCATCTTTCCCCTAGCCTTCAGTAATAGCATATTAATTCTTCCTTGTCAAACTGAGTAGATCTACTCCTTATAGTGGAACCAAAATAATTTCTTATAAGTGTTGTGCCTTACCCCATCACTCTTCTGCTTAAACTTATGCTATAGTATAATTTTAAAAATCCTTATCATGAGAGTGTGAGCGGCTTCTGACAACTTTTCTGACCTTGTTCTCGGTACTATTCCTTTGTTCCCTCCTCTGCACATACACTGGTCATCATGTTGAGGTCTTTTCCAGTGCTGTTTGCTTTTCCTAGTGTTCTCTCTCTTTGGTTCTTTATATGGCCACCTCTGCTCATACATTAGGTTTCAAGTCAAAATTTACTTCCTTTGGGAGGACTTCTCCAACTACTTGGCTAAGAATAGCACTAATGCTCTCACTTAGTCATGCTCCAGATTCTTTCATTCATTAATTGTCTTCATATCCTTTGGCAATACAGGAATGTATTTATGTATAGATTGTTCTCAGCCTTCCCTGCACAGAATGTAAGCTCCATGAGGAGCAAAGTTTCGTCTTATTCACAACTGCGCCAATAGCTAAAACAGTGCTTGAAATTTAGTAAGAGCTCAGTAAATATTTTTTATCTAAAAGAATGAACAAGTAGGAATGGATTTTAAATTTTGGCCACAGGATAAAAGTTATTATTTGTATTATTTTGTTTTATTTTTCAATTTCTTTATATCTGTACATATCAACTTATAAAATTCCCACAAGGAGCATTCTGGTGAACATATAATCCTTACAGAACTTTCTTCCGTGGGTGTATATCACAAGTGTAATTTAACTGTGTATTTAGTAAGTGATTGTTAGGGCCATATTTATGTCTGATTATACACTTTTACATCTCATTTGATCTAACTTCATTAGTGGTTTCACTGTTTACTCAGGATTTGGCTAAATTAGATCTCATGTATATAATGGAACTGGTGATTTTTGTGAGAACTGTACCGCATTGGTAATGTTTGATAGCATCTAGAAAATAGGATTAGTATTTCTTCAACCGCATTTTATTAAAGTTGTTTCCTTCTACCCCTGAAATTCAAAGGCTTCATTCAGATCTTGCATTATGATCTTTTTTAAGGTATTGAAAAGTTAAGATCCAGTTATATTCCTGAGACATTTCTCTGAAGTACAGTATTTTTTCCCAATTGGGAACTCTTCTTCATCTTTAAAATTAGATTATTTTATGCTGCCCTTAAAAGTCCTTACAGTAGAACTGATAGAAGTTTTTGAATCATTGTTTTCAGAGTATTCCACTTCAAGCTGGTCTGTGACCTGTATAGAATAAGGGTTTATCTTATTTCCATGTTCTACCTCTTGCAAAGAGAGCAGCTGTCATCTTGTACGAGTGCTAAACTTAAATTCTAGGCACTGGGAGGCATCATAGGCCCTAGTGAAGGCTCTCGTTTCTAGAATTCTATGCCTAAACTGGGCTAGAAAAGACGTAGTTAATGTTAAGGGTACAAGAGTTTTATGTCAAATTTATCTTACTTGGATAGGATATTAAGTATTTGCCCAAAAGCACAAATATAATAACTGGAACTCTCAGTTAATTGCATTGTCTTTCATGTAGATAGAGTCGTGCAAAAGGTTTGATTTAGAGGTCTCAATGGTTTTAGAGTCTCAGGTTCAGAGCTATCCTGACATACTAGGTGTGGGGGCATATTATACACAACTTTAATACCCATATCTGCTTCTCTCCACCATACACAAAAGTATACAGTTCCCTGCATTTATAAGAATTTACTTGTTAATATACATATGCACATACACATATATACATGTCATTGATGCAGCAGGTGTTTCTTGTTGATTTGTGGAACTCTCTGCTATTCGATTACATTTCAAACACCTGAGCAAAATACAGATGTCTTGGTAATAGAAATCTAGTCATATTTTTGCCTAAGTAAAGTCAATATCAGTAGTAAACATCCTGGTGATAGGTACAGTTCTTTTGCACTTCACACAGGTTATATAAGTTCTACAACACTTGAGGAGATAAGGAGTATCCCTAATTAACAGATGCGAAATAGAATCTTGGGCACTTCAAGTCACTTTTCCAAAGTTACATAGTAGAAAAGTACAGTCATATTTTAAATACAGGACTGCATAATGCTAAATGTATGCTGTATCTATGATGCTAAATTGCCTATTAAAAAATGATAATGCATTTGACTTGACCTAATATACATAAATTACATAGTTTCTTATCCCCTAATAGGTGCCCCAAATCCACCAATATTTCTTAGGATGATAGGTTTCAGGAAGTCATAAGATCTTATTTAAAGTAGGAGGAGTTTTATTTTTTGGTTTTTTAATATAGCCCTGATTAATTAATTACCTATATAATTATATAATACATTATATTAAAGCACATTATACATTTATAAAATCAAACCTATATATAAACAGGTGCATACTATATAAGAATTAAAGCCCCAAAAGATTTTGAAAGAAAAGTTTAGGATGTGACACTTAATGTAAAATATAATTAAAATTATTTATATTAAAGATGTTCAAGATAACACTATGAATTATGAAATGAATTAAAAATGGAAGCTTCACAATGGCTATGATATTGAGTAGCTATCTGTACTGTCTTCAAAAGTCCTTTTAAAATTCCAGTTGGTAGACTTGAAAGTGATGCTACCTTCTGAAATAAAAAGTGATCTAGACATATTTTCAATTCAATATTTTATTGTGTGATATATACAATTTACAAATAGAAAATAGGCTATGAGTCTAATCCAATCCACAAATCACTAAAATACTTCCAAAAGATTCTTTATATTCAAATAGAGAACATGTTAAGTATTCTAAGACATGAATACTGAAGAGGAAGTAATTTTGCCTCCACATAAAGATTATTGCAAACTTATTTCCTGTTATCCATATGCATACTTTAAAGAAAGAACTGACAATTATATGCCTGCCATTTTCTCAAGTACTGCAGTGCACATGTTTTCAATTATACTTTGCAATGTAATCAGTTTGTACTGTGTCCTTTATGAACTTTATTTTCTCCTCAGCTGCTTTGCAGAAGTAGAAAATTGGAAACTACCTGATCTAAGAAAATGAACTGAATATTTTTTTATTATAAACTTAGATTGCCTTAGTATGACAAAGATATTTTACATAATTCACTGAGATCATGAACTGATTAGTAATCAAGGAAAATGAAAGGATTGAAGAATTCCAGATGCTTTCTTCTCTTTTCTCACTTCATACATGTAGTTAAAGAACACCTGGTGATTCTTCTATGTAAAGATGGCATAAGTAGAATGGGGAAAAAATAACAGAAATGATTCATTAAGGATATTTTAACAGTTATGCTCTTGAATATAATTCTCAAATAAAAAGTGAAATCTATTCCTGAAACCTACATTTCCTACAATCAAAATTTCACTTCAGCCAATGCTACATCTACATTAGAATTTCAATAGTGATATTTTCATCATACTATTCAAATCACTTTAATCTCCCTCTTTACTTCTGGAGGGGCAGCATCAAATTATATGGGATTGACACTTTCTACAAAATTCATAGAATTTAACAAAACATCAAGATGGAATCAACCTGAACAATTTATCATTTTTCTTTCATTCATTCCTAAAGAATGACTACACTGGTCAGAAACCTTAAATGCATCCTTATTTTACTGACCAAAGTCCTTATGAGCGTGGATGTTCGTGTCCTCCTTTCCAATCTCATCAACAACACTCCTTTGCTACAGCCCTGCCTTTCTGATTCAGCATATACTGCACATGTACTGATGATTAATGTTCCCCAAACAGGCCTTCTACTCCCTTGATTTATTCCAGGCCTTTGATATAACAATGCTACTACCTCCCTTTGGAAATCCTCATGCCATTCTCCAGTAACCCAGATTTTAACCAGCACAAATCCCTCGTGTGATATGTTCCATAGTAGTTTACAGATCTCACTCAAATCTGTTGAAAGCAAAATTGCCCACAGCTGTATCTTCATGACCCCTTTTATTATTATTATAGCTATTGTTAGTTTTCCTTATACTGTGTATTTACAAATGATTACTTGCCTAACTTCTAAAATGTGGGTTGAAGACAAGGGATTTACTTTAGTCATCTTTGTATTCTTTTAGTCCTTAGAATGTCATAGAATATTGTAACTTCTTAAAATTACTTGATTTATACTTTATTTTTCCTCAAAAAATTGAGTTAGACTACCTTTATCTTTCTAAATAATTTTAACATCATAAAGCAAGAAAAACACTGCTTTTTAAATAAATGCCCAAATACTGATCATCTAGGACCTCTATGGTCAAAGCAGTTAAAGTAGCGTAGGTAAATGCCAATTGGAGTAATATGTGCAGAGACCTGCACCGTTGACTTCATTCTTGGTGTATTTTCCCAAGTTTAATGGACAAAGATAGCCACCTTAGTGACAACTCTTTAAATATTAAAACGTTTTTTAAGAAAGTTATCTTCATTATCAGAATGCATGGGGACATATAAATTTCCTACATAATATTGATTTTTTTATACCTATATAATACCTTTACCATAATATTCCTGGCAATAGTATACTAACTTACTTCATTCATACATGTTCACAGAGTATCTATTCTGTATCAAAATGTGCTAGGCAGTGAGAATAAAATTTCATCTAAACAGAGTTAATCTTCTGTTGTTTGTGATCTGGTTGGATATAAAGACTGGTAGGAAATTACAACATAATGAGATGACTGCTATATTTATTTATAGGCTGCCAGGCGAAGACTTAGGCAGACACTTTACCTGGATTGTGGGATTAGGGAAGGCTTTTTGGAAGAACTGATGGGTAAATTATGCTACAGTTTGAAGGATAAAAGTCAAGTGAGGAGGGACTACAGCCAGTCTCTAGCAGAGGAAACAGAGATTAGAGACTATGCTGAGGTCTAGGAAATAAAAGATACCAGCATGACTGGAATGAAGAATACAGAAATAGACATGACAAAGGAGGTCAGAAAGATGTTGAAAGGCATTAAAACCATTTAAGAAGTTTGAATAATCTGAGTTCAGTGGGAGCCAGTGGACCTTCCAAAGTAATGACATGATTAAAATTATTTTCCAAAACTCACTCAGGCTGAGTGGGTCAAGAGCGACAAGGACCAGGCAGAAAGAACAGTAAGACTCCATTTGAAGTTATCAGTGATTGTGGTCTGGGTTGTGGAAGAGTCCAAGTGATTATATGATTGAATAGATGTGTTGTATAAAGAACAAGAACTTAATGATACATCTCAGTAGTAACATTTGCAACTGGGAAGATGATATTACCATCTAGTTGATAAAGCCAGAAATGCAGGAGTAGTGTATTTTTTACTCCTGAGTGAATTATAGCTAAAAACTCCATTTTAAAGCCTTGAATTCTAGACCCATGTGGACCCTACATGTTGAGGGTCACAAAGAAATTGAGTACAAGTGTGCATTATTTACTGAAGCATTTCTGTGGTAGAATGTCTAATGCAGATAATTTTTTAGATTGTGCTTACAGTGATAGCTAATAAAATTACATTGAAATGTCAAATACTTGTCACTATAAATGGCAGGTATTGCAATCATTTTTATTTGGACAATTCAAGAAGGAAAAGTTTGAAACGATGAATTTTTAGGAAATGAAATAATGTTATCAACATGGTTATAAGACAATGTATATGAAGAAATTTAGGAGTACAGCAAGGTGTAGAACACAAATGAAGTGTCAGAAATAAGTTGCTGAATTGCTTGCGTTAATGTTAATCTGAATATTAACAGATGTGAAAAGAAGTCAATATTGTTCCTTGGATTGTAACCTTCCAGACAACTTCACTGGATAGCATCTTTAATACTCTTTAAGAGACTTGGAAAACCATGTTTAAGTGATCTATAGAAATGTGATATTTACCTCACCTAATGCCTTTTTAAAATATGTGATTATTTATCAAGACTACCCACTTGTATTTTTAGGTGTATGAGTTAGCTCTCAGTTCAGCTGGTTTATGGATGTCTCATGGGGAAGGCTCTGGTTACTGTGTTTATACTAAGCTACAAGTTAGATTTGTGGAAGACAGGAAGATATATGATATTTGAAAATACCCAGAAGAAGAAGGGGAGGGAAGATCATTGTTTCCAGAGATACTAGGAAAACTGCCAAGAAGTCTAAATCACACAAAATTACTTTGGAAAGAATCTTCTTGTGGATTCTGTAACTTTTCCAACAAGATAGGAGGAAAAAAATGCCTCAGTAGTCACAATTCATTCTAACATATTTTATCATCAGGAGGAATAAAATTAATTTCAATGAATAGTATTAGATCACCTTCTAAGGATCCTGCAGAATACATCTTCAATTTATTCTGATCTAAAACTTCTTTAAGTGACTTGAGGGCATTTGCATATTGTATCTCATTTAAAATGGTGAACGAGTACCTAAGCAACAGAATCAGCAGGTTCTAAAACCTTTAATTTAGGAATAGATGACTCTCAATCACTGTGCTATAAAAGTAACACTTTAAATGAATTAGACAATAGTACTTTTTTATTTTGTATTTTTAAATCTGCTTTAAAACTCTTTTTTTTAATTTTTGGTATCATTAATATACAATTACATGAGCAACATTCTGGTTACTAGATTCCCCCCATTATCAAGTCCTGACCACATACCCCATTACAGTCACTGTCTATCAGCATAGTAAGATGCTATAGAGTCACTACTTGTCTTCTCTATGCTGTACTGCCTTCCCCGTGCCCCCATCCCTACATTATGTGTGCTAATTGTAATGCCTCCTTTTTCCCCTTATCCCTCCCTTAACACCCACCCACACCCCCTGGTCAGTCCCTTTCCCTTTGGCAACTGTTAGTCCATTCTTGGATTCTGTGAGTCTGCTGCTGTTTTGTTCCTTCAGTTTTTGCTTTGTTCTTCTGCTCCACATATGAGTGAAATCATTTGATACTTGTCTTTTTCGGCTTGGCTTATTTCACTGAGCATAATTCCCTCTAGCTCCACCCATGTTGTTGCAAATGGTAGGATCTCTTCGTATAGCTGAATAATATTCCATTTTGTATATGTACCACTTCGTCTTTATCCATTCATCTACTTCTTATGGCTGAATAATATTCCATTGTGTATAAGTACCATCTCTTCTTTATCCCTTCATTTACTGATGGACACTCAGGTTGCTTCCATTTCTTGCCTATTGTAAATAGTGTTGCGATAAACATAGGGGTGCATATGTCATTTTGAAACAGGGCTCCTGCATTCTTAGGGTAAATTCCTAGGAGTGGGATTCCTGGGTCAAATGGTATATTTCCCTGATAATTAGCGATGTGGAGCATCTTTTCATGTGCCTGTTGGCCATCTGAATATATACTTTGGAGAACTGTCTGTTCATACCCTCCACCCATTTTTTAATAGGGTTATTTGTTTTTGGGTGTTAAGGTGTATGAGTTCTTTATATATTTTGGATGTTAACCCCTTGTCGGATAGGTCATTTATAAATATATTCTCCCATACTGTAGGATGCCTTTTTGTTCTGCTGATAGTGGCCTTTGCTGTACAGAAGCTTTTTAGCATGATGTAGTCCCATTTGTTTTTTATTTTGATTCCCCTGACCAAGGAGATGCATTCAGGAAAAAATTCAAGAGATTCTTCCTTATGTTTTGTTCTAAGAGTTTTATGGTTTCCTGACTTACATTCGGGTCTTTGATCCATTTTGAGTTTGCTTTTATGTATGGGGTTAGACAATAATCCAGTTTCATTCTTTTGCATATAGCTGTCCAGTTTTGCCAATACCAGTTGTTGAAGAGGCTGTCATTTCCCCATTGTATATCCATGGATCCTTTATCGTTTATTAATTGAGCATATATGTTTGGGTTAATATATGGACTCCTTATTCTGTTCCACTTGTCAATGGTCTGTTCTTGTGCCAGTACCAAATTGTCTTGATTACTGTGGCTTTGTAGTAGAGCTTGAAGTTGGGGAGTGTAATCCTCCTGCTTTATTCTTCCTACTCAGGATTGCTTTGACTATTTGGGGTCTTTTGTGGTTCCATATGAATTTTAGAACTATTTGCTCCAATTCGTTGAAGAATGCTGTTGGTATTTTGATCAGGATTGCATTGAATCTGTAGACTGCTATAGGCAGGATGGCCATTTGGACAATATTAATTATTCCTATCCATGAGCACAGAATGTGTTTCCATTTATAGGTACCTTCTTTAATTTGTCTCTTGAGTGTCTTGTAGTTTCCAGAGTATAGGTCTTTCACTTCCTTGGTTAGGTTTATTCCTAGGTATTTTATTCTTTTTAATGCAATTGTGAATGGAATTCTTTTCCTGATTTCTCTTTCTGTTAGCTCATTGTTAGTGTATAGGAATGCAACAGATTTTTGTGTATTAATTTTGTATCCTGCAACTTTGCTGAATTCAGATATTAAATCTAGTAGTTTGGAGTGTATTCTTTATGATTTTTTATATACAGTATCATGTCATCTGCAAACAGGGACAGTTTAACTTCTTCCTTGCCAATCTTGATGCCTTTTATTTCTTAGTGTTGTCTGATTGCTGTGTCTAGTACCTCCAGTACTATGTTGAATAAAAGTGAGGAGAGTGGGCATCCTTGTCTTGTTTCCAATCTTAAAGGAAAAGCTTTCAGCTTCTTTCTGTTAAGTATAATGTTTGCTGTGGGTTTGTCATATATGGCCTTTATTATGTTGAGGTACTTTCCCTGTATATCCATTTTGTTGAGAGGTTTTTATCATGAATCGGTGTTGAATTTTGTCAAATGCTTTTTCTGCTTCTATGGAGATGATCATGTGGTTTTTGCCCTTCTTTTTGTTGGTGTGGTGGATGATGTTAATGGATTTTCAAATGTTGCACCATCCTTGCATCCCTGGAATAAATCCTACTTGATCATTACGGATGATCTTTTTGATGTATTTTTGAATTCGGTTTGCTAATATTTTGGTGAGTATTTTTGCATCTATGTTCATCAGGGATATTGGTCTGTAATTTTCTTTTTTTGTGGTGTTTTTGCCTGGTTTGGGTATTAGAGTTATGCTAGCCTTGTAGAATGAGTTTGGGGGTATTCCCTCCTCTTCTACTTTTTGGGAAACTTTAAGGAGGATGGGTATTAGGTCTTTACTAAATGTTTGAAAAAATTCAGCAGTGAAACCATTTAGTGCAGGCATTTTGTTCTCAGATAGTTTTTGATTATCAATTCAATTTCCTTGCTGGTAATTGTTCTTTTAGATTTTCTGTTTCTTCCTGGGTCTGCCTTGAAAGGTTGTATTTTTCTAGAAAGTTGTCCATTTCTTCTAGGTTATCCAGTTTGTTAGCATATAATTTTTCATAGTATTCTCTAATAATTATTTGTATTTCTATGGTGTCCATAGTGATTTTTCCTTTATCATTTCTGATTCTGTTTATGTGTGTAGACTCTCTTTTTTTCTTCATAAGTCTGGCCAAGGGTTTATCTATTTTTTTTCTCAAAGGACCAGCTCCTGCTTTCATTGATTCTTTCTATTGTTTTGTTTTTCTCAATTTTATTTATTTCTGCTCTAATCTTTATTATGTCCCTCCTTCTACTGACTTCGGGCCTCATTTGTTCTTCTTTTTCTAGTTTCGTCAATTATGAGTTTAGACTGTTCATTTGGGGTTGTTCTTCTTTCCTGAGGTAGGGCTATATTGCAATATACTTCCATCTTAGCACCACCCTCGCTGCATCCCACTGATTTTGTGCTGTTGAATTATTGTTGTCATTTGTCTCCATATATTGCTTGATCTCTGTTTTTATTTGGTCATTGATCCATTAATTATTTAGGAGCATGTTATTAAGCCTCCTTGTGTTTCTGGGCTTTTTCATTTTCTTTGTGTAACATATTTCTAGTTTCATACATTTGTGATCTGAGAAGCTGGTTGGTAGAATTTCCATCTTTTTAAATTTACTGGGGTTCTTTTTGTGGCCTAGTATATGACCTATTCTTGAAAATGTTCCATGTGCACTTGAGAAGAATGTGTATCATTTTGCTTTTGGATGGTGTGTTCTGTACATATCTGTTAGGTTCATCTTTTCTAATACATTGTTCAGTGCCTTTGTCTCTACTTACTTTCTGTCTTCTTGACAGAAGTGGTGTGTTGAAGTCTAGTAAAATGAATGCATTGCATTCTATTTCCCCCTTTAATTCTGTTAGTATTTGTTTCACATATGTAGGTGATCCTATGTTGGGTGCATAGATATATATAATAGTTATATCCTCTTGTTGGACTGACCCCTTTTTCATTATGTAATGTCCTTCTTTGTCTCTTGTGACTTTCTTTGTTTTGAAGTCTATTTTGTCTGATATAGGTACTGCAACTCCTGCTTTTTCCTTCCTATTAGTTGCATGAAATATCTTTTTCCAGCTCTTTACAAGTCTGTGTATGTCTTTGGGTTTGAAGTGAGTCTCTTGTAGGCAGCATATAGACGGGTCTTTTTTTTATGCATCCAGTGACTGTATGTCTTTTAAATGGTGCATTCAGACCATTTACATTTAGGGTGATTATTGATAGGTATGTACTTATTGCCATTGCATGCTTTAGATTCGTGGTTAACTAAGGTTCAAGGGTAATTCCCTTACTATCCAACAGCCTATTTTAACTCGGTATGCTATTACAAACACAGCCTAAATGTCTTTTTTTTATTCCTCCTTTTTCTTCCTCCTCCATTCTTTTTATATTAGGTATCATATTCTGTACTGTCTATCCCTTGATCGACTTTGCAGGTAGTTGATTTGATTTTGCATCTGTTTAGTAATTAATTGTTCTACTTTGCTGTGGTTTTATTTCCCCTGGTGACAGGTATTTTGCCTTAGGAATTCTTCCATCTATAGCAGTTCCTCCAAAATGCACTGTAGAGGCTGTTTGTGGGAGGTAAATTCTCTCAGCTTTTGCTTATCTGAAAATTGTATAATCCCTGCTTCAAATTTAAATGATAACCTTTCCTGGTACAGTATTCTTGGTTCAAGGCCCTTCTGCTTCATTGCATTAAATATATCATGCCACTCCCTTCTGACCTGTAAAGTTTCTGCTGAGAAATCTGATGATAGCCTGATGGGCTTTCCTTTGTTTGTTATCTTATTTCTCTCTCTGGCTGCTTTTAATAGTCTGTCCTTATCCTTGATCTTTGTCATTTTAATTATATGTCTTGATGTTGCTTCCTTGGGTCCCTCGTGTTGGGAGATCTGTGCACATCCATGGCTTGAAAGACTATCTCCTTCCCCAGATTGGGGAAGTTTTCAGCAATCACCTCCTCAAAGACACTTTCTATCCCTTTTTCTCCCTCTTCTTCTTCTGGTACCCCTATAATGTGAATATTGTTCCGTTTGGTTTGGTCACACAGTTTTCTCAATATTCTTTCATTCTTATAGATCCTTTTTTCTCACTGTGCCTCATCTTTTTTGTATTCTTCTTCTCTAATTTCTATTCCATTTACCATCTCTTCTACTACATCTAATCTGCTTTTAAATACCTCCATTATATGCTTCATTTCAGATATGGAATTTCTTAATGATTGAATCTCCGTCTTATATTCAGTCCCGAATATTTTTCTGTACCTCCATGAGCATGTTCATGATTTTTATTTTGAACTCTCTTTTAGGAAGATTGGTTAGTTCCGTTTCATTTGGCCCTTTTTCTGGCATTTGTGAGATTTTGGTCTGTACCAGGTTCCTTTGACGTTTCATATTTCTATGTGGTGCCCTCTAGTGCCCTGAAGCTCTAGGCTGTAGATCTGCTCAGCCCCTGGAGTAGTGGTTGGGGGTTGCATGGAAGTAGCACTGGGTGCCTGGCAGGAGGAAATAGCTGTTACCTGCCTGCTGCAGTGCCTGTCTCCACCATCAGAGCCAGTGGGCCAGAGCCAGTGGGCCATTACACAGTTGTAAGCCTCTGTTTTTTGTAGTAGCTGTAGTAGGCGGGGCTTCCCTCTGACTGGCCTGACACCAGCACAGTGTATGCCAGTTTGTGTGCCAATGCCAGCAGGCCAGGAGGAAGGCACAGCAGGCTTTTTATTACAGTGGGAGGCCTCAGAGCTGTGTAGCCAGCCAGAGGGATGGAGCACCTGAAGCTCCTCAAAGTTCCCAACCTGCTGGGCAGAGCGTGCCCATGCAACTTTGTCCACCTCTACCTTCTCCTGCACAGCAAGCTCTGTACAATCTCTGCCCCCTCAGCAGCCCTCTCACTGCTAGGAAGCCTCTCAAACTGCCTGCAATTCCTTTGTCCCAGAGCGGCTGGATGTGTATCCCTGTCCTCCACAAATGGCTGGAACCTCAGTTTCTCAAGTATTCTGCCTGTCTTAGCTTTCCAACCCCACTGATATTCAAAGCACCATGCAGTGTAGGCTTGTGCTCCAAAGCAGATCTCCAGTGCTTGGTGTTCAGGAGTCCTAGGCTTCCACCCTCTCCCCACTCTGTTTCTCTTCCTCCCAGCCAGTGAGCTGGGTGGTGAAGGGCTTGGGTCCTGCCAGATCAAGGCTTTGGTACGTTACCCTGTTTCATGAGGTCTGCTCAGTTCTCCAGGTGTATGCAGTCTGGTGCAGCCTTCTTTCCTGTTGCTCTTTTAGGATTCATTGTATTAACTATATTTTCATACTATATGTGGTTTTGGGAGAAGTTCTCTGTCTCACCTCTCATGCTACCATCTTGAATCATAGAGAATAGTATTTTATGTCCTCTCATGTGCACTCATTTTGCCCTTTTGATAAATATATCTAAGGTGAAATTATATGTTAGAAATACTGTCTGGTTCTTCTGATAAAAAAAGAACTCTTGGATATTCTATATTAATGTTTAAGTGCCACTGATAATAAAACGTGCAAGTTGGACAAGTTGGATAGTAGCCCTCAACAGAAGATTGGGCTTCCTCAACTATGATGCAAATCCACTCTGTGTGCAGTGTTCACCTGGGCTGCTTTGCATGACCCCCAGGGGACTGGGGAGCAAAGGAACTAATGTGCATGCCGAGTTTATACTGCCTGGCCTGCCAGGAATTATGAAGTTCCTGGGTCTTCTGCCAGCATCCTGTAAGTGTGGTAGGCCAATTTACCAGTTTGTAAGCACAGTAAAATCTCAAACCCTTCACAGATCTTGACATGAGGGAATGTAGCATGTATAGGCTTAACCATGACAAATGAATGTCACGGTCATGAAAAGCTGAATTTCAAAGCTGTTTTTACTTTTCCATTATAAATTATAACACAATATAACTTGAATCTTAACTCACAATAAATGGCAAGAAAAAAGTCAAAGTTCGTAAAATTTTCCATTTTAATAGAGTAATGACATTTCACCTTAGCTTCAAAGTTGTGTGATGAATTCCAAGCTTCACATTGACACAGTGATGAGGGATAGAGGTAATAACTGTGGCCAAATTTGTTGGATATATTTGCACATTGGGAATAATGGGAAAAGCTTATTACAGGAAGACAGTTATCAGCTTCAGGATAGCAGTGATTTATGGCATTACTGCAGAGCCAGGTGAAGAAAAATTCAATGATTTCCTTTATAATACTGCATATGTAATCTTGACATATACTTCATCAGTGATAGGGTTTAACATATCTGTGAAAATTTTGTGATGAAATATTAGATATTCTTATTTTTGTTATAGACATAGTGTTTCTATGTTACATTTTACTCTGCTGACATTCTTATATACAATTATCATCTATTCTAATATTTACTATGTGCTTAGCACTGTGCTAAGAAGAGCATCTCATTTGATTCTTTAATCTTAAAGGAATCTAAGGTATTTATAACTTCTTATGATATTACCTTTATATGAATGGGGTGGGGCCATGCGAAGCCTGGTGTCCAAGTGTGATAAGAGGCAATGTGGCCGGCGAAGGGAGCTGTAATATAGACAGTCTGATTTTAAAAGATCCAGGATTATTCTCAAATGCCTTGCATTATTTACTTGTACTTGGTGAACATTGCCTGAATCATCAGAACAGTGAAGCAAGGACTGAATGAAAACCCATGTGGCAATAGCTAACCCAAGTGTCTAGTAACTCACTCAAGGGCCTTGGGAACTCTGCATCTCTTGTAGGCTCTACTGTTCTCACATTGAACAGTTATTTCCTTGAAGCTGAGTTTCTTGTCATTACAGGTTGTTTTTAGTTCAGAACAAAAAATCACATCTTTCATCAACTACTTCATCCTTTTAAGACAGCTGTACATCTTCCTTTCACAGATGAGGAAAACACAGGACAGAGATGTTAAAGAACTTACCAAAATTATACAGCCTTTAAGTGACTAAGATAGTATACAACTGCAAATTATGTCAGAGCACAGATTTTTAACCAGTATGCTGGAGCACCTAAATTTATTTGTTAGCCAAAGGGAAACTTTCCACTAATAATGACTTCACCAACAGACCTCCTGGACAATTGTGTGAAAGCTAATAGAGAGTTGCTATTTAAACACATGTAGCCACATACTTATATCGAAGTTAGTTAACAAGTAAGGAACAAAAAGAAAAGTAGAATGTCAAATCTTTCTAATTTGTGCCTTTTCAATCACTTTCATCTCTGATGATATCAGAAGCAAGCTCCAGTTGCTGGCTCTTTCCAGCAATGTTTATATGCACTCTCTCCTTGCTCTGTGTTTGGTGTAGTGTATTTCTCCAGAAGGGCAGCATTAGTTGATCAATAGGAACAGGTTCAGGTTGTTGGGAAAAAGTTGTAGTGATGCCTCAGGTGCATCTCAAAATCAATAAAGAAGAGTGCTGCTTAACAGAGTGAAATGAAGAGCAGTTACTGCAGCTAAATGCCATCCTGTGCTGGATCATTTTCTATGCTGGAAGCTGAGCAGCACCAAACTGAGGGGCTGTGAGATAAACAGTTGATATGGTTATAAGTGGAGCACACCAAAGAGATAATTTAACCTGAATTGGTAAATTAGATCTGTAGTTAAATAAACTATCAGAGTCAGGAACATGTTTGATTCTTGAGTTCATGAGAAAATTCAATAAAATATTAGAGAAAATGACAGTTTTTACTTATGGGACTGTCTCTCAATTTTGGCACTACTGACATTTTGGACTAGATAATTCTTGTTGTGAGGGACTGACCTTTACTTCCTCCACACACAGAGTGCCCCAATTCACTGTGAACCAAAAATATGTCTCCTGAGAGGCAAAATTGTTCCAGTTAAGAACCACTAACTTATCAAATCAGTTTTTTTACTTGACTCATAACATGTTCATTTCTTTCATGGTATGATTCATGTGTAGATTCTTATAGAAATAGAAGTTCTATGTGCATGCAGTAAAATAAGTTTTGCCATGAATAGCATCTAATTTATGAGTAAGTAAAAAAGTACTTGGGATTCCTCTCTACTTTGTTATGTTTTGAGTAGATGTGTTAATTTCACCTGAGTATTACATGGCAGTAATTGGTGGTCCTGTTCTGTTTGGAAAATGTTGGTACACAGAGGCAAGAATATGTTTGTGCAGGAATTACTCTCTATAAGGGAAAGGAGAAAGATTTCTCGGTCTCTGCTCTATCGTTCTGGGCAATTCAGCCTTGCTAATTGAGAATCTATGTACCCAAACCTCTATATACAGTTCCTGAAGAGGGTCTTGTAATGCAGCATAAATACAGAACTAATTTTTTTTCCAATTGAAATCACACACTTGAATAGTCTCTTACAGCTCTACATCTGTCGCTCCAGCTACCTGCATTTGGAATTTATCACTGCACTAATTTTATGATATAAAACTCAAGGAGATGTTCTTTAATTGATATGCAGCATGCAGTTTAATTATGGTAGCATTTCTTAAACAATACTGTAGTCTGATTTAGGACTCAGAGATTTAACTATAACGGCTAGGGATCATCATATATATAAAACCTAACAGGATTATTTATCTTAGGGAAACATTTCACTCAAGTATGCTACAAAGATCACTTGTCTTATGAAATGCAAATGTATATTATGATTCAAGAATTGAGCCAGTCCAGAACTACTATATCTATGGTGCATGTGTTCCAGAAATAATTGTTTTCACTGATAACAAAATTTTTATACACAAAAAAATCTGAAATTGAAGAATTCAGGGCCTCTCCAGGAAAATGAATGCTTGAGAATGGCTGATTCCATTATGTATATCATATTAAACCTAATTTACAGGTAGAGACTGTGATTAATTTATAATTGGAATGTCTAATAAATTTTTATTTTTATTGAGGAATTTGTAAATATTTAAAAGCAGTAATAGCTAAGAGAGTAAGTGTTTACACTGGTATTTCTTTTCTTATGCATTGAGTTATGCAGGTCTTTTTTAAATGTGTTCCATCCTTTTTTTACTCCATATCTGACTTGTGTACTGCTTTCTTTTATCATGATATATTCAAAGTGCCTATTTATATAACTTTAAATCAATTTTAATATAAAACAATCTTTGTTTCCTTTAAATACACTGTGCACTAAATTATGTACATTATGATCCAAATTATGTATTATCTTGAAATGGTTTCACTCCCATTGAATGACACTGTTTCTATTATATGAACCCTTCTTGTCCAGCCTCTATAAGCCATATTTACATCCCTGTGGTTCTGCACAAATTATATCTGAGCTGCCTCCCTGAAGGGGTGTTTCCTTCTACTTTTGAGCAGATAGTTCAACTTATTGATGTGACCTTAGTTAAAACTAGGTATACCCTTGAGCTAAAATATGGATGCCATGGAAAGTATATCTAAACATTTTCTTCATAGGCAGTAATTCTTTGGGTGAGATGTGCAAAACTTACTGTTTAAGCACATTACATTTATTAGCATATTCTTTAGTATACTCTCTGGGCTGCTTTTTTGGGACAACTGTCATCTACATTGTGTGAAGACAAAGATGTTTTACATAGACTCTTTTGGCTTTTGAAAAGAAAAGACAAACACCTTTATTTCTGAGATAATTCCAATGATTCACTCTTTTTTTAAAACTGAAGTACAGTTGACATAGTAATAGTTTCACATATATAACATAGTGATTTCAAATTTATATGTTACAAAATGCTTACTGTGATTGTGTAGTTACCATCTATCACCATAACAAATTACAATATAATTGACTGTATTCCCCATGATGTATCTTACATCTCTGTGAGGTATTTATTTTATAAGTGGAAGTTTATAGCTTTTAAACCTTTCACCTATTCCCCAAACCCCCTCCCCTCTAGAAACTGACAGTTTGTTCTCTGTATTTATGAGTCTGTTTCTGTTTTTTTTGTTGTTGTTGTTAAGATTCCACATAGAAGTAATGGCAGGATTTCATTTTTTATGGCTGCATAATATTCCTGTGTGTGTGTATGAATATATATATATATGGTACACTTAGATTGCTTCCATATCTTGGTTATTGTAAATAACATTGCAGTAAATACAGGAGCAAATCTATCTTTTGAATTAGTGTATATTT
The DNA here is from genome assembly GCA_029783875.1 of Phataginus tricuspis. Taxonomy (NCBI): domain Eukaryota; kingdom Metazoa; phylum Chordata; class Mammalia; order Pholidota; family Manidae; genus Phataginus; species Phataginus tricuspis. The sequence goes on along the minus strand of JAQQAC010002594.1, from coordinate 16,005,083 downwards.
TTTCTTCACATAAATACTCAGAAGTGAAGTTATTGGATTTTATGGTATTTCTACTTTTAATTTACTAAGGAACCTCCATACAGCTTTCTGTCGTGGCTGTACCAATCTGCAATCCCACCAGCAATGGTGCACAAGGGTTCCCTTTTCTCCACATGCTCAATAGCACTTATTTCTTGTCTTGTTGATATTAGCCTTTCTGACTGGTGAGAGGTTATATGTCATTGTAGTTTTCATTTGCATTTTCCTGACGGTTAGTGATTGGATCAATGTTTCGTGTGTCTGTTTGCCACCTATATGTCTTCCTTAGATATATCTTATTCCTTCTACCCATTTTTTTTCCATGTTGTTTTGTTTGAGTTCTTTATATTTTGGATACAAACCCCTTATTGGATGCTTTGTTTATGAATATATTCTTCCATTCAGTAGGCTGCCTTTTTTTGTGTGTGTTGTTGGTTTCCTTTGCTGTGCAGGAGCTTTTTTAGTTCGAAGTCCTACTTGTTTGTTTTTGCTTTTTTTCCCTTGCCTGGGAGATGTACCCAGAAAAAAATTGCTAAGGCTGATGTCTCTGAGTTTACTGTCTCTGTCTGCTTTTAGGAGTTCTATGGTTTGAAGTCTTATAGATCTTTGAGTTTATTTTTCTGTGTGGTGTAAGTGATCCATTTTCAGTCTTTTGTAGGTAGCTGTACAGTTTTTCTAACACCATTTATTGAAGAGGCTGCCTTTTCTCCATTGAATAATATTGGCTCCTTCATCGTAGATTAATTGACCATATAAGTGTGGGTTTATTTCTGGACTTTGAATTCTATTCTGTTTATCTGTGTGTCTGTTTTTTGCTAGTTCCCTACTGTTTTATTATAGCTTTGTAGTATAGTTTGAAATCGGGGAACATGATACCTCCAACTTTGTCCTTTCTCAAGATTTTTTGGCTGTTTGGGGGTCTTTTGTAGTTCCATACAAATTTCATGATTATTTGTTCTATTTCTGTAAAAAATGCCATTGGTGTTTTAATAGGGATTGCATTGAGCCTGTACATTGCTTTGTGTCATGTGGGCAGTTTAACAATATTAATTATTCTAGTCCATGAACATGGAATATATTTCCATTTACTTATGTCATCTTCAGTTACTTTTATCAGTGTCTTACAGTTTTTGGAGTAGAAGCCTTTTACCTCTGTGGTTAAATTTATTCCTATGTATTTTATTCTTTTTGATGCAATTTTAAATGGGAATGTTTTCTTAATTTCTCTTTCTAGTAAGTTCATTTTTAGCACATATAAATGCAACAGATTGCTGTATATTGACTTTATATCCTGTGACTTTACTGAATTCATTTATTCTAAAAGTTTTTGGTGTAGTCTTTAGGGTTTTGTATATATAGTTTCATATTGTCTGCAAATAGTGACAATTTTACTTCCTCCTTACCAATCTGGTTGCCTTTTCTTTTTTCTTCTCTGATTCTTGTGGATAGCACTTCCAGTACTATGTTGAATGAGTAGTGAGAGTGGCATCCTTATCTTGTTCCTGATCTTAGAGGAAAAGTTTTCAGCTTCTCACCAGTGAGTATGATGTTAGCTGTGGGTCATCATATATGGGCTTTATTATGTTGGGAGTTCTTGTCATGAATGGATGTTGAATTTCATCAAACCCTTTTTCTGCATCTACTGAGATGATCATATGGTCTTTATTCTTCCTTTTGCTAATGTGTTGTATCACCTGATGGATTTGTAGATGTTGAACCATCTTTGCTTCCCTCCTTGTAATACATTGCATCTGATGATGGTGAATGATCCTTTTAATGTAATTTTTAATTCGGTTTGCCAAGGTCTTGTTGAGGACTTTGGCATCATATTCATCACTGATATTGGTCTGTTTTTTTTTTTGTAGTGTCTTTGGTTTTGGTATCAGGATATTTCTTGCCTTGTAGAACAAATTTAGAAGCATTCTAGCCTCTTCTATTTTTGGAATAGTTTGACGATAGGTATTAGCTCTTCTTTAAATGTTTGGTAGAATTCCTCTGTGAATCCATCTGGTCCTGAGTTTTGTTTGTTGACATTTTTTTATTACAAATTTGATTGTGTTACTAATAGGTCTGTTCATATTTTCTATTTCTTCCCAATTCAGTCTTGGAAGATTGTATATTTCTAGGAATTTATTTAATTTACTGGCACATAATTAATTCTCTCATATGAATCCTTTGAATTTTTGTGGTGCTGGTTGTAACTTCTCCTTCATTTCCAATTTTGAGTCCTCTTTTTTTTCTTCATGAGTCTAGTAAATGTTTATCAATTTTATTTAGCTTTTCAAAGAACCAGCTGAGTTTCATTGATAATTTATATTGTTTCTTAACCTCTAGTTCACTTATTTCTTCTTTGACCTTAATTATGTCCTGCCTTCTACTAACTGTGGGCTTTGTTTCTTCTTTTCTAGTTTCTTTGGATGTAAGCTTTATTGTTTGAGCATGTTGTTTCTTGAGGTAGGCCTGTATTGCTATAAACTTCCTTTTTAGAACTGTTTTTGCTGCATCCTAAAGATTTTAACCATGGTGTCTCCATTTCATTTATGCCATTTTTTTATTTCTCTTGATTTCTTCATTGATCCAGTGGTTTAGTAGTAATGCTATTTAGCCTCCATGTGTTTGTGCTTTTACATTTTTTTCTTGTGATTGATAAGAGTTTCATAACACTGTTTTTGGATAAGCTGCTTGATATAATTTCAATCTTCTTAAATTTGTTGAGGCTTGTTTCATGGCCTAAGGTGTGATCTATCCCAGAGGACATTCAGTGTGCACTTGAATGCATATTCTGCCAGTTTTAGGTGGAATGTTCTGTACCTATCTGTTAAGACCATTTGGTCTAATGTGTCATTCAAAGAACTATTTCCTTATCAAATTTTTTCTGGAAAATCTAATCTTTGTGTTAAATGGGGTGGTTAACATCCTCTACTATTATTGTATTACTGTCAGTTTCTCCCTTTATGTCTGTTAATATTTGCTTTATATGTTTGGATGTTCCTATCTTGAGAGCATATTTACAGTTGTTATATCTTTTTGATGGATGGTTCCCTTTATAATTATATAACACCCTTTTTACCTTGTTTTAAAGTCTATTTTGTCTAAGTATTGTTATCCCAACTTTTTTCCCTCATTCCATTTGACTGGAATTCTTTTTCTATCCCTTCACTTTGCTTCTATGTGTTAGGTGGCAATTGAGTCTCTCTCATAGGTAGCATATAGATGGATGTTTTTTGAAAATCCATTTAGTAATCCTACGTCTTCTCATTGGTTTGTCCATTTACACTTTAAATAATCATTGATATATGTACTTTATGTTATTTTACTAATTGTTTTCTGCTTTTTCGTAGTTCTTTTCCATTCCTTCTCTTGCTTTCTTCCCTTGTGAGTTGATAACTTTAATATTATGCTTAAATTCCTTTCTCTTTATTCCTTATTTATCATTAGTTTTTACCACATGGTTTATAAATATTCTATGTATGTAGCAATCTGTATAAAGTTGATGGTCACTTGTTTGTATACATTACAAAAACATTACAGTTTTGCCTTCTGTGTTGTATGTATATGCCATAATATTTTGCTTTTTTCTTTGTGTATCACAACAAATTTTTGTATATATAAGTGATATTACTACTTTTCTCTTTTACTTTTGTACTACCTTTATGTTATTAATCTATCTTTATTACAGGTATGATTTTACCAGTGAAAAATTTTTCCCTTATATTCTTCTATTTATGCCTTTTTCTTTTCTGCTTAAAGTCATCCCTTGAGTATTTCTTGTAAGGTTGGTTGAGTGTTGATGAACCCTTTAATTTTCCTTCAATTTTGAATAAATAAGCTTTATAAAATACCCTTAGTTGTGGGGTTTTTTCCTTTCAGCACTTTAAAGATACCATGCTACTTCCTTCTAGCTATCAGAGTTGCTGCTAAAAAAATCATCTAATAGCTTATGGAGTTTCCCTTAAATACAAATACATTCCATTTGTATGTATCTGCTTTTCGCTATCTTTAGACATTTTAATTATTCTGTTTTCATCTTGTTTTGGGCTCTATGCATCCTGTACCTGGAGGTTTGTTTCTTTCCCCCAGTTATGGAAGTTTTTGACTATTTCTTCAAATAAGATTTCTGCTACTTCTCTCTCTCTCTCTGGCACCCCTACAATGCAAATGTTAGTATATTTGATGCTACTATAGAGGTTCCTTAACCTATTCCCATTAAAAAGAAATTTTATTTTTCTTTTTGCTTTTCACCTTGGGTGATTTCTACTACCCTGTCTTCTAGATCACTGATCCATTCTTCTGCATCCTCTATTTTTCATTCCAGTTATTGTATTATTTTTCAGTTCTGATTGGTCTTTTTTATGTGTATTCTCCTTGTTGAAGTCCTCCCTGAATTCGCCCTTCTTCCCTGCAGTCTGGTGAATATCTTTATGACCATCACTTTGAATTCTTTATAGGGTAGATACCCTATCTCCATTTCACTTAGCAGTCTTTTGGCACTTTGTCTTTTTCATTTGTTGGGAATATATTATTTTTCCTCCTTGTCTGAAAACTGTTTCTATGTATTAGGTAGGTGAACTACAACTCTTGGTCTTAAATGTGGTGACCTTATATAGTAGGCATTCTGTGGTGCTCCATAGCAGAACTCTCCATTGTCATCACAGCCAGGTGATCCAGGGGTGTCCCTCTGTGGGTTGTATTTTCCCTCCTGCTGTGACTGTACCTCAACTACTGTGGGCAAGGCTTTCAGAGAAAAAAATACATTTTAATAAAAAAAAGTAAGGCTTTTTGACTCCAGGTGTATTAAATATGTCTGTTAAGAGGCATGACATCTCAGATCTATTTACATGGTACAGGAAATAACCCTCCTTAAGGTAGGATACATATTTTTGGAAGAGTTTTTTTTTTTTCATAATGACAAGGCTTTGAACAACATGATTCAGTCAAAAACATCCTAATATTGTGTCTTAATGTTGTGCAGTACATTACTTTTCTGTCAATAAACTTTCCTAGATAGAAATATACTTTATAAACTGTAGGCAAAATATTTACTTCAAAATGTTTTATCACTTGTTCATATAAAAGGAGAAACCCAGTAAAAGTAGTTTTTAACATAAATATATTAAAATATGTGACCTTTGGTCTTAAATATGTAGGTTATAAAAGCAAAATGTATAACTATTTGTTACGATGTAGAATTGAAATTTATTTGATCTCCATATATTTTTTCTTCATGTTTTACCTGTACTTGGTGTATAAATACCAGTCAAGTTAGTTACTAGTCTTATGTCTGGTTTTGTATTTTTTCAGTTTTAAAAAAATGTTCTCACCTATTATGTGAAACATTTTCATTTCTGATAATGTATAACTTCACTTGTAACTACTGTTTTTGACACATACCTTCTTGGATCACTAAGAAGTGTATGTATTCTGGATTGTCTTGAGACATATTTTACCTTGGACTGATTAATTTTTAATAATTCAATTAACTTTCCTAAAATACTACTTTGTCATGCTATTTACCTCTTCATAAACTTCAACAGATCTTCATTTGGTTTAAAATTCTAAACTCCTTATCAGGCAAAGATAAAACATAGGCAACTTACATATATTATTTTGCTCCATCTCTCTGTGAATATCCTGCTCCCCTCAGCAAGAATACTAATAGTTCCCGAAATAGGCCTGGTTAATATAGATCTACTCATTTATAATGCTGGGATGTCTTCCTTATTTTGTAGTTTTCAAATTATATTCATTCTGAGAATTTAGTTGCGATCATATCGCTATAGTTGATCTTTCTCTCTTTTTCCATTTATCCTCAATAAATGTTTATCAAACACTATTTCAGGGCCTAGAATAGGTTATAGAGAAGCAGTTATAAACAATTTGACAGATTCTTGCTTGCACAGATCTTATAGTTCAAATGGGTGACAGGCCTTAAACAGATACATGTACAATATGTGTGTGTTTACATGCATGAGAACACTGCTAATAGAAAACTTATAGGACGTGTTTGCGTTGAGGTTATAAAAATATATTAAATCTTAATATATATATAATATATATAAAATATTGTTTTAAATTATGGGGTGTTAGAATAGTCTTAAGAATGATCTGGAGACTGTTACAGATGTTAGGGCAAAAATGAAAGGGAAGAACATTCCAGGTGGAAGATAAAAGATGAAGGCCTTAAAGGACTTGAGAAAGGAGAGAGGTTTTCCTGTTTAAGGTAACTAGTGTTGGAAGAAACACAATAATTGAGGGAAAAATTTTCCCAGAGAGAAGTAGGTAGGGCTAGATAATTCAGGGTCATGTAGACCATTACAAAATTTATATCTTGAAATTCAGAAGCAAAATAACGATGTCAGTGTTATGATTAGATTTTCAGTTTTGAAAAGGTTTCTAAAAACCTTCCCTGGTATGTGTATGAAGGTGTGGGAGAGTAGATACCTTAACCCTGGTAGGAAGTGATGGTGTCTTTAGAGCGATGGAGATGGAGAGAAGTGAGCAGAATGATGGTAGAATCACTGTGGAACAGTGATGGATTGAATGGTAGGGAGTGAGAAAGAGGAAAGTATCAGGGACAACTCCAGATTTTCTGTATGGTCTCCATTAATTCATTTGCTCAACAAATATTACTGAAATTGTTAAGAATAGTTCGAACAAGAATGATGCAATTATAATGAATTCAGTTAGGAAAAAATGTGATCAGATACCTGTAATATAGTCACAGAGATAGCAACATGAATGAACATGGAAAAGAAGTTTAGTTTGAAGTACAAGTTTGAGAGTTGTTTACATAAAAGTCATGGGAATGGATGAGATCTCCTAGGGAGAGTGAAATAAATCTGGACCAGGCCATGGAGAACCCAAACACTTGGTTATGAAGGTGCCCAGAAAGAAGCCTGAGTAGTGGTGACCAGAGAAGCAGGGAAACAACCAGGAGCATGAGATGTCACAAATACCAAAAGACGATGGAATTCAACAGCAGTGATTGATTCATCTGATGTTTCTTAAATAAGTGAACTGATAAGTACCAATTTGACTTAACAACTTGGAGATCTTCAGGAGGCACAAAAGCCAAATGGAAATGAGTTGATGAATAAGAAGTAAATAGGAAATTTATGTAACCAAAGTAAGCAATTCTTTGGAAAGCTCTTTTTCACTCTTAGAAATCATGCTATTTCAACACTTATTTTTCACTAAATCTCTGCTTTACTCGAGATACTTTTGTATTATTGTTTTAGTGACTTATTTAAACTTACCTTTTATTTTAATGATTAGTTCCTTAAGCAAAAGGAAGTGCCTTTTCTTTTACTGTATATGTGATTTCTTTGAATCTCCCATTGCATTTATAATTAGTATGGGTTTGCCATAACAGTGAGTAAATTCAAGAATAAATATTGATTGCAGAAAGAACAAAGAGAATGATAAATATTAACAAAGTTGGTATAGGAGATGCTGTCTCTTTTAGGTCTGGTTTTACATTTTTAACATTTCTGAGGCCTCCCCATAGCGATTACAGGGAATTGCACAGAATGTTCAGAACAGAACACACAATCTCCTGAATAGGTTTCTTGGAGCATTCATTTCCTATCTATACTAGCATCTGCCCTAATGTAGAGTGAAAACCACTATCTCTGTGTCCAGGATATGGATTCACATCAGTCTTAGAATTCTTCCAACACAGATATCTGGTGAGTGAAATGCAGAAGATAGCATTTCTGTAGCTAGGAAAGAGTTATTCTTTCTGCCTATAGATGATTCAATCTGAGAAATGCAGATGGATCTCTCCTAAGCCAACATCCATGTCTTTTCAACATCCACAGCCAACAGCCTATTATAGCAGAACACAGCTTGTGAAGTCAGTGCAGGCATACATAATTTCTAATATCATATGCTTACTTCTTGACCTCATAAACTACTTTCCTTATACAACTCTAAGAATTTTTCTATTTATCCAACCATTTTAGCCCACAAACTTAACAAGTACAACTCTATCTACATGTCCATAGTTCATGAGTGTTGCTTTGATATTATAAATTCCTTGAAGGACTTTTAAATAGTATTACATCATCAAGCATAAAATATAAATTTTGTTATTTCTAATACTACAGTCCTATATATATCTCCTGAATTTTTAAAAAATGACATATGCAGCATAATGGCTGGAACATAAAATTAAATATTCCAGTGCAAATCCTTTTGCCCTTATTTTTCTTACATGAAATGAGTATCTTGTATCTATGTATTAAAGTTACTGTGTTCTGCATGGAAACATTAAGCAATGCTTTGGGAAATCTGTAAATGGTTGGGCAAGTAAGTCACTTATGAACTCTAGTCACAGTTACTTTATAAAATCAAAGAGTTTCTACTGTATCTTGAGTTCTTTATTATTAAATAAAACTTATTTTCAATGAGCAAGAGGTTATATTTGAAATTAATGACAAAAATTATTTTTCTAATGAAAGTAATTGACTTTTTTTAGATCTTAGCAATTTTTAGTTTCATCTCACATTACATTTTGAGCTTTGCTGATTTTTTCCTATTTAAAAATCAATTTTACATCTTTTTAAGGATGACTAACTTTAAGCTGGTGGCCCATCTGTTTTCTCTTTGTTAGACTTTTTGAGGATACTCTGAATTTATAAAGAAAATGATTTGCTTTAATAAAGCACCTTTTCTAAAGAAATAAAAATAGCCTTACAATTTCTTTTTACTCATACAATTTCTTTTTACTCATACAATTTCTAATACTCATAAACTCATCCTAAGTAGGAAGAAAATGGTTGGTTATTCAAAAAATTGCTATTATTAAATAAATCTCTTATCTCCAAAGGTGTACTCTTTTTACATAGTGAAAGAATATATTTTTGAAATTCCATGCTTCTTTTAAAAATTGGTTCTAACTTGTAGGTAATGATATCCTGACCATAACTTTCTATACCCAAATTAATTCCCTGTTGTTTATTCTTTATTTATACTATGTGAAAGCATTTCAGAAATCAACTGGTAGATAAAAATTAGTATTTCATCCCAAATCCCAGAGCATTCTGAATACTTTTGTAATATTTTTAATACTCACCCATTTATAATATTCCTTTGATATTATAAATTCCTTGAATGACTTTTAAATAGTATTATGTCATCAAGCATAAAATATAAATTTTGTTATTTCTAATACTACGGTCCTATACATGTCTGCTCTACTTAAATTGTGCATGTTGTTGAGGGAAAATACAGCCAAAGGCAATACAAAATAGTTAGCAACCTAAAAGTCACATTTGAAGTATATCTTGAATATTTTTTAAATGTGGATACAACTGAACCAAATTATTTAAATTCAAAAAATTGAATAATATTGTTAAAAAATGGATCAATGAATCTAGTCAACTGATCTGAATCAGTGTCCAGAGACACTCAAGTGATGAGGTGTCTTTGTTCCAATAGTTTTTCTCACACTATCTTTGACAGTTATTCTGGCCAGGAGGCAGAGACGGGGGAGTCAGTTATACTGTTTGTCTACACCGTCCTTCCCTTTTCTTCAACATCATTCTTATCTACTTACGTATTACCCATGCCTTCTGGATACCTCTCCTTGAAAGGATTCCTTTCAAACTGTTTCCTTTAGCAATAATCTGATAACCTGATTCACACAAAGGTTTAAAAGACTAATCATTTATAATGTTATACTTTATTACCTGGGAGCAGTTTTTCAATGGAGCCTGAGGACATTTTTTGTAATAAACTAAATCCAGAATTAGTAAGCCATGAATACTTAATAAACCTAAGGAATTGATGCAAAGGTGAGAATTTAGTATCAAGAAAACATTTGGGGAAGGGTAGTTTAAAATTTTTTGACAGATAAAGATATAGCATAGTGTATAGGACTTGGAATTCAAAGGCCTTATATTACTACCTTAGTCGTCTTGAATAAGCCAACTGTAATAAGAGCCTCAGTTTCCATTGTACCTGTACAATGGAAATAAGGCATTTGGAACAAATTTTAATGTACACTTACAAGGATAAATTGGGATAGTTTATGTGAAAGCAATTTATAACATTTCAAGTATGTGATAGATAAGATGCCATCATTTATTTTCAGTAACTCCCAAATTATACCATGTATTTAATTATGTATTATCTTTATTCAGTGAGTAAACGTATTCCTAAAAGTGACTTGCTGTACGTTATACTGGTATAAAACAACATAAAATCACTGTTCAAATGGGCAATTCCTTTCTCATATTATGACATAGATGAGGTAAATAATGTCTTACTTTTAGAAGTCTCCTAGCAGAGCTTATAGAGTAAAATTACTTATGAAAGAATTATTTAAGTAAGGAATTTAGGGCTTACACTACTTAATCATGTTAGTAAGTACTAGAAAACAAGAGGAATGAATAATAGGATAGATCTTTACTAGATCTTTCCTAGACACACACACACACACACACATATATATATATATATATATGTTCATTTATTGGATACAAACTTATTTTTATCTTATAAAGCCTTCTAATTCACATGAAAGACAGGTGAATATGAGGATTTTTGTGACTATTTTTAAATATTATTTTCATTCAAGAAACACTGCAACTTCTAATATGTGCTAGATATTGGGCATCTGGGTGTCTAGACAAAAGACTCATTTTTCATATTGTTGCTGTAGTAAACCCACAAAAATTGTCCATTACTGTGCATTCCTGTGCAAATACATAAAAGTTATTTCCTAGTCACTTCCCTTTGGTATATACATTTAGCCTAAACCTTTTCATTTAGAAATTAGACTTTTCTGGAATATCAGTTGTACGGAATATACTTTTAGTTTTCTTCTGAATTGAGTCCTCAATCATACAACCTTATTGCTATTATAAGCAGTAATTGTCTGAAATTCTCATTTAAATCACCTTTTAAGTAAGGAGAATTACACTGAGTAGATTACAATACAAACACATGATTAGTTTTCATTTACTCTAGTTATAAACAGAACAGTTAAGCACGTGCCTACTGGCTTAGGGGAAAACTGTTCCATACTTTCACTTTTCTCCTGAGGAGAGTGAAATGAGGTAGCCTTTCACTCTTGGGAACTTTGACTTTAGCCAACCTTATTAACATCCACCTTGCTTACCTTGTGCATGTTCTCTAATCCTGGTTGAATCCTAAATACCCACCAGCAGGATTTAGTGTCCCCTAAAGAATTTGAGAGTCAGATTGAGCCAGAGAAATAATTTAACTCTAGACAATTTCCTCTTGATAATTTGTGCAATCTGAAAAGCTAGGTCTGGTCTAACAGAACCACTGAATGTTTCTTTTTGGTTATTATTTGAACTTATTACAAGGCTTTCTGCTTGCAAAGCAGTTACTGCTTCTGTAAACAATCTCTTTGTGGTAGAGTGTTTCTTAGACCTTTAACAAAATATTCTTTAGCACTGAAAACAAATTCCATATCTAAGAATACAAACAAATATAGCAATGTGCCAAAACCTTTCACAAATATCTTGGTATTTGTAACTGTTTTAGAAATCCTACTCCTCAATGATGACAGAAAAAGGACTATTTTTAATAAATATGGTTTGAGTTTATACCAATGCTTCCATGGTTGTCATTGTGAAAGAGGCATGTTTCAGGTCTACTGAATTACTTCATATTAATATATTATGTAGTGAAAAATCAAAAGAGTTGTTTGCTTTTTAGGTAGTTGTGACATCCCATTAATATTCCTCTCTTTCCAATATGTGGATAAAAAATTATTTTTTAGAAGTTTTGCTAGAACCCTGCGTGAGGTGCTGCATAATGAAAACATACAGGAACCTAATACTTCCTTGGTTAGTCTGAATAAAGAAATGTTTGGATTTTATGCACTGTAACTGGTTTTTATTGCTGTTGTTGGACTAGATTTATGTTTATAAATGCCTCCAGTGTTTATTAGTACATTACATTTGTTCATGAGCTAATATTTTAAAAATTAATAATTGTAAGGACCCAGAAGAGCATCTGATATATAATAAGCATTATATGTGTTTGTAAAATAAAATAAAAATTAGAAATGCTTAACTTCATTTTCCTAATGGCTGTAAATAATTTTTTTTTTTTAAGGATAGCAGTTTATGTTTTCGCTTTTCTTTTTTGAGAGGCACTGCATTGGCCACTTTAATGCTTACGTAAACCAGAGAGATAATAGCTTCGGCCAGTGATTCTCAACTGCAGGCAACTTTGCCCTCCAGGGGACATTGAGAAATGCCATTTTTGGTTGTCATATTGGGATTCAAGTGCTGCTGACCTTTTTAGGAAGATGCGAGGGATGCTACTAATAATGAAGTGTGTCCTGAGGCAGTCCCCTACAACAAGATACTGTATAATCCCAACTTTAAACACTGCTGACGACAAGAAACCCCTGGTTTAGAGCTCAAGTTCTGAAATACAAATGTTTAAATTCAATTCACATTCTGCTATCCCAATCCTGAAATTCTGGCAAGTACTTAAGTGTAAGGGTTTCAGTATCCTGATCATTAAAATGAGTATAATCTTCTAATAGGGATTGATATGTAAAACACATGCCACATAGGAAAGCAGATGAAGACGGTGGCGATGTAAAACACATGACACATAGGAGAGCAGACAAAGATGGTGGTGTGAGTAAGGCAGTGGAAATCTCCTCCCAAAACCATATATATTTTGGAAAATATAGCAAATACAACTATTCCTAAAAGAGAGACCAGATTTACAGTACAACAGCCAGGCTACATCTACATCTGCAAGAACTAAGCATGTCAAGAAAAGGGTAAGATACAAAGGTGGGACCCAGCAGGACCTGAGCACTCCCTCCACCCCAATTCACCAGTGGGAGGAAAAGAATCAGAGTGGGGAGGGAGTGGAAGCACAGGACTGCTAATTAACCAACCCTAGTAATCTGTACCAGGCTCACAGACACACATTGCATGGTGTACTGGATGTTAGAGAAATGGTAAAGTAAAATACGAGATTGAGACTGTGAACAGGTCTCCACAGCCGGCTGCCCAGGGACAAAAGAAAAGCGGGTGCTTTAAAAGTCTTAAAGAGACAAGCATTTAACAGGTGGACAAAATTGTCCGAGCAAATTCAGCCCAGCAGGCTGGGAATTTTAAGGAACTTCAGGCACCCTAACCCCCTGGGTGGCAACACAGCTCGAACCCTCTCACAGTGATAAGCAGCCTGCCATTCATTCCACCCCTGCTGGCACTGCAAGTAAACCAGCTGACCCGCCATTGCTGTCGATCAGCAGGGGAGCAGCCCCGAGCAGCCCCGCCCACAGCAACCACACAGAGTCTTCTTCCAGCACGCAGCTAACTGGGCCAGACCCAGAGGCTGCCCTCTGTGCGCAGCTGCCCGGCACAGGCAGAGGAAGCCGGCACAAAGTCCAGAAGGCACGAAGGGGCACAGTTCTCACAGGAGAACACACGCCACGTGCCTGTGACCCCCAGCAGTGCCCAAGGCTATCCCAAGGGCCGCCCCACCCATGACTGCTCAGGGGATTAAACCAAAGACTACCTGTGTGCAGTTAACTGGTAAAGGCAGCCGAGAAGGGCAAGGAGACGAGCAAGCACGAAGGGACTTGTTCTCCCAGCTGACACATGCACCACTCACCGGCGATCACTTCTATTGCCATGAAAAGGCAGAAGAAGCTGGTCCAATCCAAAATCACTAAAATGCCAGAGAGAGGGCCTGGTGAGACTGATATAACCAATCTTCCTGAAAAAGAATTCAAAATAAAAGTCATAAACATGCAGATGGAGCTGCAGAGAAATATGTAAGAGCTAAGAGATGAACTCCAGAAGGAGATAACAGAAATGAAACAAACAATGGAAGGATTTAAGAGCAGATTGGATGAGGTGGAAGAGACTTTAAATGGAATAGAAATCAGAGAAGCTGAGGCAGAGAGAGAAAAAAGGATCTCTAGGAATGAAAGAACATTAAGAGAACTGTGTGACCAATCCAAATGAAACAATATTTGCATTATATTGGTACCAGAAGTAGAAGAAGAGAGAGAAAAACAGATAGAAAGTGTCTTTGAGGAAATAATTGCTGAAAACTTCTCCAATTTGGGGAAGGAAATGGTCTCACAGAACATGGAGGTGCACAGATCTCCCAACACAAGGGACCCAAGGAGGACAACACCAAGACATATAATAATAATTAAAATGGCAAAGATCAAAGACAAGGACAGGGTATTAAAAGCAGCCAGAAGGAGAAAAAAGATCACCTAAAAAGGAAAACCCATCAGGCTATCATCAGACTTCTCAACAGAAACCTTAAAGGCCACAAGGGAGTGGCATGATATATTTAATGCAATGAAACATAAGGGCCTTGAACCAAGAATACTTTTCCTGGCAAGATTATCATTTAAATTTGAAGGAGGGATTAAACAATTCCCAGATAAGCAAAAGTTGAGGGAATTTACCTCTACAGTGTATTTTAAAGGGACTGCTCTTGATGGAAGTACTCCTAAGGCTAAAAAGATGTCACCAGAGAAAATAAAATCACAGCAAAGAACAACCAAATACTAACTAAAGGCAAAAAATAAAATCAGCTATCAACAAAATCAGTCAAGGGAAACACCAAAGAGTACAGAATAAAACACCTAACATATAAAGAGTGGAGGAGGAAGAATAAGAACGGAGAGAAATGAAGAATCATCAGACTGTGTTTATAATGGCATAATAAGTGAGTTAAAGTTAGAAAGTTAGATAGTAAAGAAGCTACCCTTGAACCTTTGGTAACCATGAATCCAAAGCCTGCAATGGCAATAAGTACATATCTATCGATAATCACCCTAAATGTAAATGGACTGAATGCACCAATCCAAAGACACAGAGTAATAGAAAATATAAAAAGCAAGACCCATCTCATCTACAGGCTGCTTACAAGAGACTCACCTCAAACCCAAAGACATACACAGAGTAAAAGTGAAGGGATGGAAAAAGATATTTCATGCAAACAATAGGGAGAAAAAAAGCAGGAGTTGCAGTACTTGTATCAAACATCTACAGAATTCTACACCCAAAAGCATCAGGATACACATTCTTCTCAAATGCACATGGAACCTTTTCCAGAATAGACCACATACTAGGCCACAAAAAGCCTCAGTAAATTCAAAAAAGATTGAAATTCTACCAACCAACTTCTCAGATCACAAAGCATAAAACTGGAAATAAATTGTACAAAGAAAACAAAAAGGCTCACAAACACATGGAGGCATAACAACATGCTCCTAAATAATCAGTAGATCAATGACCAAATTAAAACAGAGATCAAGCAATATATGGAGACAAATGAAAACAACAGCACAATGCCCCAACTTCTGTGGGACCCACCAAAGGCAGTTCTAAGAGGAAAGCATGTAGTAATCCAGGCCTATCTAAAGAAGGAAGAACAATCCCAAATGAATAGTCTGAAGTCACAATTATGGAAACTAGAAAAAGAAGAACAAATGAGGCCCAAAGTCAGCAGAAGGAGGGATATAATAAAGAGCAGAGAAGAAATAAATAAAATTGAGGAGAATAAAACAATAGAAAAAAATCAATGAAACTAAGAGAAAATAAACAAAGTAGATAATCCCCTAGCCAGACTTACTAAGAGAAAAAGATAATATACACACATAAACAGAATCAGAAATTAGAAAGGAAAAATCACGATGGACACCACACAAATACAAAGAATTATTAGAGAATACTATGAAAATATATATGCTAACAAACTGGATAACCTAGAAGAAATGGACAACTTTCTAGAAAAATACAACCTTCCAAGACTGACCAAGGAAGAAACAGAAAATCTAAACAGACCAATTACCAGCAACAAAATTGAATTGGTAATCAAAAAACTACCCAAGAACAAAAACCCCGGGCCAGATGGATTCACCCCTGAATTTTATCAGACATTTAGAGAAGACATACTACCCATTCTCCTTAAAGTTTTCCAAAAAATAGAAGAGGAGGGGAATACTTCCCAACTCATTCTACGAGGCCAACATCACTCTAATACCAAAACCAGGCAAAGACCCCACAAAAAAAGGAAATTACAGACAAATATACCTGATGAACATAGATGTAAAAATACTCAATAAAATTTTAGGAAACTGAATTCAAAAATACATCAAGAGGATCATACACCACAATCAAGTGGGATTCATCTCAGGGATGTAAGGATGGTACAACATTCGAAAATCCATCAATGTCATCCACCACATCAACAAAAAGAAGGACAAAAACCACATGATCATCTTCATAGATGCTGAAAAAGCATTTGACAAAATTCAACATCCATTCATGATAAAAACTCTCAACAAAATGGGTATAGAGGGCAAGTACCTCAACATAATAAAAGCAATATGCTAAGATTGGGAACAAGACAGGAATGCCCACTCTCCCCACTTTTATTCAACATAGTACTGTAGGTCCTAGCCATAGCAATTAGACAAAACAAAGAAATAAAAGGCATCCAGATTGGTAAGGAGGAAGTCAAATTGTCACTATTTGCAGATGACATGATATTGTACATAAAAAACCCTAAAGAATGATTCTAAACTACTAGAACTAATATTTTAATTCAGCAAAGTAGCAGGATACAAAATTAATACACAGAAATCTGTTGCATTCCTATACACTAACGATGAACTAGCAGAAAGAGAAATCAGGAAAACAATTCCATTCACAATTGTATCAAAAAAAAAAAACCTGAAATAAACCTAACCAAGGAAATGAAACCTATACCCTGAAAACTACAATACACTCTTAAGAGAAATTAAAGAGGACACTAACAAATGGAAATTCATCCCATATGCTTGGGTACGAAGAATTAATATTGTCAAAATGACCATCCTGTCTAAAGCAATCTACAGATTCAATGTAATCCTTATCAAAATACCAACATTCTTCAACAAACTGGAGCAAATACTTCTAAAATTCATATGGAACCACAAAAGACCCTGAATAGCCAAAGCAATCCTGAGAAGGAAGAATAAAGCAGAGGGGATATTGTTTCCCAACTTCAAGCTCTACTACAAAGCCACCGTAATCAAGACAATTTGGTACTGGCACAAGAACAGACCCATTGACCAGTGGAACAGAATAGAGAGTCCAGATATTAACCCAAACATGTATGGTCAATTAATATATGATAAAGGAGTCTTTGATATACAATGGGGAGATGACAGCCTCTTCAACAGCTGGTGTTGGCAAAACTACAAAGCTACATGTAAGAGAATGAAACTGGATTACTGCCTAACACAAAAGTAAACTCAAAATTGGTCAAAGACCTGAATGTAAGTCATGAAACCATTAAATTCTTAGAAGAGAACAGGCAAAACTATCTTGAATATAAACATGAGCAACTTTTTCATGAACATATCTCCCCGGGCAAGGGAAACAAAAGCAAAAATGAACAAGTGGGACAATATCAAATAAAAAGCTTCTGTACAGCAAAGGACAGCAGCAGTACAACAAAAAGGCATCTACAGTATGGGGAATTTATTCATAAATGACATATCCAATAAAGGGTTGACATCGGAAATATGTAAAGAGCTCACATACCTCAAAAAAAAAAAGCAAATAATCCAATTAAAAAATTGGAGAAGTGTCTGTTCAGATCCTCTGCCTAAGAAGAAATTCAGATGGCTAACAGGCACATGAAAACATGCTCCTCATCACTAATGATCAGAGAAATGCAAATTAAAACCACAATGAGATATCACCTCACATCAGTTAGGATGGCCGCCATCCAAAAGACAAAGAACAACTAATGTTGGCAAGGATGTGGAGAAAGGGGAACCCTCCTACACTGCTCTTGGTAATGTAAATTAGTTCAACCATTGTGGAAAGCAGTATGGAGGTTCCTCAAAACTCAAAATAGAAATACTATTTGACCCAGGAATTCCACTCCCAGGAATTTCCCCTAAGAATGCAGCAGCCCAGTTTGAAAAATACCTATGCACCCCTATGTTTATCGCAGCACTATTTACAATAGCCAAGAAATGGAAGCAAGCTAAGTGTCCATCAGTAGATGAATGGATAAAGAAGAGGTGGTACATATACACAATGGAATATTATTCAGTCATAAGAAGAAAACAAATTGGATGGAGCTAGAGGGTATTATGCTCAGTGACATAAGCCAGGCGGAGAAAGACAAGTATCAAATGATTTCACTCATCTGTGGAGTATAAGAACCAAGCAAAAACTGAAGGAACAAAACAACAGCAGACTCACAGAACCCAAGAACGGACTAACAGTTACCAAAGGGAAAGGGACTGGGGAAGATGGGTGGGAAGCGAGGGATAAGTGGGAAAAAGGAACATTACAATTAGCACACATAATGTGGGGAGTGGGGGCACAGGGAAGGCAGTAAAACACAGAGAAGACAAGCAGTGATTCTATAGCATCTTACTATGCTGATGGACAGTGACTCTAATGGCGTATGTGGTGGGACTTGATAATGGGGGGAGTCTAGTAACTATAATGTTGCTCATGTAATTGTACATTAATGATACCAAAAAAAACCACATGCAACATAGCACATATCTTAGTACATTGTAAATATTCACTAAATCTTAGCTAAAAATTAAATCTTAATTTGCATTCTGATAATTTGTCAAAAATTGTAAAATTACATATGTGCTCTCATGAATTTAGTATGTTTAAGATTACCTTCCCACCCTAGATTCTTTAGGTATCAGAGAGACAACAAGGTCTTGATAACAATCACTACCTTACTGAATTTTTTTTATTTACCATTATCTTTGTGTTGTTTTGTCCAAGATTCAGGACTTGCTTGGAATTTTATAAACACAAACAAAGTTTTTTCAAGAATATAAATCCTACTATTGTCTTTCCCTCAGCATAATTTTAATTACTTTTATGCAGTCTAAATTCTGATAGGTTCATGGTTAAGTCATCTATGGACTTCATTAAAACTGGATTGGAAAGTAATATGATGGAATTTTACAAGCTCTTTATGTCTCTTCCAAGAGTATGTCTCTTACTGTATACATACTACAGCGTTCATTTGGAACCTTATAGAGTCCATCCTGTAAAAGTAGGATAAGAGAGGTTCCTTAAAAGGTGTGTGCTTCAATGGGAAGAGGACTATGTACAAAACACATCCATTTAGTCTTTCTCTAAAATATGTCAGAATGCTAATTTAACCTTTCTTTAGGAGAGTTTATAAAGATCAGTAGAGAAAAGTATTAAAAATACCCTTATGATGGTCTCCAGGGCTAACTGCATAAAAGAAAATAATAGAGAAAATCAAGGTTTAGATTAAAAACAGAGCAGGGAAACTGAATATACACTATTATTAAAAGGTATTGAAAAAGTACTCTGGTTTGTATTTTAGAAGAAACTTTGCTCACACTTGTGGTAAAAGATGTTTTCGCAAAATGAAAGTTTTAAAAATGGATGCAATCTAGGTTATACTGGGATTAAAAGACAACACAACAATATAAGGCAATTATTAATATACACTCAAACATACATTAAATAAATGGAAACTTACATTTAAGATTTACATGTAGATTTTAATACTTTACTAAGTAATATTTGTACATACCTTTACTTAAAAAATTTTTCATATATGTAATCATATTTAACAGTACATAGATATTGCTTCTTGACATCACAGTGTTGAAAGTTTCTGTTATTCTGCCTTTAGATTTAGGGACTGATGTATTTGTATTAATTAATATATATATATATATATATATATATATATATATATAATACAGAGTTTGTTCTGTCACTTACTTATTCTACTGCCTCAACTAGTGCCTCCATTATTTGTTTTCTGCACTAATTAGGTGACCTACTCAATGTTCACGTTACTAGGCCAGTCACAGTGATTTGTTAAGTCTATATTAAAGTAATAATAATGTTGCTGCTACTACTAAAGCACAAAGATTTATTATTTTTATAAATTAGAGAAGATTCTGACCACTCTCTGCAATGTTGAATCCAAAATATTTGTGTATATGGTAAATAAAGGCATTAAGGATATTTTAATGAAAGTATTTTCACAGTGCTAATTTTGGCCACGGTGTCTCTATATGTCATGTTGACACTTGGGAAAAAAGATTACGAACTGCTGCTCTACAATAACTCCCTTGCAATTCATTTTCTACAGTATTGACAAAATGTACTTAAAGAGATGTTTTCTCAGTTGCTTTGATATCTATTGGTATAATGTCATGTTGCTTAGTGGTTATTAAAGCTTTGTTATTTTTTCAGAGTTTATGTTGTAGTTGCATAATATGTCTTGTTTCCTTACTGGGGAAGGTGCAGTGAAGGAGGGGTTGAGGCTACAAAAACATCTCTGAAAAGTTGGCATGTTGCTTGGGAAAAATCATTCCCCACTGCTTTCAAGAAAGGAAACAAAATATCAGTGAGAGAAAAATATCAATTGAAAGACCATTACATATTACATAAGCTATGTCAGTAAGGAAAGGAACTATGGTAGTAGATTCTTTTAAGGACTGTATAAATGTTAAGGAGTTACTGGTAAATGTCAGACACTGTTAGGAGCAGTGTATTCATCATTAAACAACACAGGCAAAGTCTCTGCCCTTATGAAACTTATATTTTAGTTGGTTTGATGTGAGAATGTATAGGTGTCAAGGTGTCTATTCTTGAAAATAAAATATACAGTATTCTGCATGGCATATCTTTTTTACTTGATCTAGGGGGCCCATTAGTAGAAAGCCATGAACTTATTCAGGACATAAGTGTTTCTGTTATTCAGTTATCCATAAGTTACTACTTAGCTTCTTCTAAGAACTCTGACTAATGATAATATTGACTCACTTGAAAATAATTTCATTTTTAAATCACATGCATACAAGTTATACTGTTGATATTTTTAGTAAACTTTTTGTTAAAATACTATTTACAATTAGGAATATTTCTAATGTAATACCATTTTTTCTAGCTAGCTATTGGAAATTGTTTCAAGTATTTCTATTTCTTTAGGAACAACTCTACTTGCAAAATAATACTTTTTGTTAAGTGGAGAATATTTGCAGAAAAATATATATTTGAAATAAAATAACCACATGCTAAGTCCTAATCTACACAAGAAACCGCCATAGGAAGTTGTTCATGATAACATTTTTGGCAATTACCAATACAGTTCATAAAAAAAATTTTCAGAAAAAATTATGAAACTCATTAATCCGTGATTAAAATATTGTTTCCCTCTCCCATTATTTCTATCATTAATCTCATACTGCCTTAATGAAAATTGGGCAATGCACATTGGCATGATTACTGAATTTTCTATTTTGTATCAGTTTTGATACAATTTTTAATATAATAAGACATCTAAAATTAGGATAAATCTACAATCAATGCTTTCAACTACTCTGCATTTTCAATGGAGTTTATAATGCTGCAAATGTGTATATTTTTTTCATACCTTCAAATTCTCCTTTCTTTTTTTAGTTATATGCAGTTGGTACTACCTGTGTTGAGTTACCATTTAAGAGGATTTTCAAAAAGCTTTTATTATGGTGATGGGTCCAAGTGGTAGCATAGATAAAGCCTGAGCGCCACGTCCCACATACACACCAAATCTACACCTACACACTGAGCAATTCAACCCAAGGAAGAACAGAGGCCTGAACGAACACCTTCTGTACTACAAGAGATAAAAGGACTACATATAAATAGCAGGAGAGAGGGAAACATTGTATGGAGGAAGCTCAAACCGCGGCCTGGCCTTGCAGTAGGAGGGATATTACTGAGCTACCAGGGCACAAACTCACTTGCCCTGGGGCACACACACACAAAGCCACGAGTTGGAAAGTTTAAACCCTACTGCCAAAGAGCAGGAGATTTGGAACTTTCTCCAGGACCAGAAGTGCTGTTGAGCACCGCTGTGTCCATTCCCTGTGGACACTGCTGTTGCAGACAGAAGCAGGGTTAGAGTCATTGTTTAAATTAACCTGGGATAATGCTGCCACAAAGGGGAACAGAGTGAGCACCTCTGTGTAACTCCAGTTCCCACCAGAAACTGCTAATGTTAACTTGAATAGGGTGAGCGACACTGCTCGTATACTGCACACATTGTTAGTGCAGAAAGGACAGGGTGAGCCGCATCGTTCTTGTTACTCCTGCACATTGCTACAGCAGATGGAGAAAGGCCAAGACTCATTGTTTACATTCCCTATGCATATTAATAGTGAAGACAGGAGCAGGGGTCAGTGTGAAAGATCCAGCCCCAGATGTGACAGAGGTGGCCTCCTGGACCCTGCCCACACCCAAGCACACCTGGCAAAGGTCTAGCAGTCCCACCAAAGTGGTACTCACATGACACTCACACGGGTTCACCCGGCCCACACTGCTTACGTTCCTGGCTGTACCGTTTGCGCAGTCGCAGCCAGGTGCCAAGCTGGGATATACTTGGAGTGTACCCATCCCCCCAATTGCGTGGCTCCAGCAGGTACCCACCCAGAAGACCCCTGGTCAGAGTGCCTGCACCCCCAGTTGACCTGACAGAGTGGGTCCA
The DNA here is from genome assembly GCA_029783875.1 of Phataginus tricuspis. Taxonomy (NCBI): domain Eukaryota; kingdom Metazoa; phylum Chordata; class Mammalia; order Pholidota; family Manidae; genus Phataginus; species Phataginus tricuspis. Next base: position 15,982,541 of record JAQQAC010002594.1, on the reverse strand, counting down.
GACTTTTCCCACCTTGGGGCTCCCTGGACTGTGACTCTGACACAATCTGCTTGATGTAGTTCAAAGCAATGGTTATAAAAATGATCACCACACCTAAGAATGGATAAACTCAAGGGGACTTCAGTGAGAGAGAGAATATTAAAAATAACCTATCAGAGATGAAGAACACAATAATGAAATAAAAAAATACTCTAGAGGGAATCAACAGCAGACTAGAGGATGAAGAAAATAGATCAGTGATCTGGAAAAGCAGTCATAGAAAAATACTCAAGCTGAACCGCAGAAAGAAAAATGATTGAAAAGAACTAAGGATAGAAATAGAGAGCTCTGGAACATCATCAAATGTCTTAATATTTGCCATGTAGGAGTTCCAGAATGAGAAGAGAGAGACAGAAAGGGGGGTGAGGGGGGTGGGACTAAAGAAACAATAGCTGGACATTTCCCTAACCTTGGCAGGTAAAAAGACATCCAGGTCCAGGTAGTAAAGACAGCCCCAATAAGGTGAACCCAAGGAGGTCCCACCAAGACACATATTAACTAAAATGTCAAAGATGAAAGACAAAGACAAATTCTAAAAGCTCTGGAGAGAAAAGCAATGTTACCTACAAGGGAACCCTATAAGGCTATCAGCAACTCTACAGGCCAGAAGGGAGTAGCATTATATATTCAAAGTACTGAAAGAGTAAGACTTATAACAAAGAATAATCTAACTGGCAAAGTTATCTTTCAGAATTGAGAGATAAAGAGCTTCTCAGATAAATATAAGTTAAAGGAGTTCACCACCACTGAACCAGCCTTTCAAGAAATGGTTTAACATTTACCAACCCTTTAGGGACATTTTTAAGCATTAAAGTCCATCCTGAGAAGCAAGAAAACTATGAAAAGAAAAATTTCACTGGTAAAGGCAAACAGATAACAAAGGTATTAGACCAACTGCTTAAAAGCTAGTGTGAAGGTTAAAAGACAAAACTAGTACAATAAACTACTAAAATTCAGTTAAGGAAATCACTAAATAGAACATGTCAAAGAAAACATAATATAAATAAAAAGTGAAGGAGGGGGAATTAAAAACATAGTGCCGAAGTCAATAGAAAGAAGGAAACAATGAAGATCAGAGTGGAAATAAATGAAATAGAGACAAAAAACACAATACAAAGGAATAATGAAATTAAGAGCTGGTTCTTTGAAAAGATAAACAAAACTGATAACCTTTAACTAGACTCATCAGGAAAAAGGGAGGGTTCAAATAAATAAAATCAGAAATGATAGAGAAGTTACAACTGACACCACAGAAATACAAATAAGTATGAGAGATTACTATGAAAAATTTTATGCCAACAAATTGGACAACCTTGAAGAAATCGATAAATTCCTAGAAAGAAGCAATCTTCCAAGACCAAACCAGGAAGAAATAGAAAACCTGAATAGACTAATTACTAGTAATGAAATTGAAGCAGTAGCAAAAAAACTCCCAACAAATAAAAGTCCAGGATGAGATAGCTTCACAGGAAATTCTAGCAGACCTTTGAAGAAGAGTTTATACCTATCCTCAAACGATTCCAAAAAACTGAATAGGAAGAAAAACTTCCAAATTCATTCTTTAAGGCCAGCATCACCTTGAACCAAATCCAAAGACACTATAAGAAATTTATAGGCCAATATTAATGATGAATGTACATCCAAAAATCCTTAACAAAATCTTAGCAGACCAAATACAAAAATACATTAAAAGGATCATTCACCACAATCAAGTGGGATTTATTACAGGGGTGTAAGGAGGTTCATATTTGCAAATCAATTGGTGTGATACACGTTAACAAAAGGAAGGATAGAAATCACGTGATCATCTCAATTGTTGCTTAAAAAGCATTTGAAAAAAATCCAGTATTCATTTATGCTAAAAAGTTACACAACAAAAAGTTTTATAATAAAAGCTCTCAAAAATTGCATATAGAGGACATCCAGCAAAAAAGATGGAAGAGTAGGAAGGAAAGGCAAAAACCTCCTTCCTCTTACAAACCAAAGAAGCAACTACAGTGGAAACAACCCTGAAAATGACCTGAAAACTGCAGAACAGACCATCTACACCTGGTGAAGAAGAGACCACACAGAGAAGGGTAAAGTGGCAAAGTCATAATCAATCAGATTCAAGCCCTTCCCCTATCCCAGCCCACAGGTGGGAGGGAGAGGAATGGAGTGGGGAGGAGATAAGCATTCAGGATCTCTCCACACCTGGCCCTGGAGATCTGCTATGGGAAAACTAATCCACATTGCATCAGACTTTGGTGATTAATGAGGCTGTACACCAGGGAGAGTTGGAGCATTCTAGGAGACAGAGACTATAGCTGCTTTTGGAGGACAGGCATGCTATAATAGTCTTGCTTAGATCCAACACAGAGGCACCAGTATGAAAGATTTGCCAGCAGCAGGAAGGGTGCCAGAGTGGCAGGGGTTGGATAGAGCTCACTCCACAGGAGAAAGGGCAGGTGGACGAGACTTCCCCAGCCCTCCCTCAGCCCAGTTGTTTGGGTACTTGTGGGATCCAGCCATAAACATTTCATATCCTTCATTGGTGGCTCAGCCCTGAGGTGCTTCTCTGCACACCAGCACACCCACCTGGTCTGCTTGGACAAGCAGTGGTTGGACTCTGCTGCCCGGCAGGCAGAGGGAGAATTTGTTGCCTGGCAGGTAGAGAGAGGCTTTTCCAGCTTACCTGGCCCTCTCTCAGACCAACAGTCCCCCGCTGGGGGAGGCGCCTGTGGGAGCCAGCTCCAAGCCGGTGGCCCAGCCCCACACCTCACTCCGCTGTGCACCTGCCCACCCACCCCGCAGGCCCAGCAGCACTGCCATCACTGCAGGCAAACAGAAGGTGGCTCTGCCCACAAGAATACTGAGGCATTCTTCACAGAGGGCTGGCTGAGGTGACCTGCCAGCCTTGAAAGACTAGGTCTGCCACTGCCAGCAGACGGGCAGAAAGGTATTCTTGCCCACAACATCCAGGCAGGAGCACAGCTGCTCTGTTCACAATGGGCCTTTGCTGACAGAGACCAACCACTGCCAGCAGATAGGCAGAAAGGCATCCTCTCCCACAGCTCACCAACAGCAACTGGGGCTCCACCACAAAGGAGAACCAGGTATAGGTGAGCAGAGTCTTGAGCTTCTGGGCATCGCTGGATGCCTTCTTCATAAAGTCATTACTGTCTAGACCAGGAGGCATAACAGATCGATGTAATACAAAGGAAGAAACAGAAACTGAGACAAAATGAGGAGGCAGAGGAAATGTTCTAATCAAAAGAACAGGATAAGACACCAGAAAGAGAGCTAAGTAAAACAGAGATCACCAATCTTCTTGATAAAGATTTCAAAATAAGCCATAAATATGCTCACTGATATGCAGAAAAATATTGATGATTTCAGGGAGGTTTGTGTCTTGCCAATGGGTTTCAGCCCCGGGTAAGTTTGCTATGGATTCAATATGACCAAAGAAACTGACAGCAAAATGTTCTTGGGGTGAAAGGGTTATACCCAACTTTATTTCCACGGTGGCAGGTCACTAAAATCCTGTTCACTCAGAGCGAGTCTGCAGGCAGCAAACCAGTCTCTGCCTCTGGGCCCCTCTGTCTTCGGCACTGTGTCCTTTGAGCCCCTCTGTCTGCACAATCATCCCACACAGCCGTTCTCTGGGCCTCTGTTCTTGGCGCTGCCACCACTCCAGCCTCTGCTCTCCTGCAGCCTTGCAACCATGCCAACATGTCATCCCCAGAGCACTGGGCAGATCTCTTTTTATAGAGTCAACAGCCATTTTTGCCCACAGGTGTGCAGTGAGCTAGTCAACCAGGGCCAGGTGAGAATCATGACCACAGGAACTCTCATTTTATCCACAGTTTGCAACAAAGATATAGAAGATTAAAAAAAAAAGAGCCACTCAGAGCTGAAGAATACAGTAACTGAAAAGAAAATTCAATGGAGGGAATAAATAACAGATTTTTGCAAGTAGAGGAGACAATCAATGAAATGGAAATTAGAGAACAGGAAAATAATGAGGCTGAGGAAAAGATAAAAAAGAATCTCTAGGAATGAAAGAATGCTAACAGAACTGTGAGACAACTGCAAACAAAACAATATTCTCATAATAGGAGTACCAGAAGGAGAAGAAAGAAACAAAGAATAAGAAAGTCTCTTGAAGAAATAATTTCTGAAAACTTCCCCAGTCCCTAACAAAAGGAAGGGACTAACCTAGGAAGACAACACCAAGACATATAATAATTAAAATGACAAAGATTAAGGATAAAGAAAGGGTATTGTAAGCAGCTGGAGAGAGGCAAAAACTACTTATAAGGGAAACCCCTTCAGGCTATCAGCAAATTTCTGAGCACAAACTTTACAGGTCAGAAGGGGATGGTATGAGATTTTTAATGCATTGAGACAAAGAGATTCAACAAAGAATCTATCCAGCAAGGTTATCATTCAGACTTGAAGGAGAGACTGTTTCCCAAATAAATTAAAATTAAAAGAATTCACAACCAATAAGCCAGCCTTACAGGATATGTTGAAAGGACTTGTGTAGATGGAAATGTTCTCATGTCTAAATATTTTTCATCAGTGAAAATAAACCACAGTAAAGGTAGTAGGCCAATTAATTCTAAGCAAGTATGAAGTTAAAAAAAAAGTAGTAAAATCAACTGTACCCCAAATCAGTCAAAGGATACACAAAAATGCAGATTATGACATCTAATACATAAAGTGTGGAGGAGGAATAATAAAAAAGAAGTACTTTTAGACTGTGTTTAAAATAGAGCAACCAAATATAGACTGTTACATATTTAGGAAACTATCTATGAACATTATGGTAACCACAAGAATACTTTTAAAAAAGGAAATCCATTCACAACACTAAAGAAAAACATAAAATAACAAGAGAAGAGTGTAAGAAAGGAAGAAAGGATCAGAGAGGAACTATAAAAACAACCATAAAACAATAAAATGTCAATAAATACATACCTATCAGTAATTACCTTAAATGTAAATGGATTGAATGAACCAATCAAAAGACAGATGGTGGCAGATGGATAAAGAAACAAGACACATCTATATGCTACCTACAAGAGACTCATTTCAGACCTAAAGTCATACAGAGACTAAAAGTAAAAGAATGGACAAAGATATTTCATGCAAATAGGGAGAAAAAAGCAGGAATAGCAGTACTTGTATCAGACAAAATGGATTTCAAAACAAAGAAATTAACAAGAAACAAAGGATATTACATAATGATAAAGGAATCAGTCCAACAAGAGGATATAACCATTATAAATATTTATGCACCCAACATAGGAATCCCTAAATATGTAAAACAAATACCTAAATGCAAAAAAACAGAATTAAAGGGGTAAATAGAATGCAATGCATTTATTTTAGGAAGCTTTAACAAACCACTCACACCAATAGATCAACCAGACAGAAAATAAAGAAATAGAGGCACTGAACAATACATTAGATGAGATTGACTTAACAGATATCTACAGAACATTCCACCCAAAAGCAGCAGGATATACATTTTTCTCAAGTATACAAAGAACATTCTCTAGAAAAGATCACATATTAGGGCACAAAAAAGCCTCAATAAATGTAAAAAGATAGAAACTAGAAAAAGAAGAACAAATGAAAGCCAAAGTTAGTAGAGGAGGGACATAAGAAATCAGAACAAAAATAAATAAAATAGGGACAAACAAAACAATAGAAAAAAATCAACGAAACCAAGAGCTGGCACTTTGAGAAGATATACAAAAGAGACAATCCCCTAGACACACATATCAAGAAAAAAAGAGAAAGGACACAAACAAAATCAGAAATGAAAAAGGAGAGTATTTACAACTAACACCACAGAAATAAAAAGAATTAGAGAATTATATTAAAAGTTATATGCCAATAAATCAGACAACCTAAAAGATATGGGCAAATTCTTAGAAATTACAACCTTCCAAGAATGACCTAGGAAGAAGCAGAAAAGTCAAACACCATTTAACAGTAACAAAATTGAAGTGATAATCAATAAACTCCCAACAAACAAAACCCCAGGACCAGATGGCTTAACAGCTGAATTCTACCAAACATTTAAAGAACAGCTACTACCTATCCTTCTTAAAACATTCCAAAAAGTAGAAAAGGAAATACTTCCAAACTCATTCTATGAGGCCAGTATCACTCTATTACGAAAACCAGACAGACACTACAAAAAAAAAAAATTTAGACCAATATCCCTGATGAACACAGATGCAAAAATCCTCAACAAAATATAAGTAAGCCAAATAAAAAAATACACCAAAAGGATCATCCATTTTGACCAAATGGGATTTGTGCTAGGGATGCAAGGATGGTACAATATTTGTAAATCAATCCATGTGATATACCACATTAACAAAAGGAAGGATAAAAACTATATGATTATCTCAATAGATGCAGAAAAAGCATTTGATGAAACTTATTGTCCATTCATGTTAAAAACTCTCAACAAAATTGGTATAAAGGGAATCTACCTCAACATAAAAAAGGCCATATATGACAAACCCACAGCTAACACGATACTCAACAGTGAAAAGCTGAAAGTTTCTCCCCTAACACCAGGAAAAAGACAAGGATGTCCACTCTCACCACTTTTATTCAACATAGTACTGGAATCCTAGCCATAGCAATCAGACAAGATAAAGAGATAAAAGGCATACAAATTAGTAAGGAACAAGTAAAACTGTCACTATTTGCAGATGACATGATTCTATATATAGAAAACACTAAAGATTCCACCAAAAAAACTATTAGAATAACCAGGTTTAGCAATGTTGCAGGATACAAAATTAACACACAGAAATCTGTGGCATTCCTATATACTAAGAATGAACTAGCAGAAAGAGAAATCAGGAGAATAATTCCATTGACAATTGCATCAAAAAGAATGAAATACCTAGGAATGAATCTAATCAAGGAGTTGAAGACCTGTATTCTGAAAATGATAAGATGCTAATGAGAGAAATTAAAGACACAAAAAATGGAAATCTTCTACATGCTCATGAATAAGAAGATTAATATCTTCAAAATAGACATCCTGCCCAAAGCAATTTACAGATTCAGTACAATCCCTATCAAAATACAAAGGCCTCTTTCAATGAACTTGAGCAAATAATCCTGAAATTCATATAGAACCACAAAAAAACCCAAATAGCCAAAGAAATCCTGAGAAAGAAGAACAAAGCTGGGGGTATTACCTTCCATGACGTCAAGCTCTACTACAAAGTTACAATAATCAAAACAGTATGGTACTGCCACAAGAACAGACACCTAGATCAATAAAACAGAATAGAAAGCCCAGAAATAAACTCATGCTTATATGGTCAAATAATATATGACAAAAGCTGCAAGAATATACAATGTGGAATAGACAAGTCTTTTCATAAATAGTGCTGGGAAAACTTGACAGCTACATGTAAATGAATGAACTGGACTACTTATACAAAAAAATAAGCTAAAAATAGATTAAGGACATTATTATTAGACTTGAAACCATAAAACTCCTAGAGGAAAACATAGGCAGTAAACTCCTGAACATCATTAGCAATTTTTTTTAATATGTCTCTCCAGGCAAGGGATACAAAAGCAAAGTTAAACATGCAGTAATACATCAAACTAGAAGTACTGCACAGTGAAGGAATTCATCAAAATGAAAAAGCAAAGGAGTATATGGAAAAGTATGTGTTCAAAGGATATATCTGATAAGGGGCTAGTATCTGAAAGATATAAATAACGCATACAACTCAAAAGCAAAAAAAACAAATAACTCAATAAAAAATGGGCAGAGGAACCAAATAAACATTTTTCCCAAGAAGACCTACAAATGGCCAACAGATACATGAAAAGGTGCTTAGCATGACTAATCATCAGAGAATTGCAAATGAAAACCACAATGAGATATCCTTTCACTTGAGTCAGAATGGTTTCTATCCAAAAGATAAGAAATAACAAGTGTTGGCATGGGTATGAACAAGAGAGCACTCGTATATTGCTGATGTGATTGCAGGTTGGTGCAGCCACTAAGGAAAGCAGTACGGAAGGTTCTCAAAAAACTAAAAATAGAATTACCATAGGACCCAGCAATTCTACTTCCGGGAATTTACCCAAAGGAAAAAAAATCACTAATCTCAAAAGATATAGGCAATTCTATGTTTATGGTAGCATTATTTACAATAGACAAGATATGCAAGCAACCTAAGTGTCCCTTGATAGATGAATGGATAAAAAAGATGTGGTACATTTAAACAATGGAACATTACGCAGTCATAAAAAAGAATTAAATCTTGCTATTTGCAACAACATGGATGGAAGTAGAGTGTATTATACTAAGTGAAGTAAGTCAGAGAAAAAATACTACAGGTGTTCACCTATATGTGGATTCTGAAAGCAAACAAAATTGAAATAAGACTCAAATACAGAGAACAGACTGGTGGTTGACATAGGGGAAGAAAGTGGGGGAATGGGTGAAATAAGTGAAGGAGGAAAGAGAATCAGTGACAATGTTTGACATCTTGATTTGAGTGATTGTTATATGATTATATGCACATATCAAAGTTCACTAAGCTTTACACTACAATTTTTGTTTTTTATTTTATGTATCTCAATTTTTTTCAAAACACCTTTTACTATGATTTGGTATTATAACAAGTTATTTTGTATACAGAAAGCCAAGGAAGAAAGGAAACAGGACATAAATTCGATATCAGTGAAAAAAAAATTGTAATTGGATCACCTTAAATCCTATACTCTCTTCTAAAGTATAAAACAAATGCTTTATGAAATCTATAGAGGGACTATATGGGATTTGTGCTAGGGATGCAGTTAAGCGGTTTCATTGAGATAAATTCAAAAGTACTGTCTATCAAACCTATGAAAGGGAACTGAATACAGAAGAAATTCAATGAGAGGCTTCTATGACTGATTAATGGGTTACACAAATTGTAATAAGTGAATGAATGTGTTTTTTTGTTTTCAACCTGCACTTTTGTTTATTTATGCAAAATAATAATATATCTTAAAATCAGTCATCTTGGATTCATTGAAATGCAGACAATATGCTCGAGTGAGGAAATGAGAGAAAAAATATATAGGGAAATAAAAACTGATTTTATTTTACTCTTCATACCTAACTGATTAATCCCTGAATTTGCCATCCATTCATACTATAGTAGGAACACCATGCATGGGTAATAAAATAGCTGTTTGACCACTAAATTGTCTAACAAGTAACATAATTTTGTGAGCTTGGGGAAATTTGATTCCAGTTTTAAGAAAGAGCTGGCTAGGCATATACACTCAAAATTTCCTTTGAGGATGTGATCCCAAGAGCTTCTGAAGGAATTAACATCAATTAGAAGCATGATGAAGTAATTTCCCTCTGGGCCAGCACAACCAAATAAAACTATATATGTGTCAAAATACATTATTTTATATTTTGAGTCAAGGGGATCTTTTCTGTCTAAACAGGCTCTAAAACATGTAGAATAAAATATATATTCTAAATGTAGACTTCTAGAACTAGAAGGTAATTAAATGAATAATAGAGTTTCTTCAAGATCTAATTATTATCTTCTTTTTTCACCATCAATTTCAATAGGCTCAGAAATCAAAGCCCAGAAAAATTAATTTATTCATCCAAGGTCACACAGTTCCATAGCAACAGTCAAGATTAGAGTCTTTGGCTCAAGGTTCAGTGTTATTTCCATTATGCCTAATTGTCCCGTAATATATGAAAAACATAAGTAGATTAATGAGTAGTGGATGTAGTGGTGTGTTTCTCAGTTATCCCTTCCTCTGCCACAAACACATACATACTTTCGTGACTAAAGACTTTATTTTCCCAGTTGAAAATACTGGCAGCTGACAAAATTCAAGTTAAGTTTTTCCCTGAGAATTTCCCTCAAAAAAAAAAAAATCCTACTCACTCAAGCTTACACCCCCCTTCCAGAGGCTTCCAATATCCAATAACTAGTTGATGCAAGAGTATAAGGCTCCCGATCACTTGCCTAAATTGGGGACAACTACAGAGAGTCATCCAAGCTTCACATCCCACTGTGTGGCCATCTGAGATAGTTTTATTGTATAGAGTTTAATTTCTCCCTCCCCCAAACTCTGCTTTCTTCATTCCCCCATAGGTGTTGGCTTAAGAATATTCTCTGAGAAACTTTTTTTATCATCTCAAATATTTGTCTCACAATCTGTTCTGGAGGGCAAAACTACAACAACAAATGTTAAAATGAATTGAATGTTCTGGAGAAATTACTTTGCTTTTTAAGTTGATACAGATGGTTTAGCTTCTAAAGGATGAAATGAACATCTATCAATGTGATTTGTAAGTGTACTGGTCACTTTGTTATTGTAATTATTAGTATTGTTCCTATCACCAAGATTCCTATATTCCAAGTGTAATATTAGGTATTTTACACAAAGTAGTTCATAGTTCATAGAATGTTAGCAATAATCCTGTGTGTAGATATAGGTGTGAATATAAATCTTCTTTTCACAGATGGCGAAACTGGAGACTTAGGAAGGGTAACTTGACATCATCATTTAGCTACAAAGTATCTGATTCTAGTTGATTCTCCCATTTGACTTTAAGGGGCCTATAGGCAGAGCCAGTTCTTTCATGGACAGCACTACTTCCCATCACGTAATGGAGTACCTTGCCCTCAGTAGGAGTCAATAAATATTTATCAAATGAGTAAATAAATCCATATATATGTCTGACCCCCAAACCATGCTATTAGCCCCTACATTACACAATCTCCTATGTACATTATGAGCCCTGAACTTAATAGTGAATATCACAAAGAGTTTTTTTAAAAAAAGAAAAATAAGCTCTTAGATGTTAAAAGCAAACCATGCTAAACAAACAGGAATGGGTGATTTAAGTATGCAATTTTCTTTAAAACTCGAGAGTGAGATCCTTCATTTTGCTTCTCCTTATGGTAGATCTACATGTACTTTGTAGGTATCAGATGTTATACCAGAGATGGCACACCTAGGCTGCCTGTGGGATCAAGTTATATCCCTTTCAAATACCTTTATTAAAAGTATATATTCAATTTAATATCCCAGGAGAGTTAACGTGATCACATAAAGAAAATTATTAACATCTCCCCATATGTAACACAGAAGTAACAGAAATGAAAACTCCACCCACCTCCTCTACTTTTATAGGCAGCATGTATAGACTGATAAACATAAAAAAGAAACCTTACCAGTTTATCATGATGAATTTATCAACAGCTCTTTTGTCCTGAACAAATGTTTTCTCAGAATATTTCACAAATAGCACTTACGATGTGTCTGACATTTGGATGCAGATATTAAGCAGTGTCGATTTGAGGATTTGTAATGGATTCAACAGTTAAGTAAGGATCTTATAGGAATAAATGCACAAAGGTGAAGAAAAATGAAAAGTTCACATTTCTAAGTAGGTCCAAATACCTAGAAAACTGGACATGAACCAAAAAGAAGCAAGGCAGAAAAGTTCCTGGATCATGAAAATTGAATCAAAATAGTTTATTTCTTTTACTCTCATGAAAGTCTGTGTGAAACACCCTCTGTAAGCCATATTGTGCTTCCTTTATAGACCAGATAACCAGCCCAGCCTATCCTTACTCCAAAGCTGTGGAAGAGTTAAAATGGCAAATTAAGGCACTTGATAAGGACCAGAGAAGTGGGTCAGGAAGGTAGACTAGCTCTAAGGGAAGTAAATGACTTGAGGTGGCAGTTTTGCAGTATGTCAGCGAGGACTCGATTTAAAGGGGTATGAGGAAAACAGAAAAAGCAAAGATAATTTCCAGGTGTTGACCTGATGGTGGTGCCATTTATTGAGAAGGATATTTGAGGAAGAGTTTTCAGAGTCAAAATCAAGTTGTTTGCTTTTGGTTTTGTTTTATGTGAAATTAATGATGTTAATCAAAACGCTAATAAATGGTTAAGCAAGTTCAGGCTCAAAGTAGACGTCAGGTTTGGAGAAATGGCTTTCTAGGGAACAATGAAAATACTGGTAATAAAAACTATACCATTTAGAAATTAAGTACACACAGATTTTCACTGGCTTCTTTTACATGTTTTGCACCAGCCTACTGCCATTACGCTCTATTCTCTTCTCTCTTACCTTTTCTTCTTACCTTTCTTCCTCCTTTGTAGCAATAATAAATCCTTCACTTTTTGCTACTAGAGCATGAAGTCAGCTAATCAGCTTCTATCTCAATGTATTTTTCTAACTCAGAGAATACTCTTCAAGAGGATTCTGGTGCCCACTTGTAATCTTTTCTTCCTCCATAGCATGATTCAATAAGCTATGTCTTGTTTCTATCATTACACTATAAATTTTTGTGAGAAAGAAGATGGCATATATACTCATGGACCTGAATTTGATTAATAAAGTGCATTCAAAGGCTAAATGAAAGATGCACTGGAAAGTTCTCCTGAGTGCTCTGTCATTCTCCTTAGGTCATTGTAGTGACTTTGTATTTAGTTCCTTAATTTTCTAGGTTACCATTTTGTTGATACAAATCATGATATTGTTAATTGAAAAACTCTCTCAGTATATATGTAATTAAATACAGCATTTAAAATACAATAAAAGGTTAATAGCCTTATTTATGGATATTCATTACTTAGCTAAATAGCTTGGAGGAAAGTCCAAGCATAGAAAGAAGCTGAACCCACTCCCTCCCACCCACACACCAAATCTATACACAGAGCAGCTCCATCTGAGGAAGAAAGGAGGCCCAAGATAACATCTTCTGTACAATGAGTGATAGAAAGACCACACACAAAAAACCAGGAGAGATGGAGACGGTGGTAATGGCAGAAGCCCCACCCCCAGTGTGGCCTTGTAATAGGCAGAGATGTCACTGAGGGACTGGAGTGCAGATTCACTTTCCCTGGGGCCCAGGAAAGAAAAATCATGGTTTAAAGGCCAACTACCCTGTAAATGAAGGGCACCAGTTTTCAGAACTCAAGCACCCACCAAATGGCGGGTAAACTACTAGAACTCTCCAGGATTGGAGATACTGATGAGCACCATGATGCACATTACCCACTGCACACTGATAGTGCACATGGGAGCAGGATCCGGGTGCATACTACAGATCCAGACATAACATCTTCAGCTTACCTGCCAGGGCAGCCCTGGCCAGTGGCCAACTGGAAGCTCCCACACAGCATACCTTCAACCCCACCTGCCCCATTAGTGTGGCCCTGACCAGTGCACACTTGGGAAGACTCCTTCCACCACTGACAAGGCCTTGAGTAAGCCAGCCAAAAAGATGGGCACACATAATCTACCCAGGGGACCTTCCTATGCAAAGCCAATCCTCTAAGACTAGGAGAGGTAGCTTTTCACCTAATCCATCCATAGAAAAACTGCATAAAGTCAAACACAATGAGAACACAGAAGAATATATCTGAAGTTAAAGGTTAAAAAAAAACTTCAGAAAAAAATGTTTAGCGATTTATGTGATAAAGAATTCAAAGTAATGGTTATAAAGGTACCAGACTTGAGAGAAGAATGGGTGAGCTCAGGGTAGACTTCGACGTAGAGATAGAAAATATTAAAAAGAACCAGTCAGAGATGAATGAAATGGAAAATACACTAGAGGGCATCAACAGCTGGCTAGAGGATTCATAACACTTCGGTGATTTGGAAGACAGAGCAATGGAAGTAGAAAGCTGGAGCAGAAGAAAGAAGAATAAAAGAAATGAGATAGGTTTAAGGAGCTCTGGAACAACATCAAATGTCCTAACATTTGCATGATAGGAACCCCAGAAGGAAAAGACAGGGAAAAGGAGATGAAAAAACTATTTGAACAAATAATAGCTGAAAATTTCCCGAATAAGGGGACAGACTCGGAAATACAGGTATAGAAAGCAGAGAGAGCCCAAACTAAGATGAACCCAGGGAAGTGCATACCAACACATGTAATAATAAAAAAGGCAAAGATTAAAGATAAAGAGAGAATCCTAAAAGCAGCCAGACAAAAGCAGAGAGTTATGTACAAAGGAAACCCATAAATCTATGAGCTGATTTTTCAATAGAAACTCCATAGGCCATAGAGTGTGGCATAATATATTCACACTGGTGAAAGAAAAAATCCTACAACCAAGAATAATCTACCCAACAACATTATCATTCAGAATTGAAGGGGAGTTAAAAAGCTTCTCAGGTAGACATATGTTAAAGAAGTTGACCATCACTAAACCGGTTTTACAAGAACTGGGAGAGGGACCTCTTTAAGAGGAAACTGGAAGCAAGAAAATAATAGAAAGAAAAATTTCACTGGTAAAAGTGACATATAGCAAAGGTAGTAGATCACTTAAAGCTAGTATGAAGGTCAAAAACACAAAAGTACTATCAATTACTTCTAAAAATTAGTTAAGAAATCACTAAATAAAAGGGTAAAAGAAGACATCATATATGTGAAACTTGGAAGAGGGGAAGTAAAAATAATATGGTGCTGTTAGATATGTTCACCCTTAAGTGACTACTAACATTCTCTGCTATATACATAGGATGTCATATGTGAAACCCCTGGTAACCACAAACCAAAACCTCTAGTACATACACAAAAGATAAAGAGAAAGGAATTCCATGACACTAAAGAAAGTCATCACACACAAGAGAAGAAAGGATCAAGGAAGAACGATGCAAACAGCCAAATATTTAACAAAATGCCAATAAATACATATGTATCAATAATAACTAAAAGCAAATGCACAAAATGCACCAATCAAAAGACACAGTGTGACTGAATGGATAAAAGAACAAGACCCATCTATATGCTGTTTACAAGAGACTCACTTCAGACCTAAGCATACACCCAGACTGAAACTGATAGAAAAACATATTCCATGCAAAAATAAATGAAAAAATAAAAGCTGGAGTAGCAATACTTACATCACACAAGACAGACTTTAAAACAAAGATTGTACCAAGAGTATGATTACAGTCTGATTAAGGGCTCAATCAGCAAGAAGACATAAAGATTATAAAAATCTATGCATCCAACAAAGGAGCAACTAAATATGTAGAGCAAATATTAACAGACAGAAAGGAAGAAATTAACAGTAATATAGTAAAAGAGGACTTTATCCCCTCACCTACATTAATGGATAGATCATCCAGACAGGAAATCACTAAGGAAATAATGGCTTTGAATGACACACTAGACCAAATGGATTTAACAAATACGTATATATGGAACAGTACATTCCCAAACAGCAGAATACATTCTTTATAAGTTCACACAGACATTCTTCAGGACAGATCACATGTTAGGCCACAAAACAAGCCTCAATAAATGTAAGAAGACTGAAATTATACCAAAAAGCTTTTTTAACCACAATGAAATGAAACTGGAAATTAATTACAAGTGAAAACACAAATATGTGGAGGCTAAACAGCATGCTACTTAACAACCAGTGGGTCAGTGAAGAAATCAAAGAAAAAAAAAACACTTGGAGAATAATGAAAATGGAAACACAATGGTCAGCAGTTCTAAAGGAAGTTTACAGCGTTCAGACCTATCTCAAGAAACAAGAAATATCTCAAACAAGCAATAAAATTAAAAATCAAGAGACAAAAGAAGAATGAGCAAGGGCCAGAGTTATAGAAGTAAGGAGATCATAAAGATCACAGTGGAAATAAATGGAGACTAAAAAAAGAAAATACAAAGGAACAATGAAATTAAGAGCTAGTTATTTGAAAAGATAAAAAAATGATAAACCTTTAATTATACTTATCAGGAAAAAAAGAGAGTACACATAGAAACAAAATCAGAAATGATAGAGGAGAAGTTGCAAACAACACCACAGAAATACAATTATGAAAGATTACTATGAAAAATGATGCAGCAAATTGGATAACTTAGAAGCAACTGATAAATTCCTAGAAACACAATCTCCCAAGATTGAACCAGGAAGAAATAGAAAATCTGAACAGATTGATTACTAGTAATGAAATCAAATCAGAAATCCAAAAACTATCAACAAATAAAAATCCAAAACCAGATGCCTTCAGAGGAAAATTCTACCAGCTAAGGAAGTTAATACTTATCCTTCTCAAGCTATAGCAAAAAAAAATTAAGGAGGTAGGAAACTGCTTCCAAATTCATTCTATGAGGCCAGTATCACTCTGATACAAAAAACACACAAAGACACTACAAAAGAAAAATATTACAGACTAATATCCCAATAAACAGGAGCCAAAATTCTCAACAAAATATCATCAAAACAAACTAAAAATATATTAAAAGGATCATTCACTGTGACAAAGTATGGTTTTTTCCCTAAAGGATACAATGATGGTTCAATAGCTGCAAATCAATCAGTATGATACACCTCAGTAACAAAAGGAAGGATGAAAAACACATGATCATTTCAATAGATGCTGAAAAACAGTTGATAAAATTCAAAGTCCACTCATGATAAAAAATCTCAACAAAGTGGGTAAACAGAGCATATCTGAACATAATAAAGGCTATGTATGAGAAACCCACAGCTAACACCGTACTCAATGTCAAAATGCTGAAAGCTTTTCTTCTAAGATCAGGAAATAGACAAGGATTTTTCTCTCTCACAACTTTTATTAAACATGGTACTGAAAGTCCTAGTCATAGCAATTAGACAAGAACAAGAAGTAAAAGGTGTAGGAATTGGTAAGGAAGAAGTAAAATTGCCACTATGTGCAGATGACATGATGTCATATACAGAAAACCTTAAAGACTTCACCAAAAACTATTAGAACCAATAAATTAATTCAGTAAAGTCACAGGATACAAAATTAATATACAGACAATTGTTGTGTTTCCATATACAAATGAAGAACTAGCAGAAGTTAAATTAAAAATCAATCCTATTTACAACTGTATCAAAGAATAAAATACCTGGGAATATATCTAACCAAGGAGATGAGAAAGCTGTACTCTGAAAACTATAAGACTGATGAAAGAATTGAAGATGACACAAATAAATGGAAAGCTATTCCATGCTAATGGATGAATTAATATTGTTAGAATGGCCAAACTATCCAAAGCCATCTACAGACCCAGTGGAATCCTTATCAAAATACAGATGGCATTTTTTTACAGAACTAGAACCAGTAATCCTAAATTTGTATGGAATCACTGAGACCCTGGATAGCGAAAGCAATCTTGCACACATAGGGGAAATAGATTTGCAAGTGCTAACCCTCTGAATGGGAAAATAGATTGGCAAATGATATGTCTGATCAAGGGCAAATATCTAAAATATATACAGATGTCATGCACATCAACACCAAAAAAGTGAATAATCTGATTTAAAGATGGGCAGAGGATATGAATAGACATTATTCTAAGACATAGAGATGACTAAGAGACAAATTACAAGATGCTCAATATTACCAGTCATCAGAGTAATGCAAATCAAATCTACAATGAGATACCATCTCACTCTAGTCAGAGAGACTAATATCAACAAGAGAAGAAATAACAAGGGTTGGCAGGGATGTGGAGCAAATAAGCCCTGTACATTGCTGGTGGGATTGTAAATCAGTGCAGCTACTATGAAAAGCAATATTGAGGTTTCACAAAAATTAAAAATTTTCTAGACAGCCCAGGAATTCCACTTCTGGGCACTTACCTGAAGAAAAATAAATCACTAACTCAAAAAGATACATCCACTCCTATGCTTATCATAGCATTATTTACAATAGCCAAGATATGGGAGCAACCAGAGTCCCTTCATAGATGAATGGGTAAAAAAGAAGTGGGTGTATATATAATGGACTATTACCCAGCCATAAAAAATAATGAAATCTTGCCCTCTGCAACAACATAAATGGACATAAAGATACTATACTAAGTGAAACAAGTCAGAGAAAGACAAATACCACATGATTTCAGTTATATGTAGAATCTAAAAAAAGAAAAATAGACTCATACAAAGTACAGACTGGTGGTTGACACAGGGGAAGAGGGGTGGTTGGATGGGTGAAATAGGTGAAGGGAATAAGGTGGTACAAACTTCTAATTATAAAATAAAATTGTGATAGGGATAAAAGTTTAGTGTAGGGGATACAGTCAATAATGTGGTAATATTTTTATATGTTTACAGACGGCAACTACATGAATGGTAAACATTTAGCAATGTATCTAAATGCTGAATCACTATGTTGTACACCTGAAACCAATATAATATTGTATGTCAACTATTTCAATTAAGAAACTCTTTATGCTCAGATAAAACTATAGAATACATATTGATGAAATTCGATAAATTTCACAATACCTTTTAGCTCACTGTTAAAAAGAAATGAGCTAAAAAAAAACATGAAAATACATGGAGGGACCTTAAATTCATATTTCTGTGTGAAAGAACCCAATCTGAAAAGACTACATACGATATGATTCCAACTATATGACCCTATGGAAAAGGCAAAACTATGGAGACAATAAAAAGTTCAGTGATTACTGGAGTTTGGAGGTTGTGGAGAGAGATAAACAGGCAGAGCACAGAGGATTTTGGGGGCAGTGAAAATACTCTGTATCATATTATAATGATGGATCAATATCATTACACATTTCTTCAAACCCATAGAATGTACAACTTGAAGAATGAAACCTAAGGTAAACTGTGGACTTTGGGTGATTATATGTGTCAATGTAAGTTCATCCTTTATTAAAAAACAAAAACTATACCATTCTGATAAGTGATGTTGATAATGGGGGAGGTTATGAATGCGTTAGGGGCAGAGGGTGTATGAAAAAAATCTGTGTATCTTCCTCTCAATTTTATTGTCTACCTATAAAACTGCTCTAAAAAATCTTTTAGAAATGCCTTTTAGAGTAATTTATCCATTTAATCACTTTGCAGCAGTATTGCACTGGGAAATTTAATTGCATGGAGAATTCTGTTGACTTTTTTAAAGCTTTCTTGAAAATTTAGGGTTTTGCACACAGATGTGAAAACGCCACCTTGTATTTTGTGTATGCTATGAATGCGTTTTTAAAGGACATCTCTTCCTTTATGTGTCATTACTGTAGGCTACGTATCGAAATCGAATTGTGAGCCAAAGTCTCAGCACAAGGGACAGAAAGGCAACGCATACTCCCACCGAGGACCGTTTTAGATACTCAGCAGCTGACCAGACAAGCCCCTACAAAAGTAAGACCTATCAACTATCAAGTCTATATTTAAGTAATTTCTTGAAGGACAAGGAACTAGTGGAAGTTATCAAACACTCAAGGGGGACTTACGAAACCCTAACATCAGAGGTCACCCAGAACTTAAGGGCCACTGTAGGGCAGAACTCTCTGATGCCAACCACTAAGACCGAAGGGCTCTCCACGTTCTCAGAGAAACCAAAGGACTCAGCTGCTGTGGCCCGACAGCATTCAACCTTTACAGGCAGGTTTGGACAGCCACCGAGAGGGCCCATCTCTTTACACATGTACAGCAGGAAGAATGTTTTTCTTCATCACAATTTACACACCACTGAGCTGCAGACTCTAGGCCAGCAGGATGGGTAATTAAATCACACTATTCCTATCTTTGGGTAGGATAAAGATGGTCAGTGTTTCTCGTGCATAGCTCATATTTAAATTCTCATGAACTTTTTATTACTTTTTACTTTTAGTTATAAACTAAAAATTGTGCACTATTTATTTTTAGAATAAGGGTTCAAGCATGTTGACTGAATTAGGTTTAATAGCCTTGAATACTTGATTATATATATGTATAATAAATGGGACCATCTTGCTGGTTTATACAGTCCATAATTTATTTATCTTTATCAGTCACTGATAGGCACTGAAGTTTCAGAAGGTAATATCAAATAGTACTCTGTTCACTTAATGGTGTTACTGTGACAATAGATGTGAGAAATGAGTAGATAAAGGAACTGTGAAGAATTTTAAATTACATAGTTAATAGAGAAGGTAAGAGGGATTTTTAAAGTCATATTTGGTGGTGTATTTATTTGAAGAATGAAGCTTGCTTGCATGTAACGTAGAGATGTGTCTCTCTATCACATACATTCAAGCTTATCTTGCCATCCTATTAAGGGGGGAAAGGCTATTTCTTTCATCCTCTAAGTGTTTAGTTCACACTAGTTCACAAAGGATTTCAGACTGAGTAATTGCTAGCCAAATAGAGAATGACAGCTCTGATCTTCAAAATTTTACTTTTGGTTTTTGCTACCGATGTTGAAGTACCACGACATCATACAGTGAGGTGGTACAGTTGGCTGAATTTTGCCAAGTGATGCACAGAGCGTGACATGCTATAGTCTTTGAGTTACTGTCATGCTAATATCAGCATATTTTTTAAATTTGGGGAATGGAAGACTATAAGAAAATTATTTTGCTTCACTTTCCTAGTATCTTTAAATTTTTCACTTTTTTTATGTCCAATTTCACTCTATATAGAGCAATCCATATCAATGACTACATGATAAATTAAGGAACAGAAAGTCAGTTTCTTGGTAGTCTAGTATACACTATCCTAACTGTTCATCTAGGTTTAGAAGAAAAAGTAAAATACACATGAACTTTGGCAATTTGATCTTAGAAATAAATCTCTAACAAGAATATTAAAACTCACTGGATGGCAAACATTTCTCTTTAAGAAACATGACCTAATACATTTTATACTGAAATGCACATGAGATAGAACAATAAATCTAAATAATTCCTTTCTATTTAATTAATAACAGCTGTATGCAGCTGTAGAAATAAGTAAATATATACATAAATAATTTTAAAACAGCCAGTAAGTATTAGGGCTGCAGTTTTCTTACATAAAGATAATAGCTAGTAACTGTATCCACATTAGGCACAGTCTATGCAAATTGAAATTGTCATACCTACTGCATGATCTACTTCCCTTGTATTCTTTGACAGAATCCATCAGCGTGTACGGATGAAATGAATAAAGGGAAATTGAGATAGCAGTTTTAGCATGGCATCTTACTAACCTGCTTAAATTAAAGCTATGTTTGAAATGCATCCCCTAATACAAAAATGTGTTTGAGCGCTATGCTTTGGGGAAAAGCTGTTCAATTCCCCCACCCCCACCTCTCCCAGCTTTAACTATTAAGCTTTGACCAATTTCCACACTTGATTAGAACTGCTAAGAGTAAAGAGTCTACTGGATATGTTGTACTTGTAATTTTGGTTTTCCAAAGGAAGACACATGTGCATCAAGACAAATGTTTGCCAAATGTTTTTTCTTTGTATATTTGTAATTCTGCCAAAAGAGAACAATACATACTGCAGTTTGCTTGGCTTAATGAGACTGGAATATAAAATTTCCTTTCTACTTTAGAAGCTATAATATTCATGAAGATATACATTTTGGGCTAGGCAATATTTAAGAAATGATAGAAAAGTTATGATTACTAATTGTGGCATTTAGCTTCATTTGTCCCAAGAGTTGGTGTGTGTATTGCTAGAGTATCGAAGTCTGTAAATAAATTAGCATGATAAAATAATCAAGGATTTTTTCCCAGGATATGGAAGAACTGCGTATCACAAATAATGTTTTTGATTTGGGCTTTTGGAGTTTATAGTTTTGTTTTCCTGGAAAATAGACTTTTGAACTGTACTTTGTAAAAAATAATCTATTTAAGAAAAGCTGTCATTTAATAGACATTTTAAGAGACATTTTAAACACTAGTATTTTCTTGAAAAAATCTTTTTTAAAGATGAAACATTCAAAAAGAAAACCTGGATTAAACAGTTCAATTTTAAAAGGAGGGGTATTTTTTGGAAATAGCATCTTAAAGCTGTTTTGTATCAGTATTTTCAGCATTGTTATAATATTATTTGTAATACTAAGTGTAACTCAGGCCTGGAGAAGGTGTAAGCCCACTATACTAATGTACATCAGTAACTGTAAAACAGGGGTTCTTTGCAAGTTCCTCTTGTGTATATATAGTAACTCATAACAATGGCATGTGGGCATTCTTTCAGCAAACTGATTTCTTTGTACTAAAAATCTCTAGTTTTCTAAGACAGTTCCATGTATAAAAATGATTTGTACATTTCTCCAAGGCGGTACATATCCAAAGACATGACACCAGGGGGAAAAAGTGCTTGTTTTTCTGATGGAAGCAGTTGTCTTCTCTTTCCCTTTCTCTTTCTTCTGTGCATGTGTATTTGTAGCTAAGCCTAAGTAACCCTGTAAAATTTCTGCTGCAAATTGTCTCTTCTGAATTTAGAATGTGCTTTAAAGGACACTTAAGAAGAGATATTCCTCGAGGAAAAGCTGTTTCCACCTGAAATAAACTGTACTCATTTTTGTAATTAGCAGAACATGCTACTGGATTTCTATGAACCCTGTGATTTTTTTCAAATAATTTTATATACTCACAGAGTCACAGCAAAATTATGAATTATCTCTCAAATTATTTTTGCTTCTTTGGAGCACCATAGTCTTTGTGCAGATGATGCCATGAAAGAGTAGCTACAATGCTAAAGGTATGAATCCACTAGTATCCATACGCTCAGGGTAAGAACCTAGAGCCACACATTATTCAAGTTGTTTTTGTCATTTATTGGTTGAGACATAAATAAAAGAGCTAGCCTCTAGTCAATATTAAACATTTGTAGACATGTTCATACTTACCTACCTTAAAATGTTTACAAAGATTTTCATGATTAATCTGACCTTGTAACATGTTTTGCACCTTTTATTTTCTAATAGTTAATTCTAGCCTGTTGTCATTACTTTCTGAGTGTTACTTAATTCAAGAGCATTCATGGAACTCAAAGGAAATTTCAATTTTTCTTTGCCTTCTGTGTGTTTAATAGCGATAATAGTAGTAATACCTATTAATAACCCAAAAAGAGTTAAGATTTTCTATTATCATGTATTTAAGGACCACATCCCATTATAAAAGATTACATTCCACTAGTCCTCCCAAGAACTCCATTAGTAACTTAGTTGTTGATGGAACAGCAGGAGCAGTTTATTGAATGGCAAGTACTATTCCCCACACAATCATTATTCCTTTTCTCAGTATCAAGAAGCAATAATGCATTACAGTGGGTAACTTGGAATACTGGGTATAATATTTTAATCTCATAATTATAATAAAAATTTTGCCCCATTCTTCCACTTTCAGAATTTTACATTCTGAATATTTATAGAAGTAAGAAGTACTTCAGAACAACCCTTCCGACTCCATTGAAACGTGTAGATCAAATTGGACAAGAAAGGTGATGACAGGAAACATGCTCTCTGTGGTTGCCATTCATGTGGATGAATCACATTCCCATTGGCTAGAGGCTTCCCTTCAGTGATATATCTGCTTAAGTGCAGCACTGATTCATTTATACTAGGATTTTGTTTGTATTCTTGGACTTGACTCTTTGTAGGCATTATTATCAGGTCTTTTTACATATTTTCATTTTTTTTTTGTATAAGAAATAGTTTAATCACATACTATATTTTTTGGGAACTTACTCCTGGAATTTAATTTTTTTTCATATCCTTTTGTGCTAACTTTATCATGCCAACTCTAGGCTATCTCTAAACACATGGGCAGGGATGATAGAAAATATAAACTAGTTTGGGTTCCTATAAAGAGTTGAATTATACTGTAGTATAAAAGCAAACATCCAACTATCAACCATCCGAACAGGGAAGTCCACTTTTCTAACAATATGCATTACCACCAAATTTTATTTTTGTAATCCTAATTTGGGCCAACTTCTTTCACAAATAGAACCATAAACATATCTATGGTATTTGTAATAAATTTGGGGTTTTGCTTAGAACCCAGTTGTAGTTCCAAGTAGCATAACCCAAGAACAAAGACACCACTTTTCAGTTGCATTATTAATGGAAAAGAATGAAGGTAGCTCATCTTATTTTAGACCTGAAGAATTTCCCACAAAAATTGTTACACAACAAAAATTCTTAATATAGAGTGGATTTCTTCCACTTGAGTAAGTGATTGATCTAGAATGTGGTGCATCATAGTTCCTCTAGAGAACTTTCAATGTAGCCCCATTAACTTCACCAGTTTAATGTAACAAATATACTCTTTCCTCTTGAACATAAAGTTTAAGAAAAGGAGCCTTCTATATCTTATCCTTTCCAAACATTACATCATTGCTTTAGTAAACTCAGATTACTATAACAAAATACCATGGACTGGGTGGATTAAACAATAGAGATTTATTTCCTGGAGTCAGAAGCTGGGAATTCTAAGATAACAGTACCAGCAGATTAATTTCCTGGCTGGCAAACAGCTGTTCTAATATGGCAGAGATGAACAAACTATGGCCTATTCCTCTTTTTATAAGGTCACAGATCCAAGCATGGGGTCCCACCCTCATGACTTCATCTAAACCTATACTTTCCAAAGACTGACCTCCAAATACCATTACACTGGGGTTAGGGCTTTTGGGGAAATACAAACATCCAGACCACAGCACTCATTTTCAGCTAAAACAACCTAGTAAGTTTGCTTGTGTTTCACTAGTTGAAATCAGAAAGGTTAGGTAATTTGCCAGTGACAAAAAGGATGTATGTTTGACTAATTGGATTTCACAATCTTTGATCTTTCCATTTATACTACTTACATCCAGAGTGATGGCAGAATGATTCAAGCAAATGATTCATCCTACGGAGGCAGAATGATTCAAGCAAATATACGCTGCCTAAGTCTCCCTTACTCTTAAAATTCCATTAATATTGCTAAAGAAGAAAACCTGTGCAATGATCTACTTTAGCAAACCAGAATACTCATTCAAAAACTTTTAAAACAATTATTGATGTTTAGATCAATAAATATAGACTCCTGAGAAGAAAATTATTATTGTCATTCAAGTTTATCTTCTAGAAAATCTGACATCCTAATTTTCTTTCCTTGAAGGCAATTGGGAAAAATACTAAGAAATATTTTCATGCTCTATTTCCAAAACTAGAGGAGGAATAAAATGTCTAACGTAAGGAAAATATACAGTAGATGAAAAATAACCTAATTTTATCAGATTATCTTATTTCTTTCATTTTCTGAGGATATTTATATAGACATCATTGAATTTGATATGTTTGTACTGCCTTCCATATATTTAAAAACAATATCTTTATAGAATTAGTTTACATATTTCTATCTAGGGGCCAAAAATTACCAATGATGTGAAGTTTCTTAAATATTCAGGAGTTGAAATTAAATGGGAAATACGAAGTTGTTTGTCCTAAAACACATTTTTATTTTTTAGTTAACAATATATATATATATATACCTAAATAATGTCTGAATAAGATATAATCATACCATGAATTCTCTCTCCCAAAACCTTGTTTCAAGAATGCAAGAATATTTGAGTGTTAACTTAAACAACCCTATTTTTAGGATAAAGTTCTATGAGAGGGATTCTTATATATATGGGTCTGAGATTATTAACATTTATAACAATATTTTCTATTCTCTGAAACTAAAAACTTACTGGGAAAGAAAATAAATAGCAAATTACTTTGGAAATTATAATTTTTTAGTAATACTGAATGCATAGTATAATTTCTTTTGTAGCTCTTGATTTCCCAAAAAGGATAGTGATTTTATTTAATGGAAATATCATAATTTGCCTAATATTCTGAGAAAAGATTGATACACTTAAACACAGTGATTAGAAAATATGCATAATTCCCTTGCAAAATAAATGTTGAAACAACAAATACGTTGTATCTCATATGACTGCTTTCATTATGACATTAGCATGTTCAACCTATTCTAGTGATAAATTGGTTTACATATGTGTTCACACTGTGCATAAAGCAATGTGATTGATTTCTGGTTTCTTGAAAGTTGTGATGATTGCAAAGAGACAAATCAGCCACTTATTTCATTAGCCAGTTGACATGACTTCTGTTTCCACTTCCTTTGCCACTGGGCTTTTCTTAATTTCTGATGTACAGTAATAAAGTACAATATCCCAGGGACCATTATGAGAGTATGATGCTATCATTTCATCTCATTACAAGTGTGGAATCTTTCCATTCTGCCTATATCTCCATTTTTTATACTGGCCACAATTAAAAATATATCATAAAATGTTAATTTGTGATTTACGAAATCCTGTTTATTAAGTCTATGTATTTTGTGACAACACAACAAATACAAAATTCATCTAAATTTTCTGTCTTTTCTTCTCTTTCTCACATACACACACTTACAGTTTTCTAGAATGGCTGGAAGGTGGATAATTTAGAACAGCTACCCAACCATTTGAAAGAGTGCATCAACATGTATCTATTCATCATTCATACCAGCCAACAGGGAAGAATATA
Organism: Phataginus tricuspis; assembly: GCA_029783875.1. NCBI lineage: Eukaryota > Metazoa > Chordata > Mammalia > Pholidota > Manidae > Phataginus > Phataginus tricuspis. The sequence continues at coordinate 15,956,186 of JAQQAC010002594.1, read as the reverse complement.
CACTTAAAATTCTGTTGCACTGCCTTGAAAATATACCCTAACATTCCATTTAAACTCATTAGGTGTTTTCTATAGCCTCACAAGTTCAGAGTAAACAGTGCTCCTCTGTTGTATGCTTTTATGTAACATGATTTCAAAAAGCCGAAATGAAGGAATATATTTTACAATTTATATGTAATATGACCTCATGGTTTAAGACTCAACCCATTTTCCTGACCACAGGCAGAGTTTTTCTTTGATTCTAAACACCATTTTCTAGAAAGAATGTCAAGAAGCACTGTATTGATTTTTTTATTAAATTACTGAAGGTATTACATTTTAGGGGTTATTTTGAAGAGTTTATGTGAACTCATAAACTGTACTTCTAGGTTTGGTTGGTAATCATTCACAAACCCTTTGGTTATGCTTATCAGTCAGCATTTTCTTGTGGACGAATTATACAGATCTTTCTCTTCAACACTGCAATTGTAAAATAATCATTTAAGATATTTAAAATGGAATATTGATGTATATAGTTTATACATTCTTTCAAAGATTCTCATGTTTCATCTTATTTTAAATGTCTCTTACACATCTCATTCCTTTTTATGGTTCTTATTTCTCTAATATAACAAGTGCTGTGACATTTGCCCAGATGTTATCAGTAAGGAGGGCACCACAACGTTAAATGCACAGAAGTGACACAAGTAAGTATCATGGTTTACAGATTTAAAAATCAGATCATCTCGAAGATAACAATGAAAAATAAAACCAACCTTTATACAGAATGTTAATTTAAGATAATGCATTATTATCTCAACCAAACATAGTGCCTGGTTCAGCCTTGCTTGGATTCCCTGCAAGGGTTTGGGCTGGTTTTTCTTTTTCCCTTCATGGGTTCTTATAAATGAGAAAGAAAATATTTAAGCAAAAGTTAGCTTTCAGCTAGAAACCATGTTGGAGGCATTCTTATCTCTTATGCCACAGTTTGGAGTCTATATTATGTGTTTTCTATTAAAGGAGAGCTGGACAGAAAGAGGAATACACACATAAACTCAGTGTTGAATTCTGGTGAACAATGTGTATGACCACATCCGGGAAATTTAAGCGGGTTCCATGTTTCAACTAAATGGCTGATTTTAAAGAGTCCAAGCTGGATACATTAGGTCAGAGGTTGATAAGAGTTTTATCCTCACACAGAACACATAGCTCAAATTATCACTTAAGATGAGTAAGTTTAATAATACTATAATACCATCTCCCTAGTAACAATCACTGTTTTGTTTTTAAGTTCTAACATGAGATTATTTATTGGTAAAGAAAACATGGCTAATCTGCTGAGACTTCCATGTTGCTAAAAACTCCAAATTTACATATTTTAAACAGTATCTTAGAGGACTGCCTGTGTGTGAAAACTGAAATGAGGACTTGACATTTTTACACTTTTAATCACTTAAGAATTGGCTAGTGAAATTATATCATTACATGTTGTTGAAATTAAAGGAGTAGTTTAATATTTATCTGAATCATAATGTAAAGTCAGAAAGACAATCAGAAGGATTAGTAGAACACAAGCAGTTGATGCAGAATATTTGTATATCAGCTGAAACAAACCAACATCTAATTTTTCAATGAGAGTTACAACAACCCCTACCTTTAGAAACAACGGCTGAATACTTGGAGGTTTCCAAATGACTATTTCATAATGATACCCAGAAACTGATACAGCCCTTCACATAAACTCATTCTCATGACACATAAGCCCATTAAATAAATCAAAGCACAATCATGCTATTGTATTCAACATAAAATTGGAGTCATTGGAAATGCACAATTTGTTTTTGTCCCTCATCTTTCATAGGAGACAGTACAAACACTTCTTAGGAACTGTTTCACCTTATTAAGCATCACCTCTTAGGAAATGTTTATGCTTTCTGAACTGTTCAACTGCAGGAGGTGATCAAACACTTCCCAAGATATTTGATATAGTGTAAGGCGTTTGGTAAAGTGGTCAAGACATTTGTATCATTGTACTTAAAAGCAAGGAAACAAATTGAAGAATTAAGACCTAGTCAAACAATGTATTCTCACACCAGTAACATATCTGCCTCTGCCAGTGAGACCAGTAGATGAGAAAATGAGACTGAAAATGTTATGTGAATAGAGCAGTTGAAAGCAGGTTCATGCTTGAGTTCAAACTCCAGACTTCACAGTTTCTTGCTGTGTGCTTTTGGGGTAATTTATATTTCAGTTTTTGTATCTGTAGAATGGGATAATAATAGGACTCACCTCATATATTTTTCAAGGATTAAATAAGTAAATTTTTAAAGAGCACTGAAAAATGGTGCTTGGCACAGACTAAGAGCTACTTAGGTGTTTCATCAATCAAATAATCTATAATCCTGTGCCCTTATTAGGTGTGAATTCCTCGAAGTCCAAGTCTGTCAACCCATGAGCATTGATGCTGCTGCTGAGAAAACCATGTTTCTTTTTGAGAAAAACCCCTCACAAAATATCATCTGAAATTCTTTAGTCTCTGGGTTTTCAGATTCTCATTGAAGTTTTATGATTCTATGATCTAAACATTGTTTTGATAATGGATGCTTACACAGAGACCTTAAAATTCCTGGATTCTTAAAAAAGTTTTTTAAGGAAAATGTTATGTTTAGTATCAGGTTCCAAGGCTACGTCAAGTTTTACTGATGTCTATTTTGCTGAAGATAAGATTGTGTCCAAACATGGTAAGTTTACCACATGCTTAAAGCTTAAAAACAAATGTTTCTAGCTTTCACAGAGCTATTTGTTTTTAACTATATTTTTTCATACACACACACACACACACACAAAATGTTTCCTGTGTTGTGCTACCTCATTATCTACTAAAAATAAAATTCATTGTAATACTTGCTAAAATATCAAATATTTATTGACTTTCAATACTAATATGTGATGGTGAACAGAAACCACTGCCTCCTACAAGTATTAGTCACAGTACTGGTGCTGTGCTTAGCTGACAAAACAGGTGGCAGAAAATGTCACAACCTTAACCTTTGAGAAGTATATCAATTAGAGGACAGGAATGAATACGAATCACCAAAGTCTTTGTATTTTGTTTTTATTATATTATAATGTAAAGCCTCGGGAATCCAATTCACCCTCTAATAATTCCGCTTTGAGGCGGCAATATTATAAACTAGCTCCCATTAAGCTTTCTTGTAACACATGCATGGAAGCCTTAAAGTTTAGATTAGTAATACATTCTCAATTCTTCACTGAAAATTTTGATGTTGAAAGACCTCTTCCATGCTTTGTTGTAGGTAAAGTAACAATTGAAAATAAGATTTGAAATTAGTAGCGTTGCACTCATTTAGGAGAATTATCTACACTTTAAAGAACTAAAGAATTTTTCTTTTATTTTTTATTAAGGACAGTGTTAGTATTCCTGAATAAAACGATTCTGTTAACTTTATTACCTTACACACATAACCAGTTTCTGTTCAGACATATGAAACCCATCTATATGCTCATTCCCTACCATCAGCCAAATTGTGTGCAATGTGCTTAGGCTGTAAAGACAAAATGATAATTTTCCTATACTCAAGGTGTTCAGATATATATCTTTCATTTATTCACATAAAACTGTGGCTAGGAAAGAGGACACTAATAAATGGAAGTTCATCCCATGCTCTTGGGTAGAAGAATTAATATTGTCAAAATGGCCATCCTGCCTAAAGCAATCTACAGATTCAACGCAATCCCTATCAAAATACCAACAGCATTCTTCAATGAACTGGAACAAATAGTTCTAAAATTCATATGGAACCACAAAAGACCCCGAATAGCCAAAGCAATCCTGAGAAGGAAGAATAAAGCAGGGGGATTATGCTTCCCAACTTCAAGCTCTACTACAAAGCCACAGTAATCAAGACAATTTGGTATTGGCACAAGAACAGACCCACAGACCAGTGGAACAGAATAGAGTCCAGATATTAACCCAAGCATATATGGTCAATTAATATACGATAAAAGAGCCATGGATATACAATGGGGAAATGACAGTTTCTTCAATAGCTGATGCTGGCAAAACTGGACAGCTACACGTAAGAGAATGAAAGTCATGAAACCATAAATTCTTAGAAGAAAACATAGGCAAAACTATCTTGAATATAAACATGAGCAACTTTTTCATGAACTTACCTCAGGCAAGGGAAACAAAAGCAAAAGTGAACAAGTGGGACTATATTAAACTAAAAAGCTTCTGAGCAGTAAAGGACACCATCAGTAGAACAAAAAGGCATCCTACAGTGTGGGATAATATATTCATAAATGACATATCCAATAAGGGGTTGACATCCAAAATATATAAAGAGCTCACATGCCTCAACAAACAAAAAGCAAATAATCCAATTAAAAAATGGGCAGAGGATCTGAACAGACACTTCTCTAAAGAAGAAATTCAGGTGGCCAACAGGCACATGAAAAGATGCTCCATATCGCTAACCATCAGAGAAATGCAAATCAAAACCACAGTGAGATACCACCTCATAACAGTTAGGATGGCCAACATCCAAAAGACAAACAACAACAAATGCTGGTGAGGATGTGGAGTAAGGGGAACCCTCCTACACTGCTGGTGGGAATGCAAATTAGTTCAAACATTGTGGAAAACAGTATAGAGGTTCCTCAAGAAACTAAAAATAGAAATACCATTTGATCCAGAATTCCACTCCTAGGAATTTAACCTAAGAATGAAAGAGCCGATTTTAAAAGACATATGCACCCCTATGTTGATAACAGTAGTATTTACAATAGAGAAGAAAAGGAAGCTACCCTAAGTGTCCATCAGTAGATGAATGGATCAAGAAGTGGTACATATACACAATGGAATATTATTCAGCCATAAGAAGAAAACAAATCCTACCATTTGTAACAATGTGGATGGAGCTAGAGGGTATTATGCTCAGTGAAATAAGCCAGGTGGAGAAAGACAAGTACCAAATGATTTCACTCATCTGTGGAGTATAAGAACAAAGCAAAAACTGAAAGGACAAAAACGCAGCAGACTCACAGAACCCAAGAATGGACTAACAGTTGCCAAAGGGAAAGGGACTGGGGAGGGTGGGTGGGGAGGGAGGGAGAAGGGGATTAAGCGGCATTATGATTAGCACACATAATGTAGGGGAGGCACCGGGAAGGCAATATAGCACAGAGAAGACAAATAGTGACTCTACAGCATCTTACTATGCTGATGGACAGTGATTGTAATGGGGTATGTGGGGGGAACTTAATAGTGGGGGAATCTAGCAACCAGAATATTGCTAATGTGATTGTATATCAAAGATACAATAAAAAAAAAAACTGTGGCTAGGAGCTCTAACTAGTGGCCTGAAATGGGTTTTTATAGATTTCTATAGTGCCTAACAATTGGTGATGTTCTGTATATACAGATATTATACTAAATGCTTTACATGGATTTTCTTATTTAATCCCCATAACAAGTGTACGGGTAGATAACCAAATTATTATTACTATTGTACCTTTGCGAACAATAAGGATTAGGAATTTGTTCCAAGTCACATGGCCAGTAAGAGGTTAGACAGTACTATTCTATATCAAACAGAGAAGTGAGCATAATTATTTCTTCCAAAGTTATTAAGAAAGGTTTCTAAATAATCGAGAAGTCACTTATGTTTAAAATAGATGTTTGAGATAGAAAAATAGGACCATTATAAATTATCCTAGTGATACCTTACCTGTGTAGCATAGAAAATAAGTAATTGATCTTGGCTGCATAACTTATGGGTTATGTAGACTTGGAAAATTTATTGACTTCCGTAAATCTTAAATTTTCTTGCATGTGAAATGTGGCTACCAGAAAGGCTATTTCAAAGACTAAATTAAATAATATATGTGAAAAAACCTGTCATAATAACTCATATATATCACTTAAAATCCTTTCTAATTCATGTTGTCTACTGTAGTTATCCTATAAAATCTACATGGGTTTCTTGAGCAATCAGAGAAGTCGATGACTTTGGTGAGTCATAAAAAGCTGCCTTTACAGACACTGGACTTCTTTATATATTTGGACTATCACCAGCAGGAATAACAGTGCAAGATTTTCATTTGGTAGTCTCAAGCCAAATCCTGGAAGTAATTTCCCAAGATATTTGATTAAGCGGTGGTTCACAAGAATGAGAGGAGAGGTTAGGGCTATAGTCACTGGAACAATTCACTTACAATTAAACCTTATAGCTTAGTATTGAAAAGCTACAAATTTCTTCTAAATGTGCAGTGAACAGATAAATCCCAAATTTTATAATCATTCCAGAAATTTGAAAAAATCCAAAGGTACAGATCACAGTTTGTGAGATTATTATAAACCTGTTTCCAAATTAGGTACAGAGAACATAGACTCATTTTATGTATAAACAAGAAAAAAGAACATCATAAATCCATTTTACTTATGAATACAGAAGAAGTTCTTAACAATGAGCTGTGCAGACCCTGAGTACTGTCCTGCTGCCCTGCCAGAGCAGGGAAGCTCATTCACAGCCCATACACCCATTGCTGAGAGGAGCACCCAGCCCTCACCATCTAGTTAACCCAATCAGGCAACTATAGCCTCAGTTGGGTAGGGAACCAAGCCAGCAGTACTATCCAGCTATTTTCATTCAGTGGCACTTCCCACTTCAGAGCTGGAACAGTCGCCTCACTCAAAAAATAGAGTCTAACAGCACTCTTCAGCTGCCCAAGGACATTACCCGCAGACACATCCACCAACCCAAACCGAGCTGACTGGTGAAGAACTGCCTGTGCCAGCGGGGACGTGCAAAGTCTGGAAGAGGAGACCACTTCCTGAAGTCTGTTGATACCAATGTAAGGAGCCAGGATCACAAAAAAATAGGTAATACATGTGAAAAATCACTGAACAATAAAGCTCTAATAATTAATCCTAAAGAAATGGAGATCTGTCAGTCAAAATATTCAGAACATACAGATGTTGACATCATGGCTGCATGAGTCATTCTTTTCTTCTCTCCCCTTCAATTTACAACTAATTAGAAACCCATAACCAAAACAAGTACCTCTGCACAGCACACCAAGACGTAAGATATTGATTCGTTTATGCACCTGAAAGTAGATGGACTGGACCTTGGAGGAGGCTGCACAGTCAGGGGAGAGGTGGCTGAAGTGACAGTAGTGGCTGAGCGGGCAGCAGGCCAGCATGACCTTTCTGGCAGAGGAGGGTGGCGGGTAAAGTTAGAGAGCAGGGGGTCTACCCAGCTGTATGTATTGCTGCTGGAGGGACCCACTGTATTCTCTGAAGAGAGATCGTAGTGACTGGGGGGAGGGAGAGGAAAGGGAGGAAGGCAGACAGAGAGAACTGAAGGAACTGTTTCCTACTGTCAACCCCAGGATTCTGGCAAGAGGATTGCCCAAGTGCATCTGTCCCCCACCAACTCAACCCCTACCAGACTGCAGGCACACCCAAAGTCCCAAGTGCTTAGCATATACAACCCCCAACCCTGTCATCACCATTTAAAAAAATCTCTCTCCTCCAGCTCTTTTTTCTTTTTCTTTTCATGTGCACTCTCCACTTCAGTGGCTTGTCAGCTCTAGTAAGAGAAACCAAAAACTTCCTTATAGCATCACCTCCAGGAAAACAAAAGGAAGGCTCCCAATCACCAATCTGTTGAACTGTTAGAATCAAGTTAAATAAAGCCTTACCTAAATAAGAAAGGTGCTCACTGCTTCAAATATGGCAGCAGAAGCTGTTTTAATAAGACACTATGAAAAGTCATCAGAATATAGTATCACATAAAGAAAAAAATTCTCTAGCAACTCATCCCAAAGACTCAGGATATTGCAATCTAACTAATAAAGAATTCAAAATTACTATTATGAAGAAATTCCATAAGGTACAAGAACACTCAGAAAGGAAATAACAATGATCTCAGCAATAAAATTAATGAACAGAAGGAGTACTTTACCAAAGAGACTGAACGTCTAAAAAAGAAGGACTAAATGAAGTGAAGAATCCATTAGAAGTCACTGGAAATAAAGCAGAGCATACGGAAGACCAACTAAGCAAGCTTGAGGAGCAGAATATGGAAACGTTCAGGTGGAAGAGGAGAGAGAACTGAACTTTCAAAACAGTAAAGGAACTCTGAGAACTATCAGCCTCCACTAGAAGAGCCAACATAAGTGGTATGCATACATGAAAGAGAAGACAGGGAGAAGGAAGCAGAGAGCATGGTTAAAGAAGTACTTTCTAAACCTCAAGAAGGAACTTGATATAAAGTCTTCAAAGTTACTAGAACACCTTATTACTGTAATGCAAAAAGACCTTCTCTATGACACATTATATTAAAACTGTCAAAAATCAACAATAAAGGAAGAATTTTAAAGGCAATAAGGAGATGACAATAACTTATAAAGAAACGCCCATTAGGCTATTAGCAGATTTTTCAGCCAAAACTTTACAGGGCAGAAGTGAGTGAAATGAAATCTTCAAAGTATTCAAAGATTAAAATTTCTACCCAGAATACCCTATCTGGCAAAGTTACCTTCAGATATGAAGAAGAAATAAAGGATTTACCAGACAAAGAAAAGCAGAGGGAGTTCACCACCACTAGACCTGCTTTAAAAGAAAGGTTGAAAGGAGGTCTTCAAGCTGAACCATTAGACTAAAATACACAAACTCTAATAGTTAACAAGTAGAATTAGAAAGTGGTGACTATTTTAGACTAGTATATTACATACTCCATTAAAGCATAAAGATTAAAGGAACAGAGCATCAAAAATAAACAAAGCTACTACAACTTGGTAATGTAATCACAGCATAAAAAGAGAATTTGTGACATCAAAAATATAAAAGAGGAAGAATAAAAGGATGGAACCTATATAGATGAATGAAGATGAATTACTACCAGCAGAAAAGGGACAATTATAGCTATGAGTTGTTCTATGTAAGCCTCATGATAACCACAAAAATATCTACAACAGAAACACAATACATAATAAAAAGGGGAGTTTAAACATATTACTATGGAAAACCACCAACTTACAAGGTGGACATAAACAGAAGGAAAAAGAGACAATAGGGAGACAAAATAATCAAAGGCAAAAGATAACATGGCAGTATTGAATCCTTACATATCAGTAATCTCCCTAATAATACATGCAATGATTTTATCCGTCAAAACACACAGAGTAGATGGGTGGGTAAAAAAACAGGACCCAACTATAAGTCACCTATAAGAGATTCATTTCAGCTTTAGACGCAATAGGCTACAAGTGAAAAGATGGAAGCCGATATTCTACCCAAACAGAAACCAAGAGAAGGCAGGCATAACCATACTTATATCAGACAAAATAGACTTCAAACCAGAAATAGTAACAAGAGACAAAGAAGGTCATGATATACTGATAAAGGGGTCAGTGTTTACATCATAAATATATATGCTTCCAACAACTGAGCGGTGAAACAAATGAAGCAAATACTACCAGGCCTTAAGAAAGAAATAGACAGACAGTAATATAATAATAGTACGGCACTTCAATACACCACTATCAGCAATAGATCATCCAGAGAGAAAATAAACAAGGAAAAATTGGAATTGAACTACATGTTGGAACAAACGGGCTTAATCGACATATACAGAAAATTCCATCCAAAGGCAGCAGAACATACATTCTTCTCAAGTGCTCATGAAACATTCTCCAGGACAGATCATATGATAGGACACAAAACAAATCTTAGCATATTTAAGATTAAAATCATACCAGCTATCTTTTCAAACCACAATGGTGTGAAACTAGAAATCAACAAGAGGAGGAAAGCGAGAAGATCTACAAACAAGTGGAAACTAAAGAGCACAATTCAACAAATGAATAAATCAAAAGGAAAATAAGTCGTCTCAAAACAAATGAAAAGAGAAATACAACACATATTGTGGGATGTAGCAAAGCAGTTCTGAGGAGAAAGTTTTTAGCAATAAGCACACATATTAAGAAATTAGAAATATCTCAAATAAACTACTACATTTATACCTAGAGGAGCTAGAAAAAGTGCTAGAGTTAGCAAAAAGAAGAAAATAATAAAGGGCAGAGCAGAACTAAATGGAGACCAGAAAATAACAGAAAGGATCAATTAAACTCAGAGCTGGGTTTTCAAAAAATAAAAGTGACAAATGTTCAGCTGAACTAAGAAAAAAAAAAAGAAAACGCAAATGGAAATTGTGGGGAGCTGGATATGCAATAGCTATAGCAATTTTATTTTAGGTTTTTTTAGAAGTTGAGTCTTAAAAGTGTACAAAAAGTTTTAGTTTTACATTTTAAGATATGTGTTTAAGTTTTAGTTTTATTTTTTTAGAAGTAAGCTTAAGTTTTAGTTTTAGTTGCTGCTTACGTTAAGAGACAACTGAGTATGCACATAACAGTGCGTGATTAAAGCTTATAGATTGCTTTATTAATATAAAGAGCAATTAATTAGAAGAAACTACGCTTTATTAGACTTTTTTTAATATTATATATTCTTTGCTGTTTCTGCAAATAAACGAGACTTGATCAGAAAGCCTGTCTTGTCTCCATTTCTTATGTCTCTTGTCTCCATATTTTTCTCCGCCCCCACTCCAAGTTCTTCGTTGCAGACCCGCAGGCCGTGACAACTGGCGCCCAACGTGGGGCTTAGAGAACGGGGGAGTCCGTGAAGAAACACAGATTAAAAGAGAGCTCTCAGGAAGAAAAGTAATAAAGAAGAATACAGAGAAAATTAGCGGCCGCGGCTGGAGAGCCTGCCCAGACAAAAGAGTCCAAGTAAGACCTTCTGTGAGTATGAAACAAGCGTTAAGCACCAGAGAACATTTTATTAAAAGTTTAAAAGAAACACTAAAAACACGAAGAGTAAAAGTTAAGAAAAAACAATTACTTGAATTTTTTCAGTTTTTACAAGAGCTTTGTCCTTAGTTCCCGCGGGAGAGAATGATAGATGAAAGAATATAGAAAAAAGTAAGTAATGCTTTAAAAAACTATTACATTGCTTTTAGACCTGAAAAAGTCCCAGTAACTGCATTTATTACTAGAACTTGATTAACGAAACAATTTCAGCTAGACATGTTGACCCAAAAATAGCAGCCGTAGTGGAGAAAGGAGAAACCGTTTTGCAAAAAAATAAAGAGGTCTCTCGTTGTAACATACTTGAGTCTCTTGAAAATAATCAGAGAAGTGACTATCAAAAAGAAACCATTAATAAAAATGACGGAGAAGATCTGACTTCCCTTGAAAGTGATTCCGAGGATCACTTAAAAAAGAAAACCAAGTCTAAAGTTCCTAGTACAATTAAAAATTTTTATCCTAATTTGAAAAAAGCAAAAGAAAATTATTCTGACTTGCAGGCCTGCCCACAAAAAATCCCAGAAAAATTAACTACAAAAAAGAAACTTAAATGTAAAATCTCTCCGTCTAAAGATGAAGAGTTAGAAGAAGAGGCTGCCAAGTATTGTGATCTTAATCAGCCCTCCTTTGAACATCCTCCCCCTTATGTAACATTTCCCGTAGTTGACCCACATAAAAATTTAGAAGATAAAATTGCATACTTAAAAAAAGAAATTCGTCTTAAAAAAAAGTATCAAGCTTTAATAGATGAACTCCAAGAATTAAAAATAAGAAAGATAGAAGTCTCAAGCCAACACCCACTAAATCCAAATTTGTTCACAAAGAGAGTTGCCCATGCAGAACCTGTGAAAGTCTCTAGTGCCCTACTAGACTTAGAGACATCTGAAGCTTTTTCAGTGACTGAGACCACTAATGCCCAGAGTAATCCATAGAAGCACCATATTGGCTTTAATTTCAAAGTTATAAAAGAACCAAAAATGGCTGCAGCCCAATATGAAGCAACAGCACCCTATACAACAGCAATTCTTAAATCTATAGCAGACAATTAGCTTATAAAAACGCAAATTCTGCCTGCCAAGCAGCTATTCAGCCTTACAGACAGAAAACTGACTTATCAAGATACCCATGCCTGCAACATTCGCCTCTGTTCAGATATTAAGTCAGCTTATCAACAAAGCTTAGCTATAGCCGCTGCCCTTTAAGGGATAACTGTTACACAAATGTTAGCTCAGAAAAGAGGCAAATGTTTTAAATGTAGAATCAAAAGTCACTTTGCCAAAAATTATAACATAGAAACTAGAAAGATAAGTAATCATCATAAAACACCTAGCCTTTGCCTTAGATGCCAAAGAAAAAAGCACTAAGCCAAAGAATGTAAATCAAAAACAGATATTCAAAGACAAGAATTGCCTCCCCTCCCCAGAAAACAAGTATCAGAGCAACCCCAAGAAGCGCAAGATTAAACCTCTGTGCCTCCACCTACACAGTATTAACACCAGAAATAAGAGTGCAAGCCCTCCCTACAGGAGTGTTTAGTCCTTTACTAAAAGAGATGTTTAGCCTTCTCGTAAGACGTAGCAGTTCTATTATGCAAAAGCTTCAAGTCTTTCCAAAAGTTATAGATAATAATTACACTAGAGAATTAAAAATCATAGTTTCTTCTCCTTCCAATATTACTACAGTTAACAAAAGCCACAGAAATACAGTTGACAACATGAGGGTTAGAGGGGCCCCAACACCCCAAACTGTCAAATTACACATATAATTTTTGACTCTCCAAAATCATATCTGCTATAAGCTATGGTTGATTTGGAGGCCTTACCAATAAGATAAACAATTGATCGACACGTATTTTGTATGATATATGTATTATATAATGTATTCATATAATGTAAACTTTAGAAAAGAAAATGCTTTTTCAAATTGTCACAAATCTCACAAAATTTTCCCAATATAGTTACTGAAAAAAGCTAATATATAAGTGGATCTGTGCAGTTCAAACCTGTGTTAGGGGTCAAGAGTACCTAGAATCATAATAGATTACTGTAAACAAGTATTTGCCAACAAATTATATAACCTAGAAGAAATGGATTACATATCTGGAAACATACAACCTACCAATTTTGAATCAGGAATAGAAAATCTGAAGAGACAAATAATAAGAAAGAGATCAACTCAGTAATCAAAAAACTCTCAACACAGAAAACCCAAGCCTCAGATGTTTTCACTGGACAATTCTCCATTTAAAGAAGAATTAATACCAATCCTCATCAAACTCTTCCAAAATATCAAGGAGGACGACACACTTCCAAACTCCTTCTATAAAATGAACATTATCTTGATACCAAAAGCAGATAAAAATATCAAAAGAAAAAAATATAGACCAATGTCCCTGATGCATATAGATGCAAATATTCTAAACAAAATATTGATAAGCCAAATTCAAGAACATAATAAAAAGATTATATACCATAGTCCAGTGAGAGTAATCCCTTGGATGCAAAGATGATTCAACACATGAAAATCAATAAATATAATAAATCACATAAAAAAGAAAGATAAAAACCACATGATCATATCAATAGCTGCAGGACAAACTACAACATCCTTTCATGATAAAAACTCTTAACAGATTCCATATAAAAGAATATGCCTCAATGTAATAAAGGCCATATATGACAAAGGCAGTAGCTAATTTTACACTCAGTGGAGAGAAATTAAAAGCATGTCCTCTAAGATCAAGAATAAGATAAGGACGCCCACTCAAACCACTCCTATTCAATATAGTACTGAAAGTCCAAGTTAAAGAAATTAGGCAAGACAAAGAAATAAAGACATCAAATCAGAAAGGAAGAAGTAAAACTGTCACTATTTGCTGATGATATAATCTTATATACAGAAAATCCCAGAGTAAATTAAAAAATCTACTGAAATTGAAATCAATAATTTCAGTAAAGTGGAAGGACACAAAATCAACACAGAAATCAGTTGGATTCATTTATACTAATGATGAAGCATCTGAATAAGAAATAAAGAAAACAATCCAATTTATAATAGCTTCAAAAACAATAAAATACTTAGGAAAAAATTTAACCAAGGAAGTGAAATATTTGTACAATGAAAACTACAAGACTTTGCTGAAAGAAAGCAAAGAACACATAAATGATCAGACATCCCATGTTCATGGTCAGAAAAATTCATATTGTTAATGGCCATATTACCCAAAGTCACCTACAGATTCAACACAATTCCCATCAAAATACCAAAGATGTTATTTACAGAAACAGAAGAAACAATCCTTAAATTTGCATAGGACCATAAAAGTCCCTGAATAGCCAAAAAAAACCCTGAGAAAAAAGAACAAAGCCAGAAATATTACATTTCTCAATTTCAAACAATAGACAAAACTATAATAATAAAAACAGTATGGCACCAGCACAAAAAATGGATATATTAAACAATGGAACAGAGCAGAAAACAAAGAATTAAACTCCAGTGTACATGGTCATCTAATATTCAACAAGAGAGCTAAGAATAGCAATTGGGAAAGGATAGCCTCTTTAACAATGGTGCTGGAAAAACTGGAGGAAACACATTCAGAACAATGAAATTGGACCCCTATCTCACACTACTCACATAAATTAACTCAAAATGCATTGAAGACTTAAACAGAAGACCACGTACCATAAAATTCCTAGAAGAAAAGTGTAGGAAAGAAACTCATTGGTACTGGTTTCAGTAATGAATTTTTTGGACATGATGCCACAAACGACAAAAGCAAAAATCAATAAATGGGATTCCATAAAATGTGAGAGATTCTACACAGCAAAAGAAGAAGTAACAAAATGGAAAGATAATCTACAGATGGGAGAAAATTTTGCAAACCATATGTCAGAGAAGGGGTTAATATTCAAAATATAAAAAAAACTCATACAACTTAATAACAACAAAAATCCAATTTGATTGAAAAATGGGCAGAAAAACTAAATGGAAATCTTCCCAAAGGGCCTTCAAATTACCAACAGGCACATGAAAAGATACTAATACCTTATTCATCAGGCAAATGTGAATAAAACCACAATGAGATACCACCTTACACCTATTAGAATGACTACCATCAATGAGACAAGGGTTAACAGGGTTCTAGGTCATGGTGAACTTCTGTATGTTGTTTGTGGGACTGTACACTGATCCAACCACTGTGGAAAACATTATGGTAGTTCCTCAAAAAACAGAAAAAAGATTTACCCTAAGATCTAACAATTCCACTTTTGGGTATATAATCAAAGGCAATGAAAATAGGATTTTGATGACATAAATACACTTCCGTGTTTATCACATTATTAACAATAGCCAAGATATGAAAAATTAAAAATGCCCATCAGTGGATGAAAGGACCAAAATGTGGCACATATACCCAATGAAATATTATTCAGCCATGAGAAAGAAGGGTATTGTGTCATTTGCAGCAACATAAATGGAACTTGAGCATATTATGCTAAGCAAGATGAGTCAGAAAGAGAAAGACAGGTATTTTATGACATGTACTAAACATTAGACCTGAAACCATGAAACTCCTAGAAGGAAACATAGAAGAAAAAAAAAGACTCCTTGACATGAGTCTTGCAATGGTTTTTTGGATATGTTATCTAAAGCATAAGCAACAAAAACTAAACAAGTGGGACTACATTAAACTAAAAAGCTTCTAGACAGCAAAAGAAACCATTAACAAATTAGAAGAAAAACTATGAAATGGGGAAAAATATTTGCAAACCCTGTGTCTGATAAGGGGTTAATATCCAAAATTCATAAAGAACTCATAAAATTCAATAGCAAAAAACCTAAACAAGCCAAGTAAAAATGTACAAATGATCTGAACAGATATTTTTCCAAAGAAGATATATGAAAGGCCAATAGTACGTGAAAAGATGTTCTATGTCAATAGTCATTAGGGAAATGCAAACCAAAAGTACATTGAGCTATCAGCTCAGGCCTCCTAGGATGGCCTTCCCTCATCAGTAAGACAAGAGATAACAAATGAGGCGAGGTTGTGGGGAAAAGGGAATGTTGTGTGCTGTTGGAGGATTTGTAAATTGGTGTAGTTACTGTAGAGAACACTAGAGTTTACAATAAAAAAAAAAAACAATAAACTACCATATGATCCAGCAATCCAATTTCTGGTAATGAAAACACTAACTTGAAAAGATATCTGTACCTCCATGTTCATAGCAGCATTATATTTAATAGCCAAGACATGGAAATAACCTAAGTGTCCACTGATGGAAGAATGGATAATGAAGCTCTGGTGTGTGTGTGTGTGTGTGTGTGTGTGGGTGTGTGTGTGTGTGTGTGTGTGTGTGTAAAATGGAATATTATTCTGCTATAAAAATGAGGAAATCCTGTCATTTGTGACAACATGGACCAATCTTGAGGGCATTATGCTAAGAGAAATACAGAAAGACAAATACTGTATGATCTCACTTATAAGTGCAATTAAAAAAAGAAAAACAAACTCATAGAAAAAGAGATCTTACTTCTTTTTGCCAGAGGCAGGGAGTCAGGGGAGAGGGAGAATTGGAGAAAGGTAGTCAAAAGGTACAAACTTCTAGTTACCAGATAAGTACTTCGGGTGTAATGTACAGCATGAGGAATGTAGTCAACACTGCCGTGAAATATTAAGTTGTTGCCATGACATAAAAGTTTTTGAGAGTAACAATTACCCTAACAATTCTCATTACAAGGAACAATTCTTTTTTTTTTTTGCTCTCAGGTTTTGTTGTATCAGTGTGAAATGATGGATGCTAATCACTTTGTGGTAGCCATATATTAACGCATGTAAACTGAACCATTATGCTGCACACTTTAAACTTACACAGTGGTATATGTCAATTCTATCTCAATAAAACTGGGGGAAAAACCCATTGTTACAAGAAATAAAGAATGTCTTTGATGAGTTCTTGGACATAGTTGAGTAGAGAACAGTGAATTTGACAGTAAGTCAAAAGAAGCTTCTTAAAATGAAATGCAAAGAGGAAAAATAAAATGAATAAAAACAGAACAACACCCAGGAACTGGGAAATTTTCAAAAGATGTAACACATATGTCATTGGTATGGCAGAATGAGAAAAAGAATGGAGAAGAAATATTTGAAATGTTAATTCTGAAATTAATTAGAGATATCATACTTCAGATTCAGGAGGTTCAGAGAACAGCAAGTAGAAAAATAAAACTCTATAGCTAGGCATATCATCTTATCTTCATCTTATCTTTAAGAAAGTTAACTTTGTTAAAAGTAGTAATAACAACAGTGACACATGACATGGCATTTATTAATGAAACATGTTGACTCATTCATCTGGATATAGAAGCTGTTATTTTCAGTTTTTTACCCAAATTTTCTTCAGCTTCATGCAGTATGTCATCAGTATGTTGACCTATGAATGTTTGAGAGAAAACTTCAATTTCACATATTCATCTCATTCTAGCATTTTGCTCACTATAATTTTATATGCTGACATTACTAGCTTCTCACCAACTACTTGGCTTTTCATTTTCTGGGCAATAAGTTCTGCTAGTAAATAATCTGTGCCTTTTCACTGAATTTATTTTACAAAAACGAGTTCTTCACTGTGCTTCTTCTGATAGTCTAACAGCCCTTTAAGAAATAAGCACTTTTAATTATTGAATGCCTGTGACTTGTCGTTCAGTGTTGTTTCAGTTTTCCTGGAGTACTGCTGTATCTGTAAGTCGTCTCCCACACAGAGCAGGTGGTGGACGAGGGCAGTGCGGCACAGCATCTCAACCCACGCAGCCCCACAAGCTGCTCTCATTGTAAACACGGCAGTTTTCCTGTAGTGTCCCTAGTGCAGTGAAACGAACCAGAAGAATATATTCTTCTTCATTAATTTTTTACATAAGAACTTTATTTAGATGTAATTCACATGCCATAAGCTCCCCCTTTTAAAAGTGTATAATTCAGTGGGTTTTAGTGTATTCACAC
Source organism: Phataginus tricuspis (assembly GCA_029783875.1). Lineage (NCBI taxonomy): Eukaryota > Metazoa > Chordata > Mammalia > Pholidota > Manidae > Phataginus > Phataginus tricuspis. The sequence continues at coordinate 15,938,308 of JAQQAC010002594.1, read as the reverse complement.
CGTTGTGCAATCATTCATGGTTAAATTTATCAGATCTGTTCTGAGGACAAGACCTAGAATCTTCTTCTTTCCATATTATGACATGTTTTCACAAATTGCCTTATTGCACCATGACACATATTTTAAAACACAAATACTAATGAAATATAAAAATAAACAGTATAATAAATATTAAATAAATAATACAAGTAATCAAAAATTAAAAATCACAAAAATGTAAAAACTTCACCAAGTGATTCACTTCTGAGCTATACAATCCAAGCATTGTAACATTTACAAATACAGAGTAAAAGAGGGCAGATGACTAGCAGCACATAAAACTTCCACCTTTAGAAGGAACATTTCTTGCTGATTCTTTGCTTACACTGAGAGAACTCGTCTGTGTAAGAGGAAATTGAGAAGGTAATTAATGAGAGAGAAGTTGATGCCACCAGCCCACACATTCTCCTTTGTGCAACACAGTGCCCACCTCTATATTACATCTACAATTAAATTAAAATCTGAGAATGATCTCAATCCAACCATTGTGGTTCTACTACTCACTCCTTAGAGGATTGAAAAACGTCTAAAGAAACTACTAATGGGGATTCTTAGTCGTGCTCACCACTATAAGTTCCAGCCTCCCATATGTGATGCTAAAAAAAACAAAACTATATATTTTTTCAAATCACTATTTTTTGAAGAGTTCTTATGATATCTCAGAGAACTTGAGAGCTCCAGAGAGCCCCAGCTGAGAGGCAACACTGGAGATGCAGCAGTAGATCCATGTTCTTTGCTGGACTCTCTTTACATATGTAAAAAGTGTTCTTTGATGATGTCCTCTTTTCCTGATTGATTTCCCAAATAGGCTCACTCTCGCCTTCCTCTGTCCCTGTCAATCCTCTGGATGGTTTACACCTTTGTTTTTCATCCAGCCTAATAAAAATGTCTGAAATGATTGTTTAAACACTTGAGATGAGGAATAGATGCTGGATTTGCTGTCACCCTTAGGAATTCTTGTTGATTATGTGTATTAACAGAATTGTAAATTCTTAAGGAAATTCACCAGAAATGAGAGATCCTGTTAGGCAATAATGATGACAGTTCTGTAATCAACTATCACATCAGGATGTGTTTATATTCAATCAGGACATTATCATGATCAGGCTGAGAGATTTTAAGTATTAGAAATTTACTCATTCACTTAACAGATTCCATGGAGTGTCTACTTTGTGGCAGGCAGTATTTTAAGCCCTGGGATTTACGTAGTGAATGGAAGCCTGTGCATTTTAAGCCTCTTAAGGAGAACTCCCTTCTCTCAAAGAATTTTCATTCTATAAATGCAAGACAATCCACATAGTACTTTCCTTTACTGATAAATGCCCTTTCTCAGGCCCCAAATCAGGATCTTCATGTTTTCTTTTCTTTCTTATAACATGCCACAAGAACTTACCCTCTTTTCCTCCTTCTAATTAGCTATCACAACCCTTTTATCCCAGTCCATTCAATATAGCTCCAATGTCCCCTTCCTTGTGTCCTGAATGTAAATATTCCATATTCTCTTAAGTTTTGGGATTTTGGCGGTATTCCATATGGAGTAGGAAATAGCAAGCACAATTTCTTAGTAAGATAATATGAACCATTTTAAGAGACAAATTTCAAAATCTCAGTGGTTCATTCCTTGCTCATGTGAAGAAGAAAACAGTAACCCCTAACCTAAGAGGATGTCTTTCTTCCAAGGGCTGATCCTAAAACCTAGGCTCTTTTCACATAGCGGCTCTATCATCTACAACACTGTGGCTTGGGTGTCACTCTGCTTCCCTGGGTAAATCTAGTAAAGAGGGAAAGAGTATGGAATATCGTAGATAGGTTTTCAGAATCATATTTGTAAGTAATGCATACAACATCCGCTCATGTTCTAGCACCTAGAACTTAGCATGTGGCTATTCCTACCTGAAAAAGAGTCTGAGAAATATAGTTTAGATCCATGCCCAGGGAAAAGGGGAAAACAAGCTGTCTAATGAGGTAGACAGTCTCCCATAAATAATGAAGATTCTAGGACTCTGGAACACTTCTAACACTATTTATGGTGGTTGATTGATGATTATGGCTTATAAATCTCTACAGCTATGAATTTACTTAAATAAAATTCAAGTGAGGTCAATTATTTTGTCTTCTCACATAACCCAAAATACAAAGATGCTCAATGAATTAATGAGGAAGTGTATAAAAGAATGAATGAAAACTTGATTTTTTGACCCAAGTGAACAACTGTCCTTTCTGATATTTGCCAGAGTTCAATAGGACTCTGAGTCACACTATAATAAGTTGCCTATTCTTCCACTTATTCTAAGGAGAGAATAAAATAATTGGGAAAAGAATGAAGAAAATCTTAAGTAAATTAAATCTTAAGACTATAAATCTTATATATCTACTCACCAGAAGATATTACACCCTATTCTTTCTTTAACCTCTTCTGCCTAAGTGATTAAAGGAGCCAGAGGAATTCCAACACAATTACACAATCATTACGCAGCAATCGAACATAGACCACGTGCCAGGAGAATCAAACTTTGATTCCTGTCAGCTAGGAGAAGCCCATAGCTTCGTTGTTCCAGTGATAGATATGCCAAGGTCGCCCAGCCCGGCTGTGACATGTAGAAGACTGTGGATGTATACCCGCCCCTGTCCTTTGTTGTTTCCACCCCAAAACTGGAGACCCATCTTGGATCCTAATTTCTCATTACTGTGTTGCAGTGTAAGTCACAGCTGCACATTCTCAACACTGTCAAATCTCTAGCTGACCGTGGACATAACCCTTAGCATACCCTACATACTAGAAGACAGACAGACATATATATTCACGGATCACAATGCAGTGTGAAGAGTGTCATGATGGAGGTACATACAAAACATAATGGTTACGCAAGGAAGGGAATAATGAACTTTCTTGGGAGTTTAGGAAACCTTTCCAAAGGGACTTTTCTTTGAGCTGAAACTTGTCATCTGAAAAGCAGAAGGCAAATTGACACAAGAGTGCAGGCAAAGGTTTAGGAAGTGAAAAGGAGCAGTACATGTAGCCAGGGCATGGAGTGAAAGTTTACATGAGATAAAAATAGAAAGGCTGGATGAGATGCTGGAGGGTCTTTCGTGTTATGTTAAAATAATTACATATTTTGTTCATTACCAGGGATAAATAAAGGTGGAAGGTTTGGAAAGGCCAAGCTGTTTGACACAGAAGATGTTATTACATTTCAAAATTTAAAAGCTATTAACAAATTAGATGGTCAACAGACATCACTGGCTCTTACTCTCATTCTGACTTCCAGCCCCAGGTTATCCCCCATGTCCATGATGGAAATGCAGCGAGCCTTAAGGGCAGGATGAAGGGGAGGTAGAGTTTGAGAGTAAAAATGAGGAGAGTATGAAGTTCAGGGATGGTGTAGGATCTGCTCTGCATGCTATTTGTTTATAAATAAAGAAACATGAGAAAAAACAGCTTGAACTCCAATGATGTGGGTTATTTGGGGGTCATGTCAAGTGTCCTTGAGTAAAAATGCCAAGTGCCCTGTGTTGAAACACCTTAATTAACCATCTGTGCCTTGCAAGAAGTATGAAAAATTGTTTTTTAAAGAAAATATTTTCTTAACAAAAGTACGGAAATATAACAGATTGCTTGTAATAGGTATTTAAAAGATAAACCAAGACCAATATATTGCAATAATTGGCATCCTATTTAATTAAATGTGTATTTAATAAATGAATAACTTAAAATACAAAATAATTTTCTAAAACTAAGATTGTCTTTGGAGATAGCAGGCTCCGAGAATGAACATAAGTGTAGATATTATCGAAAAGAGAACAATTCCAGTAGCATGAGTTGTTAATGATTTGAAATCTGAGAATCAATAATTATAAACATGGCCTCAACTCAAATTTGTAAACAAGCAGATTCCATACTGAGTAAGGCATAGCCCTTGTAGAACATAGATTTTGTGACAGTACCAAGACACACATTGAAGAATCTATATTACCTAAAGTTTACTTAATGCTTGTTCAAAAAGTATCATTTGGGTACCTGCTATGTACCAGGTATTTATTATCAGTACCATTGATATTTCTTGGACTAAAATTGACAACATTCCACAAAGTATATTTTATTAAAATATTTAAATAATGAACAAATAAATGTAAAAATGGCAGTTTGTAATTATTTCTATATAAACAGTAAGATATAGAGGTAGGTACAGTGAAAAAAGATATTGATGGCTTTTAACAGAGTGAAATATTCTTTGAGGAAGAAGATCTGAGCAAAAGTCTGAATGAAGAATGGAGCCTACTAAGAAAAGATGCAAAGAAAAGGCTTTCCAGGCAGGAGAAAGGGATAATATACAGGTGCTGAAGAAGCAAACAACTTTATGTGGCTAAAGAGCAGTAATAATATCAGTGTGAGGAGGATGATTCAGGGGAGAGTTATGGGAGACAAAGTCAAAGAGGATGTAGGCAGGATTATCTAGAGCCTTGAGGAGCATGGTAAAGAGACTGGATTTTATCTAATTGTGTAGCGAAGTCTTTGGAGGGTTTGAACAGCAGAATGATAGAACTTTTTGAATATATTTAAGAAATAATCTAAACTGCTATGTCAGGAATACACTCCAGGGGACTAAGAGTTCCTAGGAGGAGAGAGAAGACATCAGTGCTTAATATGAGATGATAGCGGTAGCAGGGCTTGGTATGTGGTTTATATTTTGAAGGTAGCTCTTTCAGGAAATTTTTGCCTGCCTAGGCTGTGGAGCTGTAGAGGAAGAAAGGAATCAGGAGCACATCCTGGACTTTTGGTCTACAAAAACTGGGTAAGAGTGGCAACTTTTACTGAATGGAAGACCACACTGAAGTTTTTTGTTTGCTTGTTTATTTGGCAAGTGCAGCATAATTAAGACATCTTTTACATCAATTAATTTTGAGAAACTTATTAGACTTCCAAGTGGAAATGTTGAGAAAATAGTTGATTCTATTACTCTGGATCTCAGGGTAGAAATCAGGGCCACAATGATTAATTTTGGAGTCCTTACCATCTGGATTCCATTTAAACCATGAGATTGGAGACTATCTAGAGTGGCAATTTGGGAAAAAGCAGAGAACAAGGACTGAATGCTGTGGTAGGAAACACAACAAAACCAATGAGTTAAGAGAAAAATGAGGGGAGTATGGTATGTTGAAAGCCAACTAAGGAAAGGAGAGAGTATTCATGGTGTCAAAGCATACAGAAATATCAAGAAACTGTGATTAACTTTTCTGGCTAAGCTATTTCTAACACACTGGTCAGAAAACAGCTATGCAAAATTAAGCATGGTCACATTGTTAAACATAACAGAGGATTCTGTTATCACTACAACTTGTAAAATAGTGTCCATTTCCTAGAAGCTCTGGGTATTACTAAAATATTGTTTAGACTCCCTGATTTCATTCATCTACTGGGTCCAAAATTCTTAAAATTCACAAGTGTCTTATTATAAGAATCCATAAAACTCTTCTCCAAGTTGGCTTCTTTTCAAAACACATGTCTGTAAAAAAAAATCCCTATATTCAAATACTACAGAATAAAACTGAATCCTACCAGATGTCATTCTATAATGAAACATTTGAAGATCAGTTTGGGCCTTGAATTTCAGTATGAGTTTTTGGAAATGTTTGTTTTCTATGAAGTCTGAGCTTCAGGGAAATTATTCTGGCAGTAAAGAAGTGAATTAGAAAAAAGAAGACATCAGAGACCAGTTAGCAGACTATTTGATTATTCTACATTTAAAAAACTGAAAACCTGATTTGGGTTTGAGGAGCAGGAATAATATACAGGGGAATATATATAGCAAGGCACTAAGAATGTAGGATCTTAATTTAGCAGGGTGTTTGGAAATAGAGAAATAAATTGGAGACTCCCAGGCAGAGAGAGAGTGGTTGAAATACTGAAGAGAGTCAAAAGAAGGGACGGAGGACAAGGCAAGGAAAGAAAGATGAGCACCAAACTTGATAATGCCTATAGTTAGGGGCTGGGGAAGGAGAGGGGTTATTTGAAAGACTAAGAAGAATGGAAGAAGGAATCATAAAAGGGGATCAGGTGTCATATTAACTGAAAAATAAGTCCTCACACTTGATTGTTTTGGGGCTAAAGGAAGCCACGGGTGTGTTTGTAGCCTACAGAAGGATGGCCCTGCAAATTATTGTCCAGACTGGGACACTACTGAAAGGGGATACCAAACAATGAACATGCCAATTGATCTACAATAGATATAGAAGTGAAATTGTCCCTGGAATGACAGACATACAGTCACTCTGGATAGAGGAATGAGTTGGGGAATAATTACAGCTCTACATAGTTGCTAACAGGAGAGTAAACACTTCATAAACTCAGAGAAGGGAAGAGAGAGTAAATTAAGAACACAAGCAGAGTAGTTAGTTTTGATGAGAACAGGGAAGTGTTCTTCCTAACCATCAACAGCAAAGTCTGTGTAGAAATGTTACATATGGAAAAGAGAACATTGAAGGATTTCCCTTTAGAGAGCCTCAATCATTTCTGTAAAGTTGGCTATAAGTCAAGAAGTGAAGGGGAAGGTGGAGTTGGAGATTTGAAGCTAGCAGAAAGCTTTTCAAAGGACCACTCTTAGACATGGTGTAGGAAGTCCTTATACATTAAATGCAAATGTCAGCAAGCACGATCAAGGTCCCATTCAGACTCTTGACTCTCCGGAAAGATAAATAAATCTCACAATAACAGCTACCATCTATTATTTACTGGGTGCTCTACTGTAAGCACTTTACCTAAGCTCATTTTAATCTCAAAACAATCCTAAGAAATAGATGTTATCATTATCTACATTTTATGAATGAGGATACTGAGGTACAGGGTATTTAAATAGTAACCCAAAGGTCATACAGGTAGGATGTAAAGAGTAAATGTAGCCATTCTGGCTTCACAGCCCAAAGTCTTGACACTGAGTGCGCTGCCCTTCAAAGTCGATGTTAACTGTGTTTTGAGGTCATAAAACATATTTCAGAATAGTATTCATTGTTAGAAGTAAAAGGGCTTCACAAGATTATACACATATCCAAGGAAAGGCAAATGGAAAGCATTGACCAGAGTAAGTGTCTCACCAGCTCAATGTATTGAGATTTCCACCATGATTGGAAATGATGCTGTCATTTGATGCCAAGTAGGATGTAGTCAGTCTGTCACAGGAAGGTTTATACTACACTGGCCTATAGTTCTACAGATGAAAAGATGATTTTAGTCTGTAGGGTATCATTTACTAGCATGATATTTTCAGCACTTCAAAGAATATCAATCAGGAATCCCTGAAAGCTGCAATGTGCTTTCCTGAAGTGAGCAAGCTGGCACAATAATTCTTAAAACCTTTGTTGTTGTGGAGGAAATTTCTATGGGTTTCATCATAAAAAATATCTTATAGTACAGCTAGCAAAAAAACCCATCAATCTAAGATCTAACATTAGTTTTTTATGGTTTGGTTGCTAGGTAATAAACGCACACTGAAAAATGCAGTTTGAGGGAAAAAATGCCTCAGTAGAGAGAATTCCCCTATGGCTTCAGATGACAATCTCAACTAATACTTTACATTAAAAAATCAGATGCAGGAGTTCTTAGGAAATTATGAAGTTCACGACAGCACTCCAGAAAAGGTAATTTTTAGCATCTTTATCTTTCTTTATTCCAGCACCTTGTACATTGCTTGACCTATAGTAAGTGTGTTCAATAAATAATAATTAATAGTCTTCTTCCATTGTGTAAATTCTAAACTTTATAGGGACTACTAAATGAACATTACTTTTGTTATGATGATATTTTATTTTTATTTTTTAACTGAAGTATTGTTGATACACAATCTTATATTGGTTTCAAATCTACAACACAGTGGCTCAACAGTTACCCATATCATTACATCCTCACTCCCACTAGTGCAGTTACTATCTGTCAACATACAAAGATGTTACAGAATCATTGACTATACTCTCCATGCTGTGCTACCATCCCCGTGACCAACTTATATTATAATTGAGAATGTTTGTGCTCCTTTATCTCCCTCCCCCTTCCCATGGTAACCACTGGTCACTTCTCAGTGTCTGTGAGTCTACTGCTGTTTTGTTCATTCTGTTTTGCTTTGTTTTTATATTCCACAAATAAGTGAAGTTGTATGGTATTTGTCTTTCTCTGTCTGGCTTATTTCACTGAGCATAATACCCTCTAGATCCATGATGGTATTTTAATTTTAAAAATCTTTTCCCACTAAAATTGATAGATTTATGCACAGCTGTTGAAATTATATGTATCTGACATTTGCACCTGAAAATGATGGATTTCCATATGTAGATACTGCTATTCAGTCATCAAATGGTCAGACTGACTTTGATGCATATGAATTCCTTTTTAGAAAAATGATACCTCAAGGCCAGATTTCAATTTTTAAAAATCTCTATCATTTACAGGATTCAAGAGGTCATTAGTAAAATGTTGTATAAAGACCAGGAGTTGCAAAATCAAATATCTGAAAGTGCCTGGAAGTAACAAAATAAGTGAAGGACTAGGTGAGGAATGGGGTAGGAATGGAGTTTCAATGGCAAATTGTAGTAGAGCCTGTCTAAAGAGGTTAGCTATTGTTCATGCCACAGACTTTTGCCATGAAAGATTACTTTAAGAGGGATTCTGCAAGGGTTGATTTTAATGTAAAATCACCTGATTTTTAAAAATGTTGCAGCACATGCAATAATGTTTATTGTACAAGAAAGAAAACACTCTTGAATTTATATAGCCTGAGCTGACAATTAGTTATTTCTAAGCATAGAGTTCAGAGTCCCTCTAAATTGGGGTCACAGTCTTGCATGTAAAGGTGTTGACAGTTACTCCCTAATTTGTCATGCCTTCTTTGTATTGGTTGAATAAACTCCCATTTTCACAGAATGTTTTATAAATTCCTCATTTGCTTCTCATTGTACTTAAGTTACAACCTGAAAGCCTCTGAAGAACATGCATAAAGATTGAAGCAGAGGTAAAGGACGCAAGTTACCAGAGTCTTTCTTCTTAAAAGTAATGTGATTAATGTTGTCATGCTTCAGAGCTAAAGCTCATTTCTGCCACAGGAGTATTTTCGGTTAATTAGTGTATTCCCTAACCAGAATAAAAAATAAAGTACATAAGTGCCCTCCAATGACAAACTTACTAGATTACTATTCACTTTCATTTTTGCAGGTGGCCAGATTTCCAACTATTGCAATTGCAAGGATTTTCAAGTTAAAAACTAATTTATCCAAAGCCTGTGGTCTCTTAAGGCACTGCTAATTTTGGGAAGTTCTAATGTAAATGCTCTCAAGTGAATAAAGTGAATGGTTCTAAACTTAGTTTGAGTCCAAATTGACAAGGTTAATAATGAATTTTGCAAATTGTATAGAAAATACTAAAAGATTTTTATTAAAAGTAATAGTTGCTTAAGAAAATGAAAAGACAAACTAGAGACAGGGAGAAAATATTTGCAAAACACATATCAGAAAAAGGACTTGAATCAAAAATATACAAAGAACTCTTATAATTCAAACAAAAGAAAGCAAACGACCCAATTTTAAAATATGGGCAAAAGATCGGAACAGAGACCTCATTAAAGAAGACATACAGATGGCCAATGAGCCCTTGAAAAAATACTCAACACCATTTCATTAGGGAACTGCAAATTAAAACAATGAGATACCACTACACACCTAGGAGAATGGCAAAAACCCCAAACGCTGATAACCCCATTTGCTGGTGAGGATGTGCGAACAACAGGAATTCTTATTCCTTGCTGGCATTAATGCAAAAGAGTACAACCACTTTGGAAGACACTTCAGCAGTTTCTTACAAAACTAGGCATGCTTTTTCAAATGATCCATCAGTTGGCCTCCTTGGTATTTACACAAATAAGTTAAAAACTTGTGTCCACAGAAAAACCTGCACATGAATATTTATAGCAGCTTTAATAGCCAAAATTTGGAAGCAAATGTCTTATAATTGGCAAATGGATGAACAAAATATAGTATATTCACTCAAATGAATATTATTCAGCAATAAAAAGAAATGAGCTATCAAGTCACAGAAAGACTTGGAGGAAACTTAAACGTATGTTGCTAAATGAAAGAAGCCAATATGAAAAGTTGACACACTGTTCAACTTCAAGTATATGACATCCTGGAAAAGGTAAAACTATGGACACAGTATCAGATCAGTGGTTCGGGGAAAGGTAGGAGGGATGAATAGGTGAAGCACAGGGAAAGCTTTTTAGAGCAGTGAAACTACTCTGTAGGACACTATTATTGCAGAGTATGTCACAGAATCCACAGAATTCACAACAATGTAAACCATGGATTTTAATATATAAATATGGACTCACCAATTGTAACAAATGTATGACACTAATGCAACATATTAGTAATTGGGGAGGTCAGGTGGAGGATGAAGGGTATAGGAAACTGTCTGTATTTTTGCTCAATTCTTCTATAAATCTACAGTTGCTTAAACAAATAAAGACTAGTCATTTATAGAAAAAGAAGGCACTCAAGCAAAACTTCAGTCAATTTAGGGAGAAAGTCCTGGAACTATATATATTTCCCAAATACAAAGGGCGATTCTCTTTGTCAAATAAAGACAAATTTTCTCAATCAAAAAAATATATTTCATAAAGTTGATCTGTATTATCTAACTGCATGTAGTAGAGAATAAAATATTCATATCTTATGTTGAAATAACACGTGGGATTTCAGAAAAATGAAAGCATAATTTAAAGTATTTCTTCTGTAGTCTCAAATAATTAGAAAAATATAGTGTTAACTATTACAACTGATTATAAATACATATTTTTATTGATTAAACTAACTTTAAAAAAGTAATAGTTGTTACAATTTTTACAGCTAGGTTTCTGAGAGAAAAATCCTCAGATCTCACATAAAATATAATTTGTATTTTTATTATTTTTTCTTATAAGGTTGGCTAACCCATATACTGCAACTGGATTTACTTTGAAATTGAAATTAACAAAAATAAGACACAAGCATTTTGAAATTTGTTTATAATGTAAATTAATAGTACATATAACCTGATGGGTAATATAGGTACCTATTCAACTGAGATACAGGCATACATTTATGAAGAAAACATATGTGAAAGGTATGATGTGCTAATACACAGAGACACAACTCAGAGGTTTCTTCAAATCTAAGACACAGTATTTTCACATTTTAATTTCTCTAAAATTGGAATGTCTTAAAATTAAAACCAACTTAAATTCGATGAATTTCAGTGACCACACTGTTAAAAGATTATATGCTTGTGAATTTTTGGGCTTCAGCTCAGTTTAATTGGGCCATTTGGATAATGTAAGTTTCCAGTTTTATTTTAGAAGATGCAAGATTGATATCCAGGTAAGAGAGAATACTGCATTTCACTTTACTGGGTGTACTGGATGAGAGAATGGAGGTAGGGAGTTACATAAGGACATGAAGAGTGTTTCCCCAAATTTTAGCTCATCATCTGGATGTTACTTTTTTCTTCTCTACATAATTACGGTATATGAAGTGCTATAGCAGATCTTAAATTAATTGTTAAAGGAAGCGGGAGCCTGGATTCATGTCATCTTAACATTTGACAACTTCAACAGAATCTTGAATCTTTCTATTTTATAGACAGATGAGTGTGAAAGATTGTTATCTATTTTGATTGTAGCTTGGTAGTATTCCAGGTATATACCTTAGAAGAGAGGGAATATAAGACTAAAATTAAAAGAGTAAAGAGATTGAGTTTTGACATATGTAAAACATCAGTGTACAGATTCTGTTATTTATGATATTATTTTAAAAATCTGGTCCTCAACAATGAGACACTTCATTAAACTATTTGCTGAGTGCCAACAAAATGGAAGGCACGCCTGTGTAAATCATAGATTAAATATTTGAACTGCAATAGCTTCTCTTAGTAGGAAACCAATGCTTTTTCAGCACTTCATAGCACCCATACAGGCTTACTTACTCACAATAAAATACCTTAAAAATTAGCAGTATGATACTTATGGTTTTTTTCTCTAGTACCAGCGATTCACAGTATATCACCAGAATAAATTGTTTTTACTATTACTATTTTCATTCATTTTAACACTGCTGATTTCATGTAGCACTTTAAGCAAAAACCTCAATAATATCTTCAAAAATATCTCATATGGAATTTTATCAAAGGAAAAATTTTTTGAAGTAAATAATAGGTGTGGCCATATAAAAAATGATGCAATAGTTTAACACATAATATACTTGGGAAAAAGATTTTGTCACAAACTCTTGAACTAAATTGGTTTAATTCCTATCACCTATTAGCTTAGGCAGAAACATAACCTCTCCCTTTCTCAGATCACACTCTATAAAATGGAGATAGTTTTAAAATGAGAAAATATCTATAGGATTCTTGGGCCAGGCTATGTTGGCAGAAACAAATGAAATTTTAAAACGATTTAAACAAAAATAAGCATTAATACACAGATCCCTGAATGGAGAACAATATTATAAGTATCTAAGTGAAATAAAATTAAATAGTAAAACTTCAATATGGATATGCTGTTGTGACTTTTTTTTTTAGTTAAAACTTCATCTGCAATAGGTAAAATAATCATGTATATAAACTCTTAGAAACAAAATGAGATGGCTTGTAGGAATTAAGATTAGTCAGGAAATACCTGAGTAGTGATCAACTTTAAATTCAGGATTGGAATTTTCCTTTGATTTATGAGGTCTGTGTGGGTCTGATCCAAACAACTGGGATGGAGCTTGGGAGAGTCACTGAGAGTCAAAGACGAATGCTTAAAGTTTTTACAGTGCATGCTCTAGAATATCAGTAACATGCATTACTTATAACATGAGATTACCTTTAATTTAGGTTTTTATCTTGGTAATTTAAACTATAAGGCTAAGCTATCTAAATTTTCTAGGCCATGTAATTGTACTTACCCCCCGTGTGCTCAGACACTCTTTACATTAAGTAAAGAAAATAGCATCTGAGAGCTTTCAAATGCCAATGAAATACAAAACGATTTATGCACAGGTTTGAAAACCCATGTGTTTTAGCAAACAAACCAATTTTACATATATTCACCTAATTATACTTTTTGGGAGAAAATTTGCATATATCTATTTCCAAATAGTGTAACTTGACAGTTATTTTACTATTTCAGAGATATAGACCTTTTTCTTTAAGCTAATTAAGGAAGATCGACAGGCTTTGCTCAGACTTTGAAATAATCAGTTTTTCTTTGAATTAAGTAAGAAGGAGAAAAAACTTTTAATAAAATCAGCATGCCTCTTAATTATCAGGGATCCTCTACAGGTAAATTTCCATTCCCAGAGTAGGATTCTGGGAGGCCAGAATGTCTTTATGGAACAAAACCCCATAGATTTGTTTAGTTTCTTCTTCCAAAGTCTACTCAAGTGGGCTGCCTAGCACTTGGGGTCAAGTAGGGTACTATTTAGATTTGCTTGGCATCCAAGTGCATTATGCGAAGCAGTCATCTATTTTACAGCGGCATAAAACAGTACATGGATTTCATGATGCAGAAAAGCAGTTTATTCCTCATTTTCCATCATGTAAATTTTCACTGAAAAGATTTGCATGAAGAGTCACCCTCCCTTTGAAATATAAAGGAAAAGTGTCATCATTATACACTTTCCTCTTCCTAAGCCTTGCTTTGTCAGAAGCAAACACTTAAAAGAGGAAGAAGATAGAAGAACATCTTTTAGGGTAAAATTTCCAGTCAGCACTGCAGCTAATTTTAAATGCTGCAAGGATAAAGTTTATAGCAGAAATAGAATAAACAGGTATAATTTGAAAATAGATTTTGCATTCATTAAAAAATAGAGAGGGAAAAATATTCCTCTTCCCTACAAACTAAGAATTATGTAAAAAATGGTTGGAGCATCCTCAACCCAGAAAGAAAGTTAAATCAAAGTAAAATTTCATAAAAGACCAGGAAATAGAAGTAATTGCATTATTCCAAAATAAAGAAAAGCCAATTGTCATATATATTAACTGAAATGTTCTCTTTACTTGTATTATCAACTCTAATAACTATTTTAATTTATTTCCATTATGAGTCTGATAGTACTGTGAGAATGAATCTGATTTTCTAAAGTATGTTAGAATTTCGTACTTTTATTTCCTAGCAAGATGAAATTATAGGGTACCTGTAATCAAAATAAGGCATTTTCTTTTTAATCTGTGACTTTGCTAAAAGTGTTTGGAATATATTTTAAAGACATATATCGCATATAAAAGTTGGCGTTTTACATACCAACAGTGCCAATGGTCCAACAAGAGGTGTGTGGTTACAGGCTACTGAAGATAGAATGATCTTAAAGAGCTGATGTTTTTAAAGACAACCTCATAAAAAACTTATGTTAGGTCTTGAAGAATAGGTAGGATATGGAGGAAATATGAACAGGACATTCAAAGAATAAAGCATGCTATGATGTAAGCTTTAAGAGTTTCTCAACCTCAGCACTACTAACATTTGGGACTGTATAATTCTTTTATTATATGGGTGGCTATCCTGTGCATTATAGGATGTTTAAGTGCATTCCTGTACTTTACTTACTAGATGCCTGTAGCACACTCCATTCCCTATAGTGGCAACCAAAATTATCTCTAGATGTTGCTAAATGTCCCTGGGAAAGGGGAGAATCACCCCTGGTTGAGAACCCTGGGCAATGGAGATACAAAGTTAGGATAATAGGATAAAGGAAAAGGACAATCTTGATACACCAAGATTAAGACAGAGGTGTGCAGGGCCCAGACTATCAGGCTAAGGAGTCTGCAAATCTTGTAAATACTGGGGAACCCTGAAGGTTTCTAAATAATGAACTAATGTAATGAATGTTAAACATTAAAAATATTAAATTTGTACCTGTGTGCATAATGGCATATTGTAGGGATATTGCACATAATGGCATATTATAGATCAGACAGAGAGATCGGTGAGCAGGCCCAGACAGTCATCCCAATGTGGAATAACAAAAACATAAACTAAGACAATAGCAATGAGAAAGTATAGATAAGTAAAGGTGGAAGATGGGGAAACATTACAATAAACATGGCAAGGAACAAATGATATAGTCCTACTCAGCTTGTAGAGGAGGAGGAACCTCATTACTCAAAGTCAAAATGGTATAATATGGAAAAGCCTGGAATTCTTTTCTAGATATGTGTTTGTACTACCTGGACCATGTGAAGCTTTGACTACCCAGGCCACTTCTCCCAAGGATTTTACTTCTCATTTATGAAGTTATGAGATTTATTGAGAAAATTTCCAAAGACTTTTCTAGCTTCAAAATCTTGTGAAACACCTGTAGTTCCAGATTTGGGGATTGGTGCAATAAGTCTAATTCATTAATTAAAAAAAATCATGGTCAGTTATCATTCTGTGAGGAAAAAATTATTTTTTCATTTTGCTAATGGCATAGGAGGACATGGAGAGGACTCATAACTTACCTGCAAATCAACTAAGTGAGCTGAATATGGTATGCTAGCAATAACACATGCAAAGTTTCTGTATGAGTCTACCCAGCCTGCTATAACAAAATATCACAGGCTGGGTGGCTTAGTAACAGAAATTTATTTTCTCACAGTTCTGGAGGCTTAAAGTCCAAGATCAAGGTTCAGGCCCATTTAATTTTGGTAAAAGGCTCTCATCCTTGTCAGGATGTCCTCACATGGCCTTTACTCAGTGCATGTTCAGGGAGAGAATGAATTCTTTGGTGTCTCTTCTACAAGGACACTATCCTATTGGATCAGGGCCCCACCCTTATGACCTCATTTAACCTTAGTTACTTCTTTAGAGGCCCAATCTCCAGGTAATATTGGGGGTTAGAGCCTCAACATATGAATCTATCATTGCATCAAGGGCTTAAGATCCTCCTTGCCATTACTGAACAAGAAAATTAAGACCTCTATAGATATTATAAACAGTATAAAAGTGTAAACTTCACACCATATAAAAAGTGAACTCAAAATGGATCAAAGACCTAAATGTAAGAGCTAAAACTACAAAATACTTAGATGAATATGGAGGCTTAAATCTCCACCACATTGGAATAGGCAACTTTTTTTTTATATGACACCAATAGTTTAAGCAACCAAAGAAAAAATACATTAGACTTCATCAAAATTTAAAGTTTTTGTGCTTCAAAGAACAGTATAAGAAATTGAAAAGACAGCCCCACTATGGAAGAATTTATAAAGAACACTTACAAATCAATATATAAAAAATACAAATATATAGGCAAAGGATTTGAATAGATTTTTCTCTAAGGAAGGTATACAAATGATCAATAAAAACAAGTACATATGCTGAACATCATTAGTCGTTAGGGAAATGCATAAGAAAACCCCAATGAGATTCCACGTTACATACCCTAAGATGGTTATAATAAAAAAAATACAGAAGATAACAAGTGCTGATGAGGATAGAGAGAAATTAGAACTCTCAGTTTGGCAGTTCCTTAAACAATTAAACATAAAGTTGCCATATGGCCTGTTCACTTTTAAATACATACCCAGGAGAATTAAAAACACATGTCCACCAAACACCTGTACAATAATATTTATAGCAGCTTTATTCATAACAGCCATAATGATAGACCCTAATGTCTGTCAGCTGACAAATGGATAAAGGAAGTGGCATATCTATACAATGGAATATTATTCACCCACAAAAAGGAATGAAATACTAATACATGCCATATCGTGGATGCTCTTTAAAAATATTATGTTAAGTGAAAGAAGCCAGATACAAAGAACCACATATTGTAGGATTCCACATATATGAAATGTCCAGAACACAAAATCCATAAAGACATAAAATAGATTAGTGGCTGCCAGGTGCCGGGGAGTTGGGAAATGGTGAGTGACTGCTAATGGATATACAGTTATGAAAATGTTCTGGAATTAGATATGGTTAAGACTGTACAATTTTGTAAATATACTAAAAAGTACATTGTCTCATACACTTTAGAAGGATGAATTTTTGTGGTATGTGAATTATATATCAATAAAGATTACATGAGAAAATGATGAAGGCAAGATAAAGACATTTTCAGAAAAACAAAACCAAGAAAAAAGTACAGTGGAAAAATCTCAATGAAGAAGAAATTGAGTAAATATGTAATCCTTTAAGCTATTTGTTGTTTGCTTTTTCTTAAATCAATATGGAAAAAATTCCTCGTTCTCCCATATATTTTCCTCCCCTAATACACAATGAATAATTATATATTATGGACATATAATGCTAATAAACTTTTTAAGACAAAAACCAGATTTATAATTCACTGTCAATTTTAAAGGGTAAAATGGACTGTTTGTAGTGATAATTAAATGCAAGGGTATAATCCCTAGTCATAAGTATCGTTACTTTTTACAGAAAAACTTCTCAAATAAATTTATATTATAAATCCTGAGATTGGCCATTCAGAAGGAATTTATGTTTTTAGCATGAGGAAGAAATCTGAAGTCCATGCA
Organism: Phataginus tricuspis; assembly: GCA_029783875.1. Lineage (NCBI taxonomy): Eukaryota > Metazoa > Chordata > Mammalia > Pholidota > Manidae > Phataginus > Phataginus tricuspis. Next base: position 15,920,748 of record JAQQAC010002594.1, on the reverse strand, counting down.
TTTAATTCCAGGTTTCTCCTCAGAATTTGTCTCAAATTTTCCATCAAACCATGACAATTTATTCAATAAAAAAATTTTGAATTAGTTTTACTGTTCGGTTTTTCATTGCAGTTAGAAGGAAATAAACACTGTTGATGTTCCAAAATTTCTCTATGTCCTGATCTCTACTTTGAACTGTCCAAGGCTCATCTCTTTTGCACTACTCTCCACTTGGTTGGCTTTTCCTCAGCCACGTGGTTCTTTAGTCTTGCCTCTAGGAGGTCCATGATTCTTATTCCTTCTTTAAGTTTCTGGCATTAGGCTAGTTGGATTGATCCATGGAAAAAAAACAGCCTGTGAACCAATTACCCATGTATGTAATATTCTTTCCTTCAAGAAAAGTGAAGCCATTTTCCTAATTACCTAATCCAAGAATGTATTTGTTATCTTGGCCCCCTACCTCTCTATACCTCTCACAAGTTTATTCAATAAGATTATAAACTGAGGCGCTTAGTACATTTGAAGGTTTGAAGAGAGTAAAAGCCACATAGAAGTGACTCTGTAGAGATGATGGTAAGGTGTCAGCCAATGATAAATATGACACACTCTTGACACTCTGGAAGAATATATGCTCACATCCATAAAATGCCAATTTTTCATGTGACAGTATAGTTTTTAACTTCTTAATTAAAACTAAGATAAAATACCTAACTCAAAAGGTTTTTGTAAGAAAGAAATGAGATCATATATTAGAAGAACAGATCAGCATTGAAATGCAGATGTTGAATAACCAGATGGATTCTCACTGACTGCAAGAGCAAGCACACTACAGCATTTTTCATCTGTGAATAATTTTATGGTGTAGATGTTCAGAATTACGTACAAATAGTGTAAACCACATATGCTGAAGACACACACATGCACACACCCAAGTTCTACTGAATATATACTGCAATAAACCTTTGAAGAGGTATTAATGAGCCCAATTCCAGATAGAATACTTAAAATGGTATTAAGAGTGGTTAATAACTACTCTGCAGAGGGAAAACTTATTCCTAAGGCTGACTCTGTTCCAGAGTCCCTGGAGTGTCCCTAGGGCACCATCCCTATATAATCATCAGAAATAATTTCGGAAGACTTCCGGGAAGATGGCGACGTGAACCGACCGGCAGAAAATTCCTCCCAACATTATATTTATTCACAAAAACACAGCAAATACAACTCTTCCTAAAAGAGAGACCAGAATACACAGGAAAGCGCACAGCGTACAGCATCACCTGAGAGGACTCAGCACACAGCGAGGCGGGTAAGATACGGAGCCGCAACCCAGCGGGACATGAGCACTCCCCCAAGACAGCGCACTGGCAAGCAGCTGCACCTGACAGGACTCGGCACCCAGCGGGGCGGTCACAAAGATCCCAGCTGACATAAGTGGCAACTACAAACAACCAATTCTATAGCCATGAAAAGACAGAGGAATATGGTACACACAAAGCTTCAGACCCAGACAACCCCAGAGAGGGAACCTGAATGGATGGACATGCACAGTCTTCCTGAAAAAGAATTCAGAATAAAAGTCATAGCCATGCTGACAGATCTACAGAGAAATGTGCAAGAGCTGAAGGAGGAAGTGAGGGAAGTGAGGAAAGAATATACAGAAATGAGACAAGCCATCGACAGGCTTGACAGCAGAGTGGATGAGGTGCAAGACACAGATAATGGATTAGAAAATAGAGAACAGGAATACAGAGAGGCTGAGGCAGAGAGAGATAAAAGGATCTCTAGGAATGAAAGAATATTAAGAGAACTATGTGACCATTCCAAATGGAACAATATTCGCATTATAGGAGTACCAGAGGAAGAAGAGAGAGAAAAAGGGATAGAAAGTGTCTTTGAAGAAATAATTTCAGAAAACTTTCCCACACTGGGGAAGGAAATAGTCTTGCAGTCCACGGAAGCCCACAGATCTCCCAACACAAGGGTCCCATGGAAGACAACACCAAGACACATAATAATTAAGATGGCAAGGGTCAAAGATAAAGACAGAGTATTAAAGGCAGCTAGAGAGAGTAAAAAGATCACCTACAAAGGAAAACCCATCAGACTATCATCAGACTTCTCAACAGAAACCTTACAGGCCAGAAGAGAATGGCATGATATATTTAACGTAATGAAACAGAAGGACCTCGAACCAAGAATATTGTATCCAGCACGATTATCATTTAAATATGACAGAGGGATTAAACAATTTCCAGACAAAGGAAAGTTGAAAGAGTTTGCCTCTCATAAACCACCACTACAGGATATCTTAAACGGACTGCTCTAGAGGGAAGCACCCCTAAGGCTAAAAAGATGTCACCAGAGAAAATAAAATCATAGCAAAGAAAGCAGACCATCCAAATACTAACTAAAGGCAAAGAATAAAACACCCAATATATAAAGAATGGAGAAGGAAGAACAGGAAGGGAGAGATAAAGAAACATCAGACGGCGTTCACAATAACTTAACAAGAAAGTTAAGTTAGATCCTTAGATAGTAAATAAGCAACCCTTGAACCTTTGGTAACCACGAATCTAAAGCCAGCAATGGCAATAAGTACATATCTATCGATAATCACCCTAAATGTAAATGGACTGAATGCACCAATCAAAAGACACAGAGTAACAGAGTGGATAAAAAAGCCAGACCCATCTATATGCTGCTTACAAGAGATGCACCTCAAACCCAAAGATATACACAGACAAAAAGTGAAGGGATGGAAAAAGATATTTCATGCAAACAACAAAGAGAAAAAAGCAGGTGTTGCAGTACCTGTATCAGATAAAATAGACTTCAAAACGAAGAAAGTAGCAAGACATAATGAAGGACATTACATAATGATAAAGGGGTCAGTCCAACAAGAAGATATAACCAATATAAATATATATGCACCCAACACAGGAGCGCCAGCATATGTGAAACAAATACTAACAAAATTGAAGGAGGAAATAGAAAGCAATGCATTCATTTTAGGAGACTTCAACACACCACTCACTCACTCCAAGGATAGATCAACCAGACAGAGAATAAGTAAAGACACAGAGGCACTGAACAACACATTAGAACAGATGGACCTAACATATATCTACAGAACTCTGCACCCAAAAGCAACAGGATACACATTCTACTCAAGTGCGCATGGAACATTTTCCAGTATAGACCACATACTAGGCCACAAAAAGAACCTCAGTAAATTCAAAAATATTGAAATCCTACCAACCAACTTCTCAGATCACAAAGGTATAAAACTAGAAATAAATTTCAGAAATAAATCAAAAAGGCTCACAAATACATGGAGAGTTAACAACATTCTCCTAATGAATCAATGGGTTAACGACCAAATCAAAACAGAAATCAAAGAATATATGGAGACTAATGACAACAACACAAAGCCATAACTTCTGTGGGATGCAGCAAAGGCAGTTCTAAGAGGAAAGAATATTGCAATCCAGGCCTATTTAAAGAAGGAAGAGCATTCCCAAATAAACAGCCTAAAGACACAATTATTGAAATTGGAAAAAGAAGAACAAAGGAGGCCCAAAGTCACCAGAAGGAGGGACATAATAAAGATCAGAGAAGAAATAAATAAAATTGAGAAGAATAAAATAGAAAAAAATCAATGAATCCAAGAGCTGCTTCTTTGAGAAAATAAACAAAATAGATAAACCCCTAGCCACACTCATTAAGAGAAAAAGAGAATCTACACACATAAACAGAATCAGAAATGAGAACGGAAAAATAACGATGGACCCCACAGAAATACAAAGAATTATAAGAGAATATTATGAGCATCTATATGCTAACAAGCTGCAAAACATAAAAGAAATGGACTTATTAGAAAAATACAACCTTCCAAGACTGACCAAGCAAGAAACAGAAAAACTAAACAGACCAATCACCAGCAACGAAATTGAATTGGTAATCAAAAAACTACCCAAGAACAAAACCCCCAGACCTAATGGATTCACCTCTCAATTCTACCAGACATATAGAGAAGAAATAACACCCATTCTCCTTAAAGTTTTCCAAAAAATAGAAGAGGAGGAAATACTTCCAAACTCTTTCTATGAAGCCAGCATCACTCTAATACCAAAACCGGGCAAAGACCTCACCAAAAAAGAAAATTACAGACCAATATCCCTGATGAACGTAGATGCAAAAATACTCAACAAAATATTAGCAAACCGAATTCAAAAATACATCAAGAGGATCATACACCATGATCAAGTGGGATTCATCCCAGGGATGCAGGGTGGTACAACATTCGTAAATCCATCAACATCATCCACCTCATCAACAAAAAGAACAAAAACCACATGGTCATCTCCATAGATGCTGAAAAAGCATTTGACAAAATTCAGCATCCATTCATGATTAAAACTCTCAACAAAATGGGTATAGACGGCAAGTACCTCAACATCATAAAGGCCATATATGACAAACCCACAGCTAACATCATACTTAACAGCGAGAAGCTGAAAGCTTTTCATCTAAGATCGGGAACAAGGCAGGGATGCCCACTCTCTCCACTGTTATTCAACATAGTACTGGAGGTCCTAGCCACGGCAATCAGACAAAACAAAGACATACAAGGCATCCAAATTGGTAAAGAAGAAGTCAAATTGTCACTATTTGCAGATGACATGATACTGTACATAAAAAACCCTAAGGAATCCACTCCAAAACTACTAGAACTAATATCTGAATTCAGCAAAGTTGCAGGATACAAAATTAACACACAGAAATCTGTTGCTTTCCTATACACTAATGACGAACTAACAGAAAGAGAAATCAGAAAAACAATTCCATTCACAATTGCATCAAAAAGAATAAAATACCTAGGAATAAACCTAACGAAGGAAGTGAAAGACCTGTACTCTGAAAACTACAAGACACTCCTAGGAGAAATTAAAGAGGACACTAACAAATGGAAATGCATCCCATGCTCTTGGCTAGGAAGAATAAATATTGTCAAAATGGCTATACTACCTAAAGCAATATACAGATTCAACGCAATCCCTATCAAACTACCAATAGCTTTCTTCAATGAACTGGAACAAATAATTCTAAAATTCATATGGAAACAGAAAGGACCCCGAATAGCCAAAGCAATCCTGAGAAGGAGGAATCAAACGGGGGGAATTACGCTCCTTGACTTCAAGCTCTACTACAAAGCCACAGTAATCAAGACAATTTGGTACTGGCACAAAAACAGACCCACAGACCAGTGGAACAGAATAGAAAATCCAAACATTAACCCACATATTTACAGTCAATTAATATTTGATAAAGGAGCCTTGGATATACAATGGGGAAATGACAGCCTCTTCAGCAGCTGGTGTTGGAAAAACTGGACAGCTACAAGTAAGAGAATGAAACTGGACTACTGTGTAACCCTATACACAAAGGTAATCTCATGGTGGATCAAAGACCTTAATGTAAGTCATGAAACCATAAAATTCTTAGAAAAAAACATAGGCAAAAATCTCTTGGACATAAACATGAGCGACTTCTTCATGAACATATCCCCCCGGGTAAGGGAAACAAAAGCAAAAGTGAACAAGTGGGACTTTATCAAGTTGAAAAGCTTCTGTACAGCAAAGGACACCATCAGTAGAACAAAAAGACATCCTACAGTATGGGAGAATATATTCATAAATGATGCATCGGTTAAGGGGTTGACATCCAAAATATATAAAGAACTCATGCACCTTAACAAACAAAAAGCAAATAATTCAATTAAGAAATGGGCAGAGGACATGAATAGACACTTATCTAAAGAAGAAATGCAGATGCCAACAGGCACATGAAAAATGCTCCACATCGCTAATCATCAGAGAAATGCAAATTAAAACCACAATGAGATATCACCTCACACCAGTGAGGATGGCCAACATCCAAAACGCAAACAACAACAAATGTTGGCGAGGATGTTGAGAAAAGGGAACCCTCCTACACTGCTGGTGGGAATGCAAATTAGTTCAACCATTGTGGAAAGCAGTATGGAGGTTCCTCAAAAAACTCAAAATAGAAATACCATTTGACCCAGGAATCCCACTCCTAGGAATTTACCCTAAGAATACAGCAGCCCAGTTTCAAAAAGACAGATGCACCCCTGTGTTTATTGCAACACTATTCACAATAGCCAAGAAAGGAAGCAACCTAAGTGTCCATCAGTAGATGAATGGATTAAGAAGATGTGGTACATATACACAATCGAATATTATTCAGCCATAAGAAGAAAACAAATCCTACCATTTGCAACAACATGGATGGAGCTAGAGGGTATTATGCTCAGTGAAATATGCCAGGCAGAGGAGGACAAGTATCAAATGATTTCACTCATATGTGGAGTATAAGAACAAAGAAAAAAACTGAAGGAACAAAACAGCAGCAAACTCACAGAACCCAAGAACGGACTAATAGTTACCAAAGGGAAAGGGACTGGTGAATATGGGTGGGAAGGGAGGGATAAGAGGGTAAAAGGGGCATTACGATTACCAGACGTATTGTAGGGGGGGCACGGGGAGGGCTGTACAACTCAGAGAAGACAAGCAGTGACTCTATAGCATCTCACTACGCTAATGGACAATGACTGTAGTGGGGTTGGTGGGGGGGACCTGATGAAGGGGGTAGTTTTACCACCATAATATTGTACATGTAATTGTACGTTAATGATACCAAAATAAATTGTAAATAAATAAAATAAATAAATAAATAAATAAATAAACAAATAAAAGAAATAATTTCCTCACCTGCTTTCCATTCCTTCCTCTACACTCTGGTTGACTGGTAAGATAAGTGTTCAAATATGAAGAGAAAGTATTTTTGCATTTAAATATATATAAATTCTGGCTGGGTTTGACAGGTGGAATTGATGTATTGAATATCTTTTGAAGATTTAACTTATATGAGGTTACAGTTGACTTTTTTTTTCAAGTATGACAAGTGAATCAAGAATCAAGTGTAAGGTTTTGTAAGATATAAACCATTTTTTTCCTCATATTGTGCTTTTAGTTTATTAAAGGTTGATAAGCAAACAACCTCCCCGTTGTCATTGTATGAGCCTACATGCAGAAAACATAGGTTACTCTTTATATGAAAATTAATAAAAATTTTAATATAAACATAACTTTAACCAAAGTTCTATTATTCTATTCTAAAAACAAGTTCAGGATGCTATTTGCTTTTCCCTTTTCATACCAAAAGCATGGAGAGAGATGCACTTTAAGGCAAGTAGTGTTTGGATTTTTTTTTAAGTGTGCTATTCCAACCAATCTTTTTATTATTTTGTAATTTTTTTCAAAGAACTAGAGAAGAACTTTGTCCAGCAGTGCAGAAATAAATAATGAAGTAAAAATATATGGTAAATCTATATTGGATCCAAGCAAAAGTTTGTAAAGGTGCTTTTTTCTGGCTTTGGATGCAAACAATACTCAAGTCCTAACCTGAGAAAAAACATTTGTTCTTTTTAATTCTCATAGAAGAAATCTAGCAGTTTATACATTTTATATAAATTTAGATGCTCACACATAAATGGTTTGAGTACATGCCTATTTGGAGATAGCATTTAACAACTGTAACCCAGAACTTCCTTTTACATTCGTTCTTCTCTCTTCATCCATCCATCCAGCCAGCCAATATTTACTGAGGATCTACTATGTGCGATGCACTGTTTCTGGTACTTGGAGTATATCAGGAAACAAAACAAAGATCTCTGCCCTAGGGAATCTTACATTCTAACTAATGGGAGATAGACAATAAAAAATAAGTGTAACAAATAAAATTATAAGATATGCTAGAAGATGATAGATTCTATAGGAAGAAAGTATAAGGAGAGCAAAGCAAGTGGATTTATAGGTTCTGATGATAGAGTGGATGGAACAAATGCTGTATTAAATGCTGTGGTAAAGGTAAGTATCATTGAGAATACAAGGTCTGAGCAAAGATACTGAAGTAGGTGTGGGAGTTGGCCAAACAACTATATCGGCAAGAGCATTCCGGGCACAGGGGAGAGCAGAGCAGTCCTGAAGATGAAAGCTTGCTTGGTGTGTTTCAGGAAGTTCTTGGAGACCAGGTGGCTGCAGTGTTGGGAAAGCCAAGTAAACAGAAGTAGGAGAGGAAGTCAGAGAAGGAATGTGATCAAAAGTAGATGAGTATAGATAAAAATAGTAAAGGGTCATGGATTCCTATCTGGGGAGCTCCACATTAGAACATTAAGGACAAGTGAAGGAACCAGCGAGGTACAAAAGCAAGAACATATGATATCTGAAACCAGGTAAAGTCTATTAAAATAGAGGGAGTGATCATCTATGTCAAATGCTTATAGGTCAGTATGATGAGGAATATAAATTGACCATTCTATTTAGGATTGAGGTGACTTTAACAAGAGCAGTTCTAACAAACAACTTCAGGAACCTCTCCCTGCCCATCTGTAATTCTATATTCTTCCAATTATGATTTCTAGTCATTAATTTTCCCTTGTGTTTCACATTACAAAGGAAGTATATGCTAGTTGAATTAGTGAAACAATGACTTCACACCATGCTAACTTAAATCAAAAATCTTGTTTGCATTGACAAAAATTGGTCCTAATTATTGTGATAGAGAAATAAATGATTATTTTTAATAGTTGCATTTACATCGACTATGTCTGAACCATAATGTAATCAATCTTTTCTGGACAGATAGCCATTGTTTTGTCCAGTTTTTGTTTCTATAAAGGATACTGCAACAATAAATATTCCTATTAAATATATCCTGATATGCTAGTGTTGTTTCAGTTGGACAGTTTCTCAAAAGTGGAATTCAAAGTAAAAAAGTATGTGAATTTTTGTGTTTGTGTGTGTGTGTTTTCTAATCTGAAAGATACATTGTCGTAATCTGCATTTTTCTGAATAGCAATCAGGGCAAGCACCATATAATAAATGAATAGCCTTTTGGTTTTGCTCCTCTGTGAATTGTGTTTTCTCTCTGTCCATTTAATTGTGTTTGTATTATCCAGGATATCACTTTTTTCTAATTTAAAAATAGCTCCTCTGATCTCTTCCATGTATGTAGTTATATCATCTCCGTCAGTCCTAGAACTATATAATTTTGATTCCTCTTTTTTCCTCAGTCAGGCTTCGTAAGGATTGATTTACCATGTTAGTTGTTTCTGAGAAAGAGCTTTTTCTTTAATTTAGTATTTGGTTGTCACAACAGGACGGTACTATGCTTGGTAATGAAACAGATATAGTTAAGGATGTAATGTTTCTTTAACAGAAAAAGCAATGGAAAGTTAGGAAGATAATTACTTAAATAGGAGACAACACAGCATGCTCACACATTAAAGGTACAAGTTACCAGTGTTTTCAAAGTTCCCCACAGAGGCTACAACTGCTCTGGAGGGAGGAAGTATTCTGAAAGCGAGGCTGCATTTGCTGCACCGAAGGGAGTTTCCGCACCATCCTAGCTTCCTGACCTGCAGCTCAGCAACCGAACTCTTTCTTAGATTGGAGACGGGCCACGTTGCCCTGTAATAATCAGGTACAATTTAGATGTCCACACTCCCCAGTCTTGATTACATAACTGGGCCAAGACTTTCTCAGTTTTTCCAGGCTTCATTTTTGTTTATTTCATTTTTGTTGATTTTCCTTTTCAACCGGGGTTTCTACTTCTCTTCCCTTTCCCTGTTTTGGCAACCAAAAAAATATTGAACATATTTGTGGTAATGACAGGTAACTTTCCCCCATATCTGTTTGCTCCCCCTTTTTTTCTTCCCTATCAACTAATTTACAGAACAATGCTTCTTAAAGTTTCAGGATGGCCTGTACTTTTTTGCAGGTAGGGATAGCCATGTGACTAGTTTTTAACTAATAAAAAGTGAAAGTAACATGTGCAACCTTGACATTATTTACTTAAAAGAAGCATGTTTTCCCCCTTTTTCCTGTCTACCTTCCTGTGGGCTTAAATATGTATGTGGTGCTGGCCAGCCAGTTTCTATCATGATGATGAGGCAGTTAGTCTATGCTGAAGGAGAGCAAAACATAAGATACAGAAATTTTGATGGCTGCAAAAGAAAAAAATGTGTTTGACCCTACACTGCCTATCTACCTCAATACAGTAAAATGAGAAAAAGGGGGGAGAAAAGTAAAACACTGTCAGGTGTGAGCTACTATATTTTGGAGTCACTTCAAAAATATCACAATAGTCTAGGCACAGGACTGGCAATTTTTTCCTATAAAAGACCAGAAGGCGGTAATATCCAATTTACAGGCCATATAATCTGTTGTGACTACATTCTCTGGCTCAAATCTGCCCTTTCAGTGTGAAAGGAGACACATAAATGGGTGAGTAGAACTGTGTTGCAACAATAAACTATTAAAAAGAAATACGTGGCTGGTTGCAATTGGCTCTTGGGTATGGTTGTAGGTCTCCTAATCCAGCCTATAAAATAACTAACACAATCTTTGTGGTTGTACATATATACTGAGAAAATATTTCTGTGTGATTATATATTTGTTTTTCACTTATATAAACTATATGGTGTGTTAAAGATATATATTTTTTAATTTTGATTAATATATGTATAAAAACAATATTACAATTTGCATATGCTGAATACTTGGCAAATTTCCATTATAATAACCAGTTAGGAGATAACTGCTATGCTAATATATTGAGTCTTCTGTATTCAAAAATTCTCTCTCTCCATTTGTTTAGGTTCTCTTTAGTTGCTCTCATAAATGTGTTATAGTCTTTGTTGAACCAAACCTGTACAAACGTGCATATATTTATGTCTTAGTAACTTGTATGTTTTGACACTATCGTTAGCAGCATTTACAAATATTGACCTCTAGTTGTTAAAGCCTAGGAATGGAAATATATTTGAATATACATATCAACCAAGTACAGGGTACCTTTAATAAATTCACTAGAAGCTCTGGTAGATTTTTGTGGATTTCTTACTATTTTCTATGAAGATAATCATACTAACGGAAAAATAGAATTTTACTTCTTTCTTTGAAATCTACATGCCTTTCTTTTCTTGCCTTATTTCGCATTCAAGGATTGTCAGTGTAGTTATGAATGCAAGTGGTGAGGGTGCACATTCCTGTTTTGTTCCTGAACAAAGTGGGACAGCATTCAGGCTCTCACTATTAGCTATGTGTCGGTTGAAAGTGTTTTGAATATTTCTTTCATCAGGATGAGGAGGTTTCCTTCTATCCTAGTGTGCTGAGAGGTTTATTAAAAATAAGTATTAAATCTTGTCAAATGCTTTTCTGCAACCATGGTGACAAGCATATGGTTTTCCTCCTCTATTCTGCTAATATGGTGAATTAAACTGATTTTTAAATAACATCTTTATTGAAATATAAGTCTCAAAAGTAAAATTCACCATTTTAAAGTATATAACTCAGTGGTTTTAATATATTCACATTTCCAGAATATTTTAATCATCCAGTAAAGAAACCATACCAATTTGCAATCACTCTCATTCCCCACTCCCACCAGCAAATGGTAACTAGTAATCCATTTTCTGACTCTTCAGAGTTACTTATTTTGTATAATTCATATAAATGGGCTCTGACAAAATATGTGTTTTTTTGTATTTAGCTTCTTTTACTTAGAATAAAATTTTCAATATTTGCCCAGATATAGCATGAATCAGTACTTCACTCATTTTCAGGCGTGAATAATATCCCAATTTGTGGCTATACCATATTCCTTTATCCATTTGCTAGTTGATGAGTATTTAAATTCATTTCACATACTGGCTATTATGAATACTACTACTGTGAACATGTACACGTTTTTGTATGAATATACACTTTCATTTGTCTCTCATGTGTATATATCCTAGAAGTGGAATTGTTGAGTCATATAGTAACTTGATATTTAGGAATATCAAGCTGCCAAACTGTTTTGCAAAGTGGCTGCACCATTTTCCCATCCCACCAGCAATACACGAGAGTTCTATTTCATACCCTCTGCACTCTGAACACTTGAGATTACAGACTACCCTCCTCTCTACTGGGTTGCACAATGCTTTCTTCAGTTAAATATATCTTGTCAAAAGTCAATTATGGATGTCCAACGATCAGTTTTTGCCAGTTAATATAGTAATCACTGTTTAATTAAATATTATGTGAATAACAATGAATGCAAATAAAGAATTTGTTTTCTTGAAATCTAAGTGGAATACTTTGGAAAGATTTGATAAAACTAGTTTCTGAAAGAATGCAGACAAATTAGTTATGGACAAGATGATGTAAAAAATTAGAAGAAACTTCACAAAATTGCAGAAGCATTCTAACTTCAGTTTATTTTTGAAGTTTCTGTATATTACCACTTTAAAGAAAAGAGTGGAAATTATAGTTGATATTTTATGGATATATTTACAAAATCAAACCAAAAAAACTAAAATGGAACTGTAGTCGGTAGACACATTTACAAAAAAAGGCCTTGAGCCTGTATAAAGACTGATAAGTGAAAATATGTTTTTAATTAGCATATGTTTAAGAGTTTGTATCAATTTGTATGAATCTCTATATTCAATTAATCTTTTGAATTAGTCAATGAACTACTTCAAAGAGAACTATAAAGCATTTTACACCACTACATTGTATTTGATCTAGAAGGCATGTATTTTGCTGTTTTCCTTTTTTATTTCATTTTTTGGATGTCAGTCTTTCATCAAAATGGTGAAACTCAGAAAATGGGAAGAAAAATGAACTGATCAAATATGAGGTCAGATACATTCAAAGCGTATGTTGCTAAATTTTAAAGGCATATGTTGCTCAGTTTAATAAGGTTTGGATAAATGAGTAGGACAAACAGAATAAAAGCTAGATTTTAATTCACCTTGTCTTTGAAATGATAAAATATTCATCATGGTTAGAAATAACTTGTGTGAATTTAAAAAGTCTATATGTGGTAAAACAAAGTATGTTGCTATTTAGGTACTTGTGTATGTCCATTCATACAAACTATACTCCTTAGAGTAACAATTAACTGAACATTTTTAGAGACCTAAAGATATAAGGCAGAGAAAAACATAGTGGAGCACTTCTTGAATGGATTGATAATAGAGTACAGTAACAGCATGTCTCATATGGTAAGATACAAGGCTCTAAAAGTTATGTTAATACACAATCTTTTAAATAAACCTTTTTTGAGTACTTTTATATTTTAAAAAATTGGGAAGGAACTACAGAGAGTTCCCATATACCTAACAAACTGTTTATTATTGATTTGTTAAATTAGTATGTTATGGTTATCCCAATTAATGGAGCAATAGTGATACATTTTAAAATTTAAGTCCATACTTAAATCAGATTTTCTTAGTTTTTACCCAATTACCTTTTTCTTTTTGAGGATCCCGTCCAAAATATCACATTAGTTTTAGTCATATGTCTCCCTAGGTCATAACAGTTTCTCTGATTCTCCTTGCTTTTCATGGCCTTGACAGCTTTGAGAAGTATTAATAAGGTGTTTTTTTAGAACACCTCTCAATTAGGATTTGACTATTATTTTTTCTCACAATTAGCCTGGGATTATTAGTTTTTGTGAGGAACACTGCAGAGGTTAAGGTACCATTCTCATCACATCATATCAAGGGTATTTTCTATCAACATGACTTTACTGTTGATGTTATCCTGCATCACTTGTAGGTAACAGTTTCTCCACTGTAAAGTTGCTCTTTTTTAAAACTGTACTCTTTGGAAGGAAATTCCTCTGTACAGCCCCTCTTAAAATGTGTAGTTAATCTCCACTTCCTTCAGGGCAGATTATTGCCATAAATTACTTGGAATTTTTCTGCACAAGAAATTTGTCTTTTCTTCCTCTATTTAATAATATATGCCAGTATGGATATGTATTTTAATTTTTTGCTCAACTTGTTCCTGCTTTGGACATTAGTGTTCTTTCAGTTGGGTCTTGTTTCCTGCTGACATACCCCCAATGCTGTGGTTTGACTCTTCGTACACGCTAGGCTCATCTTGTATATTTCTTCTCTCAGTTCTGAAATCAGTCATTTCTCCATAGAATCGTAGTTCCATCTGTTGAGTGGTATTGGAAACTAAGGTCTCAGCTCGAGGCATGCTCACTGCTCCTGAGGTGCCATTGCTTCTAGATCCTCACAGCTGACAGAGCAAGGGAAGTATGTGTACCTAGTAACCCATGTGTGTATATATACATATTATATGCATATATAATATATGTAAATATTTCCATATGTCTCCATCTGCCTCTGCATTAAGGTAAACCTATGTTCATACTGACGTCTTCACCTCGAACCCACTGCCACATGGGTCCCACGCTTTTCCCTTTAATTATCTGTAACCTCCAACTCAAACAGGGAGAAACTGCCATCTATGTAATCAATTTCACTAAATGTGTAGTGGTTTCAGAATTGTTAACCTGCATCATCATGAAAAATAAGTTTATTAGTTAGAGTACAGTGCATATGTACAGTGTCTTTTACCTGTGATCTTTTAGTCTCCATCCATCTCCAGGGTTAGCACCTTTCCCACATCTCTTTCAGTGAGGTTGTCACAGAAGTTTCTATTTCAGTTAGATCATTACTTTATGGTCTGCATTCCACTCTGAGATTCCACAACCTCCCAGATGATTTTTTTAAATGTGCATACATTAAAATTCACTCACTGTTGTGAAATTCTGCGGGTCCTGACTAATGTCTAATGTATCCACCATTATTGTATCATACATAATAGCTTTATTACACTAAAATTTTGCCTGTTTTCATTTAACTCCCCACAAAAAGCTGCTGGTAACCATTGGTCTGTTTATAATTCTGCCTTTTCCAATAAGTCATATAAAAACATCATACAATATGTAGTCATTTCAGAGTAGTTTCTTTTACATTGCAATATGCATGTAAGGTACCTCCACATTTTTGGGTGGATTTTATATGTATTTTTACATAAAAGTATCATGTTTTCTCCAATTTTTTTTGCCAGTTAAAAATTTGTATCAGAGACAATTCCATGTCATTACACACAGAGACTTCCCTTTTTAAGCTATGAAATAGCTTACCAGAGAATGGACAATCTTATATACTTCTGTTTATTTAAACATCCCTCTACAGATGGATAGTAGTTGTTTTAAATTTTTTGCTATTACAAAAAGATATCCACTGAATTGTTGTATAGCTTTGTATTTGTATATTTGTTCAATTATTTTATAAAGAGCATGAAGCATTGATTGGCTGGAGGTACTGCACATTTAACTTTGAGTTTTTATTTTGAAGTAATTTTGGATTTACAGAGAGGTTGTAATGATAACATAGAGTTCCTGTATGACCATCCCTCCTGGCTTCCTTAATGTTAACATCTTCCATTAACCATGGTTCTATAGCTACTATTTGATATATAATACCTTCTAAGCAAGCTGTACCAATTTATACTACTTCCAATTCTGTGTAAGGAAAACTCTTTTCTACCCACTTTTTATCAGTGGATGTCACTCAAATTTGTCAGTTTGATGTGTACATATATTTCGTGCTTAAGGAGCATTTTTCTGATTTTAGTGAAGATGAGTACCTTTTCATATGATTGTTGCCTATTTTATAATTCGTTGATGATTCCTCTGCTCATTTTCTTTGATTATTTGTGTCATATATTCTTCATTAGGTTCCCTCTCTCAGCCTCCCTTGCCTCCAACTTGCTCAGCTGTCAGCCATCTCAGCAATAAACAAATCCATGCAGTTCTCCCTGGCTCCCTGCCTGAGGCACACCTGCCACTCACCCAGAGTTTCTGGTTCCTCCCATTATTTTTGGACTTATATGTGGGATCACAGCAGAGATTAGGACTGACTTCCACAGACCAAGACATGCCACCTAGCAGAGCAAGGAGCTGAGTCCCCACTGGAGGAGCCTTGTCAAATAGCAAAGAAGCAGTATGGGGGCAGACACTTGGCCTTTCCTTTCCCTGGTCAGATGGACATGGTTTCTGAATTGCCTGTTCTTCATTTTCTTCTCTTCTCCCTGGCTAATTTCTTCCTTCCCTCCATCTTTCTGCCCTGAGATTGCATCGTACAATAATGTACCATACCTAAGCATGACCTCAGGCTTTGTTTTCTGGCAGAGTCTGGGTTAAGATACCGTTTTCTTTTTGGGAAGTGTTTTTATCAACTTGCAAAGTATCATCATGTATTATGGAAATGTGTTTTCTGTTATATATGTGCTAAATATTTTTACAGTGTATACTTGTCTATTAGGTTTATTTACAATACTTCTCATTATATAAAATACATTTTTACATAGTTTGTTCTGTCATTCTTTCCCTTATGACTTCTAGGTATCCCTAGGTTGCTTGGGCAGACTTTCTCTATCTTATGATTTTTTTTTTAATTCCTGCTAAATATCTTTAACATTTTCTCCTCAATTTATTTGAAATGTATTTTTATGATGATGGAAGGCAGAAATCAATTTAGGTCTTCAGAAGTAAGCTTCTAATTTACTATAATCCCAATATTTTTTTGCTTAATACTATAAAGTCTCTGGAACACATGAGGGAAAAACTGTGAAAGAATCTAGTCATATTATCAAAAAAGAAACACTTTTCCTTTAGGTAAAACATAACAGACCTAAGAACAAAATTTAGACATAGGTGAGTCCAAAACACCCTTCTGTAAGTCAGACAATTTCCCTTGAACTTCCACTTCAGAGAATTCATTGATCTCTTTAATTATGTTATTTTAATATAAGGCAATATCTTGTTGAGTTACATTTACACAGAACCATCATCATACTTTTTTTTTCTTTGGTCAGGTTAATTCAGCACTACTTATAACCCACCTACCACTTCTGTGCCAACTTGACAAAAGAAAAGCTGTCCGTTCTGGAGGGATGCAGCTCTCTAGGTAGGCGGCTTGGCAAGCTCTCAGCATCTCTGTACATATTAAAAGGTGGCTTCACCTCAGGACCAAGGCAGCCCCACCTCAGAAAAAAGCATGGATTTCCCCTCAAACCAGCCTCCTCATCCAGGTGCACTAGTGTTAATGAGCCTGCTCACACCTAAGCCGGGGCTCTGCTTAGGCAAAGCTCTCCATGCCTTCTTCACTGAGTACGGCAGGACTGATGTTACTCTTTGAAGGAAAACTGAAGATAGTTTGACATACTCAAAAGCAAAGGAGAAACAAAGTATGTCATAAAAACTGTGAGATTCTTCTAAAACCTTCAACTTCCTGGAAACTCCACAAAAAGCATGGGCTTCGCTAAGCTGGACTTGTCTTCTTGTTATTTTGTTCTGATGATTAAAGGCAGCAACCCTGCCCCGCATTTCAGTTCTTGTGAACATTCTTATTCCCTGTTGTCCCTTCTTATTCTCCACAATAGAGTGGTACAGAACATTCTATTTTTGTTCAGTCCTATTTTTTTGTTTTTTTAGTATTCAAAATACCTTTTAAATCAATGCATTATTTTTTAGGAAAAAACTAAGTCTTACCAAATACTGGCAAAGTATTTCCATGCACTTGAATAATTTACTATTTTTCTCACTACATTCCTAATTCCATTCTTATCTTTGCCATTCAATCTCCATGATTTTATTTAAAGGTATGCATTCCTGAAAAGTATGTTTTTGTTATAAATCTTATTGTTTTTCTTTTTATATTGAATGTATTTTTGAGCTCAATCAACGTGAGTATATGTAGATCTAGCTCATTACTTTTAACAGACCCAGAGACAAAGATAATTTATATACATGTATGTATGTGTGTGTGTGTATATATATATATATATATATATATATGTTTATATATACACACACATTTTCACTTGTCTAGTCTTCCAGTATTGGATTTCCTGTGTTTTCCCTTCTGGACTTTGCTAATTCCCTGTGGTTTTCACCTCCTCAAGCACTTCCTCTCTTGGGGTGGCCTTTTTTAGCACGGTTAATCTTCTCTCTCTAGAGATATCATTTTCCAAACTGAGAAATCACATCTACAAAGGTATCCCTTACAGATATATGCATGAGAAAGAGAAAGCAGATAAAATTCATAATATACCTTTCCCAAAGATCTGTGTTCTCTGGAGTCATTTTATAATCTGTAAAAATTTTCATAACTGGACACTGATTCTTCAATATAGTCCCTCAAATCCTTCACCCTGTTATTATCCATTTCTAGGATTTCAATAATACTGCCAGAATAACTCTTATGCTACTAAATCACTCCATTTTATCATATGCTTTTCCTTAAATGAGTGGTTACCCTTTTAAGTCCATCATCCTTCCAGATATTCCATTGCTACATTTCAGCAGCTTGACATTGCAAATAGTAATAATGATTTTTTTGTGCCTTTGCTAATGATAACCATCCAGTCTGAAAAAAGTCATATTTTCTTCAGTTTATTGTGCTTAAGATCAGGCAGTGGGAGCTATTACTGGCTGCTCTCCCATATCCACCCACTCCAGGCATCCAGCTTTGAATGCAGGTACACTACAATTTTATCACCTCAGCAGCTGGCACATTTTTGAGGAATATGAGGCACTCAGCTATACTCTGTGCTCCCCCAAATTTGACAATTTATGTGATAAAAATTAAATCGTGGACTTTGATCACTGAAAAGAATGTGTCCTAATATAACATGCAATTTAGAATAAAATTTTAAAAAACCCACACTTCTAACTTTAGAATCTATCAGGAAATATTCTCTATTTAAAAGGAGATGAAGATATAAAACCCTACCTCTTCAGTTTCTCACTTAAGCACTAGAATAGGAGAACAGAAGATAAGACATATATAAAATCAACAAATAATTTAGCTACTTTACCAGTTTCCATGGCAACCTTTCTGCATAAAACCAAGAAGAAAATGCATTAGCGAAATTCCAACTTACATTGGCCTTGGTCATGACACTTTCAACATTACTTTGATACAGTGCACACTGCAACCAAATATACATAATAAGCAGGATTTTGACGTCCTATATAAGGTCTATTCATGAACTTCAGTGCAGGACAGTCAGTGTATAGTAAATAGGGCAAAAAAATGTCCTTTTTAAAAGTTAACTTAAACTATGAACTCTTGCCTGTTGACAATGACTGAAATGAACTAGTCCATAAATTGCCAGTTTAAAAGGTGTTTAAATAGGTTTGGTCTGTCCCATCTGCTCCTCAGATAAAATGTCTTTCATGCTGTTCCCCTGGAATTTCTTTGCTGACCCAGTCACTGAAGATGAATGACTTGTCCTGGTTTCCCCAATAGAGTCAATAGCAGCCTTAAAAGCTTTCAGAATAGATCCTCTGGGACTGACTTCTGAAAGTAAAGATGCACTTTGAATTGTGGAGTTCTTGTGGTTCTGAAATAGGGAAGGTAGTGCTGTGACACTTGGCACTTGAATCTCACTCTTCAGAGCTCTTGTGTGCACACACATACACACACACACACACACATACATCTGATTCCACTGTCACATTAATGCTTAAAATTCTACAGCACGATGCTGTCTGGTGTCACTTTCTTCATGTTTTCCTGCTATGTGTATTTTACTAGATGACATTCTTAAGTGGTTTTTGGCATCTTATTCCAGACCCCTGATAACATTTGAAACTTTTAAACGGGCATTTACTTAAAAAAAAAATCAAATATTTTTCAGTAACGTTTTATTCTTTTCCTTACTGTTCTTGTTCCTTATTATACATTTGCTTTTATCCATTTAAATTTATTCTTAATATTTGATTATTCTAAATAAAACTTGGCTGAACACATTCATTGCTGGGTTTTAGGGAGGGAATTGTGAATAAAATAGGGTGCCTGCCACTAACAGATGTAAGTGCAGGGCTCTAGAAAAAAAGAGTTTACACCAAGGATGGCAAGAAATCTTCTAGAAACTGTTATTCCTGAGCAAAAATTTTTCTGGGGGAGGAAGAATTCTCTACTTAAAGAATTGAGGGAAATATTTTAGGCAGGAAGAACTTCAGGTGTGAGAGAATGGAGGCGTGACAGAGATTGGCAGATGCAAGGAACTAGAAAGAATATCAATATGCCACACATATGAGAGCAGAGGGAAATGAAGCTAAAACTATATGATAGGTAATGAAAATTATGGATGCTGTTATAAAATCCTAGGCAAATTCTTTGTGATTATCTTCACATGTGATAACATCTGTGTTGGGAATATGTACTAGAGAGTAGGGAAACACTACAAAGAGACATGGAGGACATTGGGTCAATTTAACATTTTATATAAGAATTGATGAGGACCACAATACATCTAGTAGAAGTAGGAATGAGAAAAGGATATCTCTAAGGTGTATTCATGGATTGTTTCTATAGCATATTTGTAACTTATTTTTAATAATTGTAGACTTTCATCAGAGTTGCAAAGATAATACACAGAGTTCTAAACACCTTTCAGCCAACTCTGAGTGTATTTTATGTGCGTTCACATACAAGTGATTACTTGATATTAGAGTTAATAACTGCCTAACACCCTCAACTATTGACTTTATTTGAATTTCAACTGAAGAAGTTAGTGGGATATCCTATTCTAAGTGGGGATAATCTCCTTTTTCTTTTTCGCTATTAGATGTCCTAGAATAGAAAATTTTCTTTTTCAGGATATTAGATTTCCTGCAATATAAATATTAGTGGGATAGTCCCTCTAATATCCTTTATCTTATCCAGGATACCTGTTCTATTTAGTTGTTAGGTCAACTTAGTAGATTCCAATCTGTGACAATTCCTTAAGTCCTTTGACACTTTTGAAGAAAGTTGATCATATGTTTTGAAGAATGTTGCTCAATATGGGTTTGTCTGACGTCTTCTCATGACTTGTCTGATGCTGTGGATTTAGGGGAAGAACATTGCCGAGGCACAGTGTCTTTTTCATAGTATCATATCGGGGGATACATGATGTCAATATGTCTTATTAATGAAGTTAATCTTAATCACTTGGTTAAGGTGGCGTAAGATTTTAACACCAGAAAGTTGTGGGGGCTTTTTCTCCAAATTCTATTCATTAGAAATGAGACACAGGGTCAAGCTCTCAATTCAAAAGGAAGATAATTAAGCTTTACTTTTTAGAATTTGTGGACAAACATTAAAGTGAGTATAAAAAGAGTGATATTTTGAAGCTTCACAAGTTTTACCTACTAATTCTATCATTCAAATTACTATTCAACTCATCTTGCCTGTAGTCATTATCACTGTCATATTTTGAAAGTGATTTTCTATTTCCCTTATTCCCCCTACATTTAATTGGAATTTTGTAAGAAAGAACTGTCCTTTATTTTCCATTTATGTGTTATTTAATTTATTCATGCCAGAAAGAACTTATGTATTTTATTGATGTTATAATCTATACAATGTTATTTGTTTCACAATTTTTTCTAGCTTTAGCTTTTGGAGCTATTTAAGTTGGCTCTGATGTCCTTACAGAAAGCAAACTCCAACTCTTTTTGAAAGCACTGTTATTTTTGTCTCCCAAAGGTATTCCAGGCTCATATTTGATCTTCCCTGCTCCTATTTGAGAATTAGCCAAAGATCCCTGGCTCCATTTCATTAGAGTATTTAGAAGCCATAATTGGAGTCTGAGGTGTGCTTGTTCCTACTGTTATGTCCTTTCAAGTACTTCTCAGTGGGCAGAACTAGGAAGTATATATTAATATGTCAACACACACATACATATATTTGTGGGTATTTGGCTACAAGTATGGGTGTGTTTACATAGTATATGTGTGTATAAGTAGTATATATATTAAGATTGTTATCTCAGACTACAGTTTCGTACCAAACAGCTCATTCTAGCATTCTTCCTTTATTTGAAACTTTTTCTATGAAAGTGAGAAAGCCAATGCTCATTACGTTCAAAACCAGTTACATATAAGGTAATTTCTAATGTGTCCCCTGTGAGAATCAAATTTACTCACTATGACAGAGGGTTTGTATTCTATAGGATTTTGATTGTATGTGAGGACTTAACAAAAGAAAAACCATAGGTTCCTGATTTGAATTGCTGGGTGCATGGTGATGCCACTGACTGGAGAATTCATTAGAGGAAAAACAAATAAGAGATTAAATTAATTTTGTATCTCTAGTTTGAAATGGCTTCAGTTCATCCACACGGATAAGCTCCAAAGGCAACTGGAAGTATAATAGGTCCGAGGTCCAGATACCAGTCTCAATTACAAATATGTGTCTGTGAGTCCTAGTTGTGTCTAGGGTATTGAAATGCAGTCTAGAAAATCAAGATAAAAAGCATAGACCCCTCTGGAAACAAACATGTATGCTCTGTGAAAATTCACTGGTTAGTATGGGCATAATTGCATTTCCTGAAGTATGCAATAAAGATTCACTGTCCATAAATGTCTTTATGTATAAACTGCTTATGTTTTCTAATATATTTAAATATTTACAGGTTATTAGTATGCATTCCTGCTATAAAAAATTACCACCAAAAAACCCCCAAAATTTTAGATTTAAAACAAATTAGCTATCTTGCCATTCTGGAGGTCAAAAGTCTGAAATGGGTTGGCAGGGCTACATGATTTCTAGAAGCTCTAGGGACTATTCTGCTCCCTTGCCTTTTCCAACTTCTAGAATCCACCCACATTTCTTAACTTGTGGTCCTGCCTCACTCCAACTTTTGCTCCCATCGTCCCTTTTCCCTGATTATGGCACTGCAGTCTCCCTCTTATAAAATGGGTCCTGGAGATTACATTAAGCCCATTTGTATAATCCAGAATTATCTTACATTTTAAGAACTTTAACTTATTCACATCTGCAAAATCCCTTTTGCTATGTACAATTACACATTCGAAGGTTTCTGGGAAGAGGATGTGGACTTTGGGTGGGTGGAAACATTATTCTACCCACCACAGGAGCACTGGAACTCATACTACATACTAAAGTAAAGTTAGCTGCTGGAACAATAATGCGAATGTCTCCATCGTTTTACACAGAATTTTTTGTTCACATGAAGTACAAAACAGACATTTCTGATTGGCAGGCAATTCTCCAGCAAGCAGTGTTTTAGTGATCCAGTTGCCTTCTACATCATGGACACATCTTCTCCAAAAGGATATTTCCTAGGTTACCAGAAAAAGAAGGCAGTGTAGGGAACACCAACACCTGGAAAAGCTAGTGGGGCAGGTAATGATGTAGTGACTATCACTTCTGCCCACACTCCAAAGGCCAAAACTAAATCACATGCACTTAACTGTAAGGCTATGGGATTAAGACTAGCTATGCATGCAGCAGCAAGAAATACTGAGTTTGGCAAATAGGTGTCTGGTCTCTATTGGTCAGCAGGTTTATAAATATACTCATTCAAAAGATGCTGAAGTGTTCCTGTAAGTTTAATAATCTAATAAGAATAGTAATAGAAAAGAAAATGGAGTAACTCTAAATTACAGTTATGAGATGAAACAATTAGCTTAATGATAAAGTAAATATCTCTAAAATTACCCTAAGATATATGGTATTTTCCAACTGATATAAGCCTACCCAGCAATTCAAATAGATCCTAATGAAGTATTTACCTTTTTTTGGAAAAATAAAGGATTATAGAATCTGAGTTTAAAGAAGTATTTTCAAAAATATTATTTACATGTGGCATGACAATTCACATGCTGGCTTTGTATAGAGAACCAGCTGTTAATACAACTAACACATTTATTGAAGAGAATTCTGTATTAGATTTATTCTCTGTCTCAGGAAGAATCATTGGTTTCCATTTGTAGTCACCAAATGGGCTAAAATCAACATCTATCTATAACTTAGATGAAAATTTTCCTGTCACCCTGGAAATCCAAATGATGATTAGGAAAGCCATATGATGATTAGGTTTCCTAACTCATAATCTACTAATCTAAGACTATTTCCTTACTGACATCATTTCTGCACCAGCAGTGGTCAAGGAGCTATCCTATGACTCATGGAACAATGGCCAACCTACCCCTAATAATTACATGTGCTCTTTGCAAATCATTTCCAAGGGAGAAAATATTTGACTTGGGCAGTGGTGTCTCCATTGTTCAGGACAAAGGGACTGATCATAAATAATTGTGGATATTGTTTTTGCTGTCAGTCTTACATGTATGTAGCCAGCATCTTCAAGATTTGCAGAACTTTAAGTGTAAAAGAGCATGTTGTAATCAGGTTGAATTAGGATACTCCAATCATATATTTAAAAATGTATGTAACAAATGTCTGTGACACCATTCTTTCCCCTAATATGGCAACATCTGACAGTTTATTCAAAAGAAAACTAAGGAACAAACCCCAATAGCATGGAGTGGATTAATGTGATATTTAGATGGATTATGGTATGATACTAATCCAATTATATGGAACAAAGTTTCAAAGAGAATGTGACTGCTAGGATTGCCACAGTGTGAGGCAGATAAAAAGTCTTTAAAGGTGTGTTTCTCTTTGCAATGAATAATCAGAAGAGGAAAATTTTAACCATGAAATGGCCATATGAGGTGTCCTTTCTCATGGTTTTATAAAGAATCTTAAAGAATTATTGTGAAAATTATGATAGTAGTTGTATTTCAAGCATTGCTGTATGCTTTTCCTTTTCTATTTGCTTGTTCTCATTTATATGCATAATTCCCTGATATAACATTTGTTATCATTACACATGGTGCTGTAGCAGTAAATGTTTTCTCTCCTAATGTGTCACTGTGTGTAATTTAAAAATCACTATGATCACAAAAAATGAAATTTACTGGATACTCTTTTATTTTTAAATTGTGAAATATCCCATGACGTGTGTCAAATTTATAATAAAAAGGCAATGCTGCCATTGCATTTTGAAACTGGTTTTAGAGCATTTCATCAGCGATAAGCAGTCAAACAGTACTTTAGGCTTATATTTCACTATGAGGTAGGAATGTAGAGGGAACGTCTCTTTCAGATTGTTGGTGGAATTTTAGAAATCGTTTTGAAAGAATGCAGTAATTCAATGGAAAAATAGTATAGATGAATTGCTTGTTTATTGGTACATACACAAGCAACAATATTGAAGGTAATGAAACAAATTTTTCACCAACGAAGTTGCAGCCTCAAATTCAGAATTTAGCACTCTACGCCATATGAAAATAAGGGAATCAATTTAAATAACTTTCTACGTATCTGTCTTCTGAGATGTGCTATTCTTTAATTGCAATGTTAGCAAACATTGCAACACAGAAAATTCTGATATGGGAGTCAAGTAATCGATAATAAGTGGAAAGAATTGTTCTAGGCTATAAGGACTCAAATTGGTTACATGTTGTATGATACAGGTTGTATGATATAAAGTGAGGTAAATTCCAAAAATAATACTCATGAAATTCTGCGCAAGAATTTACCTGGCTGTTTTGCCTGCTCTGATGTTAGAATACCAGTGCTCCTTGTCAGTGTATACACATAGTTCAGCAAACTATCCTTAATATATGGAGTGAATCCACCTGGGTGGAAAAAATTGTTCTACCACTTACAGTATGACTTAGGCAAATTGCTTGACTTCTACAGTACCTCCTATAACCCATATAAAGTTCCTACTAGTGTTCCTGGGACACAGTACTTATTCAGGAAACATACATTATTATTATTATTATCATCATTATTATTACACATTACTATTGTGCCTATACTTCAATGCTGGATTTTGGTACACTCGTTCATTTGCTAACACAAACAGTTGTGATGACTTATCAGGTGGGGCTACCTACCCATGCCTATTATTTTTCCTCTTTTGGCTTGCTTATGCTCAATACTGGATTTAAAACTTCCTTTTTACAAGGGACTATTTCTGGACCCATCTACTCTTATGACTAAGGGAATTGAGAGAGCCCAGGTCATCATGGGTGGTTGTGGCCGCAGTCACTAAGCCCCTAAGTACACCGACAACATGAACTTCCTTCAAAACCCCAGATTCCACAGTGCATCTCCCCAATGGAGCATGTCAAAGTCCTGGAGAGCCTTTCCACACCCCCCCACCCCCACAACTTCCTGTGTCTGTTACCTGCTCTTTCTCAACTCTGAGTTCCACTCAGTGTTGGTGCCCTTTTGCATTATGCAGTCTATGATTTGGAGCAATTTTCCCAGTATGGACACGCTGCCTCGAAACTCCAAAGAGGCTCTCCCAGAATTCAGCTTCCTTCTTCATGGTGGGAAGTGCAAGATGAAAGATTTGTTTTTTTACTTTAGAAGGAATATCATTATAGGCCACTGCCTGAACTTCTAAATATTTTAGAGATGTGGAAAGCCCTAGAAACTTCATAGACTTCATCTCCCAGTGTTAGGAGCATGTATGTGTTACCAAGACCTCCACTGTATTAGCCATCTCTGTGTGAGCTATGTGTTCTTGCTCATCTGGACTAATCAGCATGGTATACAGGATATGCTGCAGGATGTGAAGAAGATCAGATCTAGTCACAGTATATTATGTTAAGGGGTAGGAGAGTTAAGATAGTCCTAGGAAAAAACTTCAAATGTATCTATAGCGAGTTCACTGTGAATGCATGCCATTTCTAATCCTCATTTCTCCAAGCAATAGAAAATAGTACGTTTATCAAACCAGTGGGAACATACCCTATACCAGAGGCTACATTAATCTGCTGGCATTGCAGATGCAGTTAAGGCTGCATGTCATTCTCTAGTGTCCATTATTTCTGTTTAGGGTCTAGACTGGTGAATTTAGTGACAAAGTGGTAGACTAGCACCCATACATCCTTTTTAACTTAAAAAAATCTTTCAAATTTTTCAGCAGGTGATGTTCCTTTTGTTTTACTATCTCAGCTGAGGGAGGGGACAGTTTCAGAGGCTTCCACTCTGTTTCTCATTATGATTATTCTTAACCCATATACCAAGAGCCTAAGGCAGGGTTTTACTAAATACCCATTCACATCCACACATTCAGTGATGAGGGAAATAACTACCATGCAGCTCCAAGATACAGATCAACCTTCTGCCCCCCACCTGGCCCCCAACCAAAGAGGGAGCCATAAGAATGCCTAGAATTTCTGGGAGTCAATGCCAGCTTGAACTGTTTCCAGCAGTCCTCAGAATACCTTTTGCCAACATAGTTACCAAAGCAGATGACCATAGGTTTCTTTGAGAAAAGACTGGGATAGTCACTACCATGCATGGTATCCATGGTGTTGCTGAGTCCTTCCTCCTCAGGATCCAGCCTAACCAACAGTCAGTGGGGTCTAAACTAGCTCAGATCTAGGACTGTAAAGTTTAATTCACCTCCTGATTACTTATCCTTTTTTTTTTTGAGGGCAGAAACTTTACCTTTTTCGGTTATTCTTCTACCTTTGCTGATGTTTTAGCCAATCTGTTAAACTGCTGATGCACTGCATCTTTTCTGCCTCTGCATGGACCTTTTTCTTAAAAACTCAGTTTCTTTTTCTCCAGGGACTCTACTGGAAGCTGCACCACCAGGGTGTTGACAAAACTTTTCTCTTTCATCTTGCAGGAACGGTGGATTAAGTGACTTACTTCCAGCTGCTTTGTTCTCACCAATCTAGTCTGATCATTAGCACTGACCTTATTATTGTTTTTCTTAGTCCATCGTGACAGTCAGTTCTTACTGCATTCTACAACCAATATTCTATGATAAATGGACATATTGGTTTGCTGTCTATGTATCACGGAGACAGTGTTCCTCACATTTCCGTTACCTTAGAAGGAAAGGAACTTCTGGACATTTAATCTATAATTGTGCAAGGATGGCTCCACTTTGCCTCTGCATTTTATCAAGATTCTTTCATAAGGTTCTCACAAACCATTTAATTTCTGTCTGTCTTGTTATCCTTATCATATGTTTTATCAATTCATTAGTTTATTTGATATATTGATAAGCATTTAGTTATGTTTTCTAGAGAATTCCATGATCTAGAAATGAACCATATTCCTTAACTTTGCTCAACCACAATTGTTCGCCTACAGAAATTCATATAGTCCTCTATAAGCCCTCTGCTGATGCTTGTACTTAGATATAGGTACAGGTGTACATACACATGCCTATACATGTACACGTGTACTTATCTATATTATTTTACATGTATTTTATACATACACCATTTTTCTATTAGAAAATTTAATTGTCTTACAATACGTAAAGCACTAGAAGCTTGAACTAATCACCACATAATCAGATTAGTCCTATTAGTAATCTTAGACACAATGTATTTGATCCTGAAAACAAATTTGTAAGTTATTTTAACCTGAGTGTTTAACATTGCAAAATACTGAAAGTAGTAGAGACCAAACCATGGAACCAGTCAAGACAGACTTCTTTTGACCTAATTTTTCATGGGTATCTGTGGATAAAGTGAAGGTCCTGCAGCCAGGATTCTCACCTGGACCTGGTTGGCCAGCTCACTGCACACGTGTGGGCAGTACGTTGCTACCAACTCTATAAATAAAGAGCCCTTCCCAGTGCTCTGGGTGACACGGTGGCATGGCTGCAAGAGAGCAGAGACCGGCTTGCTGCGTGCAGACTAGTTCTGAGTGCACAGGATTCTAGTGACTGACCTGCCACCATGGAAATAAAGTTGGGTATAACCCTTTCATCCCAAGAACATTCTACTGTCATTTCCTTGATTACACTGAATCCATAGTGAACTTGCCCAGGGCTGAAACCCATTGGCAAGACAGTATCTAAGGGAAAAAATGAATAAAATCACTTCATTACATAAATCAAAATAAATTAGAAACTCCTCAAATATGTTCAACACAAATGGTAAGGCAGTTACCAATACTGCCCCACTAATATTCACAGAATTTTCATTTACTTATAAGTGCTTTTAGTAAAAGTTAAACCACTGATAATTTTCTCTAGACCCCATATATTATTGTTGCATACTTCCTTTAAGAACCTAATTACCTCTTCCTTTAAACTTCAAATTCTTCCTCTGTATTGTCTCTTCACTTCATCCTAACACATATCTAAGCTCTTTCTACCTCTTTGTACCACCAAATTCTCAATTTTCTGCCTTCTTCACTGCAAAACTTCTAGAAATCAGTTATATACAGCTCTTATTTCCTATAATTGTTTGATCCCTTCAAATGTGTGTGTGTGTGTGTGTGTTTCTGTTAACCAGGACTGAAACTGAAGCTTCATTCTGACTTTCCTGTAGTGTGCTAACATAAATGTCACAGTGGGACAGCAAACTTACTAGAATTCACAAAGTACCTTCCCCACAAACTCCCACAACTATGCTTTTCCTTTTCCTCTTCACTTTCTTTTTTATAATGGTAGCTTTAACACTTATTCTCCCAGGTGTCTAGGTCTACTCCTTATTTCTGTTCCTATTATCAGTAGTGTGATTCTTCCTTATTATAATTTCAATGGTCCTGTGTATTTGTCTCTTATTGCTATTGCAAACAAGTTACCACAAAATTGCACACACTCTTACTTACAGTTTGGAGGTCAGAAGTACAAAGTGGATCCCACTGAGCTAAAAATCAAGGTTTTGGCAGCACCACATACCTTTTAAGAGGCTGTAAAGGAGGCAGTTTTCTGTTGTTTTCCAGCTTTTGGAGGTTAGCCCCCTTACTCGGCCCAGACGCCCACCAGCTTCAGAGCCAACAGTGGCCTGTGGAAGCTTTTTGGTGCTGCATCCCTCCAATTCGTCTGCTGCTTCTCCCACACCTAAAGGACCCTGTGATTACAATGGGCACACCTGGATAATCCAGGCTCATGCTTCTATTTTAAGGTCAGTTGATTAGCAATCTTAATTCCATCTGCTACTCTAATTTCCTTTGCCATGTAAGGTAACATATCCACAGATTCTAGGGATTAGGATGTCTGGGTCCTATTATTCTACCTACCACATCCTGTAGTATATACACATGCATTTTTTTCTGAATGTAGCAAGTACAGTATATATTTAATTTATATTTATAGAAGTAGAATTTCCAGATTAAAGTACATAAACGTTTTTTGTTAGTATTGCCAAAACACTCTTCAGTATGCCCTGATATATATTCCAATAATAGAGTCTGAAAACAATTGTTTTCTATAAACATTTGCAATAGTGGATATATTGATGCTCTGCACAGATTGCCTTTATTGGAAATACATTCCAATTTGGGGGAGCCTACAATCAGTAACTCACAGGTCTCAAGATAGGACTGTTGAATTAATGCTCTCAGTTGCTTACAGAGCTGGCTGAGGCTAGTCTGCAGCTGATGGTGTGGACCACTCTTAGCTTTCTTCCCAAACCCTAACTTGTTTCTTTACCCCTTGTCTTGCCAATGGGTTTCAGCCCCAGGCAAGTTCGCTATGGATTCAATGTGACCAAAGAAATTGACAGCAAAACGTTCTTTGGGATGAAAGGGTTTATTACCTGGCTTGTTCTCCTGGCCGTAGGTCCAGCACCAGTGTCGCTACCTCTGCCCAGAGCACTGGGCCAAGCTCTCTATATAGCACAATAATAGCTTATTGCCTAAAGGTGTGGAAGTGGTAGCCTAGCAACAGGCCAGTTCCATCATCAGGTGGTTTAAGTTCAGTGAGGATCCTGGCGATAGAAACCCCAACTTCCCCACTCCCCTCATTTCCTTAGGGTCCTCCCTCAATAAATCACTAGGGCAGAAATCCCATAATCTCAAGCTCTGCTTAGGCAGAAGCCAGCCTAAGGCATTTACTAATTCTAATAATTATCAAGCTTTTAATTTCTGCAAATCTGATCATTATGGCTGAGACTCTTTAAGTGCCTTCAGCAAATTGCTTCTTTAACTCCTGTGATCAACAGATTTATTCAGGTTTTCCTTATTAATAAAATATTTATGTTAAAGATATATATTTGTTATTAACAAGGGTTTGAAAAATATTACTTTCCCCATTTTTTATATATGAATGATCTTTTTAGTGAATTTTTTGGTGATTGATTTTTGACAAAGGTAATTAAAAATGAGACTGCATTGTATTATTGTAGGTAATAAAAATTACATTGTCTTAATGATACATATTTAGGTGAATTCATTTATTAGTTGTAATATTTTTGTTTTTTTATTTCCAAATTCCTAAGGATACATGATATCTTGCCTGTGAATAGAGAAAATTTTACTTCTACCCTTCCAATCTGAACACTTTTATTTTCTTGCCTAATTGGGCTGGACTGGCTAGAACCTCCTTAATGATGAGTATAAGTGGCAAGATTGGACATTCTCAACATGTTCCTGATATTAGCATGAAAGCACTGTGTTTCTAAGCTAAATATGGTATTAGCTATAAATCTTTTGTTTATGTCCTTTATCAGGTTGAGAAAGTTACCTTCTCTTCATTGTTTTGCTTTATTTTTAGCATGAAGGCATGCTGGAATTTGTCAAATGCTTTTTATGTGTCTATTGAGATGATCATGTTTGTCTTTTATTCTATAGATATGTTGTATTATAAATTTATTTAGAATGTTAATCCAGCTTTCCATTCCTGGGATTATAACCCACTTGGCCATGGTATAGTATATTTTTTGTAAGTTGCCAGGTTCGGTTTGCAAGTATTTTGTTGATTTTTGCATCTATATTCATTAGGGATATTGATCAGTAGTTTTAGTTTCTCGTGATATCCTTGTTTGATTCTGGTATTAGGGTAACACCGTCATCAATCATTAGGAATTAGGAAGTGTTCTCTACTTTTGTATTTTTGGAAGACTCTGCGAAGAACTGGGGTCAATTATTTTTAAATGTTTGTAAGATACACCACTAAAGCTTTCTCAGCCTTGGTTTGTGGGAAATGTTTCTTAAATTACTGATTCAATCTCTTTACTTGTTATTGGTCTGTTGAGATTTTCTATTTCTTCCTGAGTCAGTATTGGTAGCAGGTATTCTTCTAAGAATTTGACTGTTAACATTTTTACTGTGATGTACCTTGTGTGAATATCTTTGTGTTCACACTACTTGTGTTTGTTGAACTTCGGATGTATAGATTAATGCTTTTGATCAAATTTGTGATCTTGTCAGGCATGACTTCTTCAAACAATTTTTTTCTTCCCTCTCCCATCCTTCTGGTAGTTCCCATCCTTCTCCGAGGATCTCTTCATTTTTCTTCTTCTGCTCACTTTATTTGGATTGCATAAAATCTATTGATCAGTTTACACTGAGCAGTCTTGGTGATTTTTTTTTCTTCTGCCAGTTCATATTTACTGTTACGTCCGCCTGGTGAATTTTCCATTGCATTATTATACTTTCAACTTGAGTGTTTGTTTTGTTATTTTAGAAAATGTTTCTCTCTTTATTGATATTCTCTCCTTGATGTTTGATTATCATCATACCTTCATTTACTTCTTTAAAACATGGTTTTTAATACTTGGAAAATACTTAAAATGGCTGTTTTGAAGACTTTTTTATGTTGGTTAAAGCAGATACCTGAGCTTTCTCACATGTAATTTCTGTTTTGAACTTTTTTTTCTTCTGTAAGGGTCACACTTACCCATTTCTTTTCATGCCTAATAATTTCATATTACAACTGGACATTGTAGAGAATATATTGCAGCAAGTCTGGATACCAAACCCCATACCCCTCAGAAGCTTGTTGCTTTCTTGTTTAGTGACTTGGTTGGACAATTTTAGTCAAGCCTGTTTCATCCACTGTGAAGCCTGACCCTCTCAAGCAGGTGCTACAGCCTTTGACTGGGCGCTGGGGGATAACATTTTCTTGGCTACACCCACCCAAAGTGGAGCACCCATCAGGCTGAGGTGAGGAAATAGAGAGGAGGAGTGGGTTGCATAAATCTTACTTCATCTCTTATATGCTCTTAGGACACTTTCCAGGAACACTAAATATATGTTTGTTTTCCAAAATGATTTTTACCAGTTATAGTTGCTTCTCTGGTAAGCAGGTCCATGAAAACTTTCACAGACAATTTCAGAAGTGATTCGTCCACAATTAGTCTTGACTACTTTGCTTCCCTAATCTCAACATTATACCCTTCAGTATGCCTTGAAATTATATATTACTCTGCAATTCATCAAGAAGAATATCTCTTCTTCATGCATCACTTACCTGTACCAAGGAGGTAACATGCCTTAAAATGATATGAAGATTCTATCTTGCCTAATTACAAGGTGAAGGTTAATCATCTTGAAATGAGTATTTTGTAATTACCCTGTAAAACCCTTTCACTGTGCTCACCAGATTTTCTTACTTTTATGCAGTCTCCTTTTCCAGAACCAGTGCTTTTTATACAAGGGTAATTTTGCACCCTGGAAATATTGTCAATACCTGGAGACATTGTTGATTGCTATGAAGGGGTCAGAGAAAGAACGTGCTTTTGGCATCCAGTGGGTAGGGGTGCTCCTAAACACCCTAAGATGCACAAGACAACACCCGACAACAAAGAATCACATGGGCAAATGTAAATAGTGCCAAGTTCAAGAAACCCTACCCTAATCCATTTGTATGATCTCTCTATGATATTATTTGAGCCATTATCAAATTTTGATAGTATATATCTCTTGTTCCCCAAAAGTTTTGTTAAATAGGCTGTGACTAACATTTGATCCAATAGACAAACAAAAAGAGTTAATGCAAAAAATTAATATCCACTCTCCTAGAAGCAAAAATATACAAAACAATAAAAAATAACACATAGAAAATATAATGTATTTTCTCATAACGTTCTCTAAAAAAATAATAGAATTAAACCTTTTACATACACAATGAAACAAAAATGTAGAATCTAAAGACATTGCTAAAGAAAAGACAAGCTCTTTTTCCCAAAATAACAGCAATAATCTTCATTTTTTTTCAGTTTTTAAGGACCTTGTTTATTATTGTTTTTAACCATGCATAATAAGTTTGAATTTTTTTTTTGGTATCATTAATCTACAATTACATGTGCACCATTATGATTACTAGACTCCCCACAACATCAGGTCCCCCCCACCAACCCCATTACAGTCACTGTCCATCAGTGTAGTGAGATGCTATAGAATCACTACTTGTCTTCTCTGAGTTGTACAGTCCTCCCCATGCCACCCCCTACATTATGTCAGCTAATCGTAATGCCCCCTTTCCCCCTTGTCCCTCCCTTCCCACCCATCCTCCCCAGTCCCTTTCCCTTTGGTAACTGTTGGTCCATTCTTGGGTTCTGTGAGTCTGCGGCTATTTTGTTCCTTCAGTATTTGATACTTGTCTTTTTCCACTTGACTTATTTCACTGAGCATAATACCCTCTAGCTCCATCCATGTTGTTGCAAATGTCTGGATTTATTTTCTCCTTATGGCTGAATAATATTCCATTGTGTATATGTACCACCTCTTCTTTATCCATTCATCTACTGATGGACACTTAGGTTGCTTCCATTACTTGGCTATTGTAAACAGTGCTGCGATAAACATAGGTGTCTTTTTCAAACTGGGCTGCTGCATTCTTAGGGTAAATTCCTAGGAGTGGAAATCCTGGGTCAAATAGTATTTGTATTTTGAGTTTTTGAGGAACCTCCATACTGCTTTCCACAATGGTTGAACTAATTTGCATTCCCACCAGCAGCGTAGGAGGGTTCACCTTTCTCCACATTCTTTCCAACATTTGATGTTGTTTGTGTTTTGGATGGTGGCCATCCTTACTGGTCTGAGGTGATATCTTATTGTGGTTTTAATTTGCATTTCTCTGGTGATTAGCGATGTGGAGTATCTTTTCAGGTGCGTGTTGGCCATCTGAATTTCTTCTTTGGAGAAGTGCCTGTTCAGATCCTCTGCCCATTTTTTAAGTGGATTATTTGCTTTTTCTTTGTTGAGGTGCGTGAGCTCTTTATATATTTTGGATGTCAACCCCTTATCAGATACATCATTTATGAATATATTCTCCCATACTGTAGGATGTCTTTTTGTTCTTTTGATTGTTGTCCTTTGCTGTACAGAAGCTTTTCAGCTTGATATAGTCCCACTTGTTCATTTTTGCTTTTGTTTCCCTTGCCTGGGGAGATATGTTCATGAAGAAGTCGCTCGTGTTTATGTCCAAGAGATTTTTGCCTATGTTTTTTTCTAAGAGTTTTATGGTTTCATGACTTACATTCAGGTCTTTGATCCATTTTGAGTTTACTTTTGTGTAAGGGGTTAGACAGTAGTCCAGTTTCATTCTCTTACATGTAGCTGTCCAGTTTTTCCAACACCAGCTGCTGAAGAGGCTGTCATCTCCCCATTGTATATCCAAGGATCCTTTATCAAATACTAGTTGACTGTATATGTTTGGGTTAATGTTTGGATTTTCTATTCTGTTCCACTGGTCTGTGGGTCTGTTTTTGTGCCAGTACCAATTGTCTTGGTTACTGTGGCTTTGTAGTAGAGCTTGAAGTCAGGGAGCGTAATTCCCCGTGTTTGATTCCTTCTTCTCAGAATTGCTTTGGCTATTCGGGGTCTTTTGTGGTTCCATATGAATTTTAGAATTATTTGTTTCAGTTCATTGAAGAAAGCTGTTGGTATTTTGATAGGGATTGCGTTGAATCTGTAGATTGCTTTAGGTAGTATAGCCATTTTGACAATATTTATTTTTCCTGGCCAAGAGCATGGGATGAATTTCCATTTGTTAGTGTCCTTTTTAATTTCTCTTAGGACTGTCTTGTAGTTTTCAGGGTATACGTCTTTCACTTCCTTGGTTAGGTTTAGTCCTTGGTATTTTATTCTTTTTGATGCAGTTGTGAATGGAATTGTTTTTCTGATTTCTCTTTCTGTTAGTTCATCGTTAGTGTATAGGAAAGCAACAGATTTCTGTGTGTTAATTTTGTATCCTGCAACTTTGCTGAATTCAGATATTAGTTCTAGTAGTTTTGGAGTGGAGTCTTTAGGGTTTTTTATGTAGAGTATCATGTGATCTGCAAATAGTTAAAGTTTGACTTCTTCCTTACCAATCTGGATGCCTTGTATTTCTTTGTTTTGTCTGATTGCCATGGCTAGGACCTCCAGTACTATGTTGAATAACAGTGGGGAGAGTGGGCATCCCTGTCTTGTTCCCGATCATAGGTGAAAAGCTTTCAGCTTCTCACTGTTATTCATTTGGGATTGTTCTTCCTTCTTTAAATAGGCCTGGATTGCAATATACTTTCCTCTTAGAACTGCCTTTGTTGTGTCCCACAGAAAGTGGGGCTTTGTGCTATTGTTGTTATTTGTCTCCATATATTGTTTGATCTCTGTTTTAATATGGTCATTGATCGATTGATTATTTAGGAGCATGTTGTTGAGCATCCATGTGTTTGTGAGCCTTTTTGTTTTCTTTGTACAATTTATTTCTAGTTTTATACCTTTGTGATCTGAGAAGTTGGTTGGTAGAATTTCAATCTTTTTTAATTTACTGAGGTTCTTTTTGTGGCCTAGTATATGGTCTATTCTGGAAAATGTTCCATGTGCACTTGAGAAGAATATGTATTCTGCTGCTTTTGGGTGCAGAGTTCTGTAGATGTCTGTTAGGTCCATCTGTTCTAGTGTGTTGTTCAGTGCCTCTGTGTCTTTACTTATTCTCTGTCTGGTTGATCTGTCCTTTGGAGTGAGTGGTGTGTTGAAATCTCCTTTCTATTTCCTCCTTTAATTCTGTTAGTGTCCTGTGTTGGATGCATATATATTTATAATGGTTATATCCTGTTGTTGGACTGACCCCTTTATCATTATGTAATGTCCTTCTTTATCTCTTGCTACTTTCTTTGTTTTGAAGTCTATTTTGTCTGATACAAGTACTACAACACCTGCTTTTTTCTCCCTGTTGTTTGCATGAAATATCTTTTTCCATCCCTTCACTTTTAGTCTGTGTACATCTTTGGTTTTGAGGTGAGTCTCTTGTAAGCAGCTTATAGATGGGTCTTGCTTTTTTATCCACTCTGTTACTCCGTGTCTTTTGATTGGTGCATTCAGTCCATTTACATTTAGGGTGATTATCAATAGATATGTACTGATTGCCATTGCCAGCTTTAGATTTGTGGTTACCAATGGTTCAAGGGTAGCTTCTTTGCTATCTAACAGTCTAACATAACTTTCTTGTTAAGCTATTATAAACATAGTCTGATGATTCTTTATTTCTCTCTCTTCTTCTTCCTCCTCCCTTCTTTATATGTTGTGTTTTATTCTGTACTCTTTTGCATTTCCTTTGACTGTTTTTGTGGATAGTTGATTTTATTTTTTGCCTTTAGTTGGTATTTGGATGGTCTGCTTTCTTTGCTATGATTTTATTTTCTCTGGTGCCATCTATTTAGCCTTAGGAGTGCTTCCATATAGAGCGGGCCATTTAAAATATTCTGTAGAGGTGGTTTGTGGGAGGCAAATTTCCTCAACTTTCACTTGTCCTGAAATTGTTTATAACCTCCCTCAAATTTAAATGATAATCATGATGGATACAGTATTCTTGGTTCAAGGCCCTTATGTTTCATTGTGTTAAATATATCATGCCATTCTCTTCTGGCCTGTAAGGTTTCTATTGAGATGTCTGATAATAGTCGGATGGGTTTTCCTTTGTAGGTGATCTTTTTTCTCTCTCTGGCTGCCTTTAATACTCTGTCCTTATCTTTGATCTTTGCCATTTTAATTATTATACGTCTTGGTGTTGTCTTCCTTGGGCCCTTGTGTTGGGAGATCTGTGGGCTTCCATGGTCTGAGAAACTATTTCCTTTCCCAGTGTGGGGGCGTTTTCCTCAGTTATGTCTTCAAAGACACTTTCTATCCCTTTTTCTCTCTCTTCTTCTTCTGGTACTCCTACAATGCGAATATTTTTCCATTTGGATTGGTCAGACAGTTCTCTTAATATTCTTTCATTCCTAGAGATCCTTTTATCTCTCTCTGCCTCAGCTTCTCTGTACTCCTGTTCTCTGATTTCTATTCCATTAACAGTCTCTTACACCTCCTCCAGTCTGCTCTTAAGCCAGTGAATCAATTGTTTCATTTCTGTAATGTCCCTCCTGACTTCATCCTTAGCTCTTGCATATTTCTCTGTAGGTCCATCAGCATGGTTATGACTTTTATTCTGAATTATTTTTCAGGAAGATTGTTTAAATCTATCCCACCAGGCCCTCTCTCTCGGGTTGTGTGGGTGACTTTTGACTGGACCACATTCTTCTGTCTTTTCATGGTGATAGATGTGGTCACAGGCCGGTGACACATGTGTCAGCTGGGAGAACAAAGTCACTTCCTGCTTGTTGCTCTTGCCCTTCTCCACAGCCTGTGCCGGTTACCTGTACACCGGGACACAGTCTCTGGGATAATCCCCTGAGCTGCTGTGGGCAGGGCCACCCTCAGGCTAGCCTAGAGCACTGTAGGGGTTTGTAGCCATGCCAGGTGCATTTTGCATCAAGTCTGAGGGCCCTTGGTGCCTTCCGGACCTTGCTCTGGCTTCTGTGGCCCTTCCCAGTTAGCTGTGCGCCTGCCGGGAGGAGATTCTGTGTGGTTGCTGTGGGCGGAGCCGCTCTCCTGCTGTTCTGCAGCTGTGGCAGATCCGCCAGTCCATTTGTAGCACCAGCAGGGGGGAATGAATGGCAGGTTGCTTATTGCTGTGAGGGGCTTTGGAGGGGCTGCTTTACCTGGCAGCCAGTTAGGGGACCCGAAATTCCTCAAGAATCCCAGCCTGCTGGGCTGAGTGTGCTGGGACAATTTTGTTCAGCTATTGGGCCCTTGTCTCTTTAAGACTTTTAAAAACGCATCCACTTTTCTTTTGTCCCAGGGGAGCCGGCTGTGGGGACCCACTCGCAGTCTCCTTCTTGGATCTTGCCCTTCCGTTTCTCTAATCTCCAGTACACCATGCGATGTGTGTCTGTGCAGATTACCAGGGCTGGTTGTTTAGCAGTCCTGTGGTTCCACTCCCTTCCCACTCTGATTCCTTTCCTCCCGTCGGTGAGGTGGGGTTGGGGAGTGCTTGGATCCCACCGGGTCACGGCTTTGTATCTTACCTGCTTCGTGAGGCACTGAGTTCTCACAGATGTACATGTAGCCCAGCTGTTGTACTGTATCTTCTGGTCTCTCTTTTAGGAATAGTTGTATTTTCACAAATATATATGGTTTCAGGAGATTTCTGCTGCCCTGCTCATGCCGCCACCTTGGTCCCCCCGATAATCTTCCTTTTAAGCAACCTAAAAAGTATTTACCTCAAACACAATAAGCAAAAAAAAAAAAAAAAAAAAGGAAAAGAAAAGAAAAAGAAAGGAAGGGAGAAGCACAGGCAGAGGTGGCATGAGAATGCCAGCTGTGAAGCATTGAGGGAAAGGTGAGAGAGCTGCTCAAGACTGAGCTAGCATTGCTGCGAGGCACTGTAGAAAAAATAAAGGATGTAGCAGAGGAGGCACTTGGGGGAGGGGAGAGAAAGGTGCCATCAGCCCCAGAAATGGAGGATCTGGGGAAGGATGAAGGGGTGCTGCCAGAGGCACTGACCACTCCTCTGTTGAAAGCCCGCCCAGTGGTTGTAAAGAAAATAAAGATCCTGCAGCCAAAAGTTCCCCAAGGAGAGGAGAAGCTCCCTCCCCAGGTTGTGGAGCACTCTATAGTCCGCCCCTATACTCAGGCTGAGCTGGTGGATTTGGGCTTCCAGTTTAGGCAGAAGCCCTCAGAGTCAATATCAGCTTGGTTCCTGCATCTGTGGGACTTAGGGGTGGATGGAATTGTTCTGTTGGGATCAGAGATGGTAAAGCTGTCTTCCCTGAAGGTTCAACCCGCCTTGAGACAGCAGTTACAAAGTGCACATCAGACTCAAGGGAATAACTCCCTCCTTGATAGGCTTATGGCAGCACTTCGTGCTGTGTGGCCCAATCAGGGTGATCTACCACACTTTTCTGCTAGATGGCAGATATATGCTGAGCTCCAATAGGTGTTACAAGAGCTAGGCATAAGAAATGCCATCTATAGTCCAGAGAAACATGGCCCAAATGAAGAGACTTTCACTAATTGGATGAGAGATACTGTGCTTCAAATGGTTCCCACACCCCTCTTTGGGTCTCTAGTGGCTATTCTTTCCCCTCACTTAGGGCAGCCCATAAGTGAGGTGACATGTACAGTGGCAAACTTAGGACAGGCTGAAGAAATGAGAACACAGAAAGGAATAAGGTCTGCTTCTCACAAGAAGAATTTTAAGGGCCCTACGAGGACCCAGATATGGGTTGATTTAATATGAGCAGGAGCAGACAGAAGGAAATTAGGTGGGAAGTCAAATAGGATCTTACTAGAAATATGGCAACAACTGAAACCAGAACAGCAGTTTCAGCCATTAAGACCAAAGAGACAGAGGTCAGAGACAGAGAAACAAGTAGAACCTGTGTGTTTGCAACACTTCCGGCTAGAGAGTGAGCCAACCTCACTTGAGCCCACACAGGAAGGTGATTGCGGAACACAGTTCAACTGAGGGGAAGGTCGAGGTACCTGCCCTGAGGGACCAGGGAGGGACTGGAAGCCACATGTTGAAATAGCTACCCATTGGTCCCCAGTGAACATACAACGTGCCCTGGCTCTGGTGGATACTGGGGCTGAATGTTCACTGATTCATGGTAACCCTGAATGGTTCCCTGGGACCCCCACTATCATAGATTGATATGGGTGGAAGGCTATCAGAGTGAAAAAAGCCCAAATACCTTTGGGAATAGGGTGTCTATCCCCAAAGAGTATATTGTGTATATATCTCCTATCCCTGAGTATATTTTGGGGATTGGTATCCTACAGGTTGTATGCGGACCACTGCAGGTGAGTTCAGACTGAGAGTACGAGTGGTGAAGGCAGTTCTGAGGACATGCTAGGCACTCGCCCATAGCTTTGCTTGTGCCTCGGCGGGTGACTAATACCAAACAATAAAAATTGCCTAGAGGGCATAAAGCAATTAGAGAAACTCTCTAGGAGCTGGAAAAGGTGGGTATTATAAAGCCCACCCATAGTCCTTTCAATTCCCCAGTGTGGCCAGTAAAAAAACCAGATGGCTCCTGGCATAAGACTGTGGATTACAGAGAATTGAATAAAGTCATACCCCCTATGCATGCTGCTGTCCCCTCTATTGCAGGCCTGATGGATACAGTCAGGCACAAACTAGGAACATACCTCTATGTGGTAGATCTTGCTAATGTCTTCTTTTCCATTGACATTGAGCAGGAAAGTCAGGAACAGTTTACCTTCGTGTGGGAAGGATGGCAGTGGACTTTCATGGTCCTCCCACAGGGATACCTCCACAGCCCCGCCATCTGTCATGGACTTGTAGCCAAGGACTTGGCTACATGGGAGAAACCGCCAATGGTGCAGCTGTACCATTATATTGATGATGTCATGCTCATGTCCAATTCTCTTTCAGATCTAGAAGGTGCAGCACCTAGACTGCTGCAACATTTACAGGAGAAAGGATGGGCTGTGAACAGCATCAAGGTTCAGGGACTTGGTTTGTCTGTTAAATTCTTGGGGGTCGTCTGGTCGAGTAAGACCAAAGTTGTACCAGAAGCAGTTACAGATAAAGTCCAGGCCTTTCCTACCCCTACAACGGTAGCATTGCTACAGGAGATTTGGGGTCTTCTAGTCTACTAGAGAGTGTTTATCTTGCACTTGGCACAAATTCTGAAGCCCTTTTACCAGTTGGTATGAAATGGAGTCAGGTGGGACCAGGATGAGACATGTGCATCTGCCTTTACTACAGCAAAACAGGCAGTCAAGGCCATGCAGGCCTTGAGTGTGATAGACCCATCAAGGCCCTGTGAGCTGGACGTTCATGTGACTGAAGACGGTTATGGCTGGGGTCTCTGGCAGTGACTTGAATGAACACGCCAACCGGTTGGATTCTGGTCACAACTCTGGAAAGGGGCAGAGTTACGATACACTTTGATAGAAAAGCAACTGGCTGTCTGGTATCATGCCTTACTGGCTACAGAACCCATCACTGGAATGGCCCCGATAAAGAGAATAACCACCTATCCCATCTTTGGGTGGGTATGAGACTTGGCCTAAAAGCCAAGGAGTGGTGTGGCACAGATACCCACAGACACCACCACTGGCCATGTGGGGTGCTTACCTACAGCAGCGTAGTGCCCTCTCTAGTAGCCCCTTGAGTGAAGAACTTAAACTCTTATTGGGGCCGGTGACATATACTAGTGAAAAGCAGGAAGAACTTGCTTTTGAACCATTAGTAGCAGAGAGTCCCTATCGGGAGGGAAGAGCCCCTATACCCGAAGATGCATGGAACACAGATGGCTCCAGCCGTGAGCAGCCCCAAAATGGAGGGCCATAGCTTTCCATCCTAAGACTGAGACAATATAGATGGAAGATGGTGAGGGGAAGAGCAGCCAATGGGCAGAGTTGTGGGCTCTGTGGCTTGTGATCAGCCAGGAGCCCTCCCCTATAGTTGTCTGCACTGGCAGCTGGGCTGTCTATTGGGGCTTGAACCTGTGGCTACCAACCTGGTATCATGCCAACCGGCTGGTTGGTCACTGACCCCTTTGGGAGCAAGAATTGTGGCAAGACTTATGGGCCTGTGGTCAGACTAAAATAATTACAGTATACCATGTGACAGGTCATTAGCCACTGGCTTCCCCAGGAAATGATGAAACAGATAAATTGGCCCAGATACGTTGGTTAGAAGGAAAGCCTATCTCTGATATAGCCCAATGATTACATCAGCGTTTGTTGCATGCAGGACAAAAGACAATGTGGTCTGTAGCCTGTCGGTGGGCTTACCTTTGACCTTTGAAGAAGTTAGTAGAGCCTGGCAGGAGTGTGTCGTGTGCTCCAAGAGGGACTTACACCGAGTTCCACAGCAACATTCCTGGAATAACAGCAGAGTGGCCCCCAAAGGTCACAGGAGTATATCCTGAATGGCCAGCAGGTAGGAGCATCTCACCGGGCTCTTGTTTTATCATTATGGCCAGTGCACGCACCTCCAGGAGCACTATATATAGACCCTCCAGTGACCCCCATGGGGAGAGGAGTAAAATGATCACATACTAGACATAGAAAGGATCCCTTCCTTCTACAGTCCTATCACAGGACCACTCTCTTGCATGCATCCTACCTGATGGACAAGATTTGTCTACGTTGGTGTCATTAAAACACTTGTCTTATTGCCTCTAAGGTCTCTGTTGATTGGGAACCTCCTCTGGTTTGAGGATTATTATAAATTTTGTTACCTATATCAAAATCTTGTTATATCTTAATTTTTGTTATTATCTCTAAGTTGTTAGCCTCTGTTGCTGTTATGAAATCTGGTTACAGTGCTCCAGCTTTCTCGCACAGGGACCATTGCGGAAGATTGAAAGCATATAGGTTGTAAGGTGAGACTCCTGGAGGGGTGGAGTGTGGGAAAGTTGGGTTTCTTATGGCCAGGTTCCTCACTGATCTTAAACCACCTGATGATGTAACTGGCCTGTTGCTAGGTTATTGCTTCCACACCCATAGGCAATAAGCTATTATTACATTATATAGAGAGCTCAGCCCAGTGCTCTGGGCGGAGGCAGAGACACTAGTGCCTGACCTACAGCCATGGGAAGCAAGCCGGGTAATACACCCTTTCACCCCAAAGAAACATTCTACTGTCAGTCCTTGGTCTCACTGACAGTGAACTTGTGGGGGGCTGGTATCCATTGGCAAGACAATGTGCTTCATGCCAGTCAGTGAGCATCCCCTGAACTCTTTGTTTTCATGAAAATCTGTTCTTCAGCATTATGTCTTACTTTTATCAGACTATAGGGAGAATGACAATCAAATGAC
This sequence comes from Phataginus tricuspis, assembly GCA_029783875.1. NCBI lineage: Eukaryota > Metazoa > Chordata > Mammalia > Pholidota > Manidae > Phataginus > Phataginus tricuspis. Next base: position 15,877,148 of record JAQQAC010002594.1, on the reverse strand, counting down.
TTGGGATTTTCTACATAGATGTATTAAATTATTCCTGGTAAACTTTGAAAGTTAAGCTCATTTCAAAGTTAGAAATGATTAAATAATTTATTGGGGCAGAAGTATCATTTTCCTGTCTTGGCTTTATCATTATCTGTGGGTGTACAAACACATACATACATATATATGCACAGATACACAGAGTTACTTCCTAACACAGATGTCAAAGACCTATGATTTGAGATTCAAAAATGGTTTAAATAGTAAAAATCTGTAAGCCCCTTACATTAACAGGCATCATAGTATAAAATAATCCAAAACCTGAAACTGTTATTGGATTCAATTTCCCTCCTAATTACTTAACTAAAAAATTGAATTCTACCCTTTTTTATTTACTTTTCTAGAATTAAATGATAAGCTACCTTATAGTCAGTCTCTTTTAAGACTTGCTGTTGCACCAGAGAGTTTCAGCTCTGGGCAAGTTTACTCTGTATTCATTGAGACTGAATAAGGACAACCAAACGTTGGGGGCAAAAAGTCTTATACCAAGAGTTTTTCTTCACTGGCAGGTCAAGTGCTAGAATCACATCTGCATCCAGCAAGTCCACTATCTGCCTCCACTGCCCAGAGCACTGGGCATAGGTCTTTAAACAGCAACACAGACAACAGTGGCTGTCTTGCCATGGGTTTCAGCCCCAGGCAAGTTCGCTATAGATTCACTGTGACCAAAGAAATTGACAGCAAAGGGTTCTTGGGGTGAAAGGGTTATACCCAACTTTATTTCCATGGTGGCAGGTCAGTCACTAAAATCCCGTTCACTCAGAGCAATTCTGTACGCAGTAAGCCGGTCTCTGCCTCTGGGCCCCTCTGTCTGCACAGCCGTCCTCTGGGCCTCTCTGCACAGCTGTCCCACACAGCCATCCTCTGGGCCTCTCTGCACAGTCATCCTGCACAGCTGTCCTCTGTGCCTCTCTGCACAGCCGTCCCGCACAACCATCCTCTGGGCCTCTGTCCTCAGTGTTGCCACCACTCCAGCCTCTCTGCTCTGCTCTCCTGCAGCCTTGCAGCCATGCCACCATGTCATGCCCAGAGCACTGGGTGGAGCTCTTTATATAGAGTTAACCACCATATATTGCCCACAGGTGTGCAGTGAGGTAATCAACCAGGGCCAGGTGAGAATTCTGGCCACAGGAACTCTCATTTTATCCACAGTGGCTTATTGCCAACATGTTTGCAAGCCTGCACCTGTGCAGTAGGCCAATCATTGCATCATTGCACATGGGCAAGTAGAATAGGGTCAGGTGAGCCTCTTGGCTGTGCGAACTTCTGTTTACCCTACACTTGCACAAAGGGAAATCTTGATTTTATATACTCATTTAAAGAAGAGAAAATAATACATTTACACTCAGGTGGAAACTGTTCAAATTGATTCTACTTTTCTGTAACTAGTAATTTAAAAAATTTCAAGCCTTGCTGCCTGAGACCTTTGAAAACAGTATGTTTTTCTATCTGAAGTTTATTTAATATTGACAAGGAAGAAGTTCAAAGCACACAATATTACCTTTATAATTTCATACCATTGAGAGGACCAAAAATAATTATTAAATTGCGCATGCTAATGAGAAATCCAAATGTAAACTAAACCATTTCACCTCAGTTGCAGAATTACTTTTCCTTCAAGAAAACCATTGAAGGGATTGTGTTATCATCTCAGCAAGTTTATTGATTCCCTACTACAGGACTATCTAAATATTAGGAACTGAGAGAAATAGTAAGAAAAAATGAAGTTTTGTCATTGAGTACCTATATAAATGCTAAGTGATTTTGCCTCAGTTATGTTCATGTTGGTTTTTGCTATTGCTTTTTTCATAGTAAATTAGTCTATTTTTTCACCTGCCTCTCTGAAATTGATCACTCTTAATTTGTTTTCAGAAATCAGCAGTGTGAGACATCTTTTGGTTCTCTTGCCTTGTGTTTTTCTGCTTTAGCTTACCATTCAAAAGTTAAGTAGGATTCTGAAATAAATGCATATTGCATAACGAGTTCCAACACTTAAACTGTCAGTTCGTGTTTGCTGTCACTCTTCTCTAAAACTCTAAGGCATATTCTGACACGAGAAACAAAGGTATATGGAAGAGTGGAGGGATAGCAGCCTAGAAAATTGGGTCCTAGTTTTTTCCCTGCTTCTAAACAGCCAGGGGTCTAAGGCAAGTCACACATGTGTGACACATATTTCCTTCACCCTTGAGTGAGGGCTATGAACTACAGCAGTGCATCTTGAACTTTAATGTGCCTTTGAATCACCGGGGGAATCTTGTTAAAATTCATATTTTCATTAAACAAATCTGAGGACTCTAGATTTTGCATTTCTAACACTTTTCCAAGGCTGCTGGTTTAACAATCAAATTTTATGGAAGAAGGGGTTAGGTGATTTTGAAATTTCCATCTAACATTTTAAGACTTATGGTTCTAAGATGTTCCAAGAATGTCTTTAATCAACTTTGTAGATAAAACAATCAGTTTAACAAAACTGTTCTTCAATATTTTCACAATTTAGTAATCTAAATAGAGACAGTAGTAATCTTAATGGAAATGGTTATTAAAACTCTTGCCCTTTCATGTGTTGCAGAATGAATGCCTTCTGAAAGAATTTTTCATATTATATTTGGTAGTAGAATGTTTTGTCATGAAGGTGTTTTTTGAAGCAATTACTAGATATATTGGTCCAATTATAACTTGTGAAATGAAAATTACAGTTACATGAACATCAAACTACTGGCCTTCCAAAGGACATGTTTGCTCTCTTCATATGAATTTTTAATTCCTCTTTATTGATGCACCATTTGAAATCACAAGATAGCATAATTTAGTAACAGCTTTTATCTCTGAACAGACAATGTTTGTGAGAATTGCTTGGCATGCAATTTCAGAAATGGCCTTGTTCTACTGTAAATAAATTGTTAATCTGTAGAGCTGTGGTGATTCTATAAAATGATCCATAATCTATCATGTATTGTTTTGTGTTATTTTTTACAGTCACAATAATTAGGGGCGAAATATTCTTGCAAGGTTATCAGGAGGATTTGTTTATAGCCTCATCTTCTTGATGATGTGATGGTATGGGTAAAGCAGAATCATTTCTCTATGAAACAGAAAGATTATCCACACACAGAATTCTAGATTCTAGTTAACTTAATTTCATGTAAGATCATCCAACAGAATTTTAACTCTTGATGGATGTGGAGTTCTGAAAATATCCCTCACACCCTTATATCTGACCCATCAAAAAATCACCACTAAAATTTCAGAAAAATGTTGGTAAAGGATATGTGTGTGTATATAAAGGATATTCAATAAAGAATATTTGAAGGATAGTTTATCTTGTATTTTTTAAAATAAAGGATATATATAATAGAAGGCAAGATTCTAAGACAGCACCAGAGATTCCTATCTTCCAGTGTACACACTGTAAAAACCCCACTCTTTAAATTTTGTGAATATGATGGTGTGTCACTATTGTAATTGTTAAAATTCATGACAAGAGAGATTTTTGCAGATGAAGTTAAGATCCACGATTACTTAAGTTTGAGTTACGGGAGATAAAAGGGAGATAATCTTGGGTGGGTCTGACCTAATCAGATGAGCCCTTAAAAAAAGATCTCAGATTTGAAGTAGGAAAGATTCTCCTGCTGGCATTGAAGAAGCGAATGACCATGTTGTGAGCTGCCTATAGCAGATTCATGTGGCAAGGGCTTTAGGATGGCTTACTAGTGCTGAGGGCATTGCCTTGCTTACAAGAAGAACACTGGGTCTTTAGTCCTACATACGTAAGACACTGAATTTTGTCACCAACCAGTGATCTTAAAAATATGGATAGTAGAACCACTTTCCCCCTATCACAGAGGTATACTTCAAAGCCAGGAGGTTAGAGGACCAATTTTACAGAAACTGCTCAGCCCTAAAGAATGGACCTTGATGGACTAGCATTTGGGGTCTTCCAAAGAAAAGGCCGTTGTAGACATTTGTTAATGCAGACATTCATAAATAATTATCTGTCAATGTAGACATTTGTTAATAATTCCAGTAGGAGGAATATTACAGAGCTATTGAAGATTTTTGGAAAAACCATAATAAATACTTTGAAAATTAAAAATATAAGTATGTAGAAAAACTGTAAAAGAAATGAAATGTAATCAAAATAAGTTACTTGCTCAACACTGTTTAGTACTAACACAGGTCAAACAACTGTGGATACTATGATGATTAATTTGATGTGTCAGCTGGGCTAAGATAGCTGGTAAACATTATTTCTGGGTGTAACACTGAATGCATTTCCAGAAGAGACTATCATTTGAATCAGTAGCCTGGGTAAAGTCAGTCCTCACCAAAGTGGGTGGGTACCTTCCAATCTATTGAAAGCCTGAAAAGAACCAAAAGGTGGGGACCAAATATTCCTCTGCTGAGCTGGAGCATCTGTCTTCTCCTGTCTCCAGGCACCAGGGCTCCTGATTCTTGGGCCTTCAGACTTAGACTGGGACTTATGTCACTGATTTCCCTGGTTCTTGGACCTTCAAATTTGGGCTGAATTATATTACTGGTTTTCCTGGTTCTCCAGCTTGCATACAGCAAATCTTGCCACTTTTCAGCCCCCATAATCTCTTGAGCCAGCTTCTATGATAAAGCTATCTACCTGTACATCTCTTATTGTTAACTGTTTCTCTGAAGAACCCTGACAAATACAAATACTCATGCTATTCGTTCAATCAAAATTGTGAAAAAACTGCATTGAATAGGGAATATAAAGTGGAAGGTGAGGAAAACAAATGTGTATAATCCTGAACTAGTATAATAGAAAACAATAAGGTATCTAAAATTGATAAATAAAATTTGACAATGAGGTCATTTTATCTATGCTTATAAGCTATCACATTCAACATCTTTGAAAAGCAAGGAAGGAAGAAAATAATAGCTTCTGGGGAGTAAGATGAGGGATACAGAAGGGATAGAAAAGAAAAACACTTTACATCAAATCTTGTACTACTAATTCCTTTTCTTTAAATGTGTAATTTTATCACTTTATAAATAATTAAAAATTAAAACTGTACGACCATTTGCAACAACATGGATGGAGCTAGAGGGTATTATGTTCAGTGAAACAAGCCAGGCAGAGAAAGACAAGTACAAAATGATTACACTCATTTGTGGAGTATAAGAACAAAGCAAAACTGAAGGAACAAAACAGTAGCAGACTCACAGACTCCAAGAAGGGACTAGTGGTTACCAAACGGGAGGGATGGAGGAGGACGGGTGGGGAGGGAAGGAGAAGGGGATTAAGGGGCATTATAATTAGCAAACATAATATAGGTAGGTCACAGGGAAGGCAGTATAGCATGGAGAAGACTAGTGACTCTATAGCATCTTACTATGCTGATGGACAGTGACTGCAAAGGGGTGGGGTGGGGACTTGATAATATGGGTGAATGTTGTAACCACCATGTTGCTCAAGTGAAACCTTCATAAGATTGCATATCAATGATACCTTAATAAAAAAATAATAATGAAAAAAATTAAAACTGTAGGAAAATTAGATTGTACACCTCTCACTGTGTATAATACAATATTTATATCCCATGCTCTTGATGAAAAACTAAAGCCATAACTTACTCATGAGGCTCATTAAAGGTAAAGTTGGAGCACAAGTTTAAATTTGTTGATATGGTTCTAATGTCAGTCCTTGATTTCCTACACTTTATGATATCCCCACCATAACAAAGGACTATTGACAGTGATATTGACTGTTATGTAAAATCATTAGTTTGAGACAAGGAGGCTCTATATTAGCTTCCTATAGCTGCCATACAAACTATCACAGTTTGGATGTTTTAAAATAACAGAAATTGATTTTCTCACAGTCATAGAGGCCAGAAAGCCAATATTAAGATGTTGGCAGGGTTGGCTGGTTCTTTCCAGGAACTCTGAGGAAGAATGCAACCCATGCCTCTCTTCCAGTTTCTGGGAGCAGCCAGCAAGTCTTGACATTATTTGGTTTGTGAATACATCACTCCAAACTCTGCCTTAGTCTTCACATTACTTCCCACTACATATGTCTATTTTCTTCTCTTCCATCTCATATAAGGACTTAAGTCCCACCTGATTAATCCAGGATGTTTTCATTTTGAAACCATTAACACAATTGCATTTCAAAGATACTTTCCTCAAGTAAGGTCACATTCATAGATTTCCAATGGACCTATCTTCTGGGTGGCCACCATTCAACCCATTTGAGTGCTTAAAGTTTATTTTTACACTCTTGTCTTTCTAGAGTTGCCCATCTTGATGAACATAGCCAGTGAGCCAATTGAGTTTCCCATATATGTATTTATTTAAAAATGGCAGCTAGTGTTATTTTCTTCCAAATATAGGAGCCAACATTCTCTTTGAGAACAGGTAGAATTGAAATAACTATTGTTATTTCAGAGTACTGAAAGGCCATGTGATTTTTTTTTTGTCAAAAGGACATTATCTTTGAACTGGTAGAGTGCTTATTATGGAGAAAAAACGTGTTATTTAAAATTTCCTGAAGACCTCTAAAGTTGGTGGGTCACAGAAATGCAGAAGATCCTTTATTCGAAGAGTGGACAGTATGTCTTAATAGTGCTTTGGGGAAAATAGAATAGTAGAAGTAGTTCAATTAAAAAATAGAGAGCAGCAGAACAAAGAGAAAATAAAGGGAAGGGTGAAAAGCAACACTTGCCACTGCAAGTATAAAGGCAGGTGGAGGATGTTATGTGTGTGGGCAGTTAAAGAGATGCTTGGGGTAGAGTCACGTCAGGACAGAATTAAGGAAATTTTATATCATGGAGGAAGAAGCATAAGCCCCTATGTAGTACCCTTTTGAAATCTCTAGTTCAGGCTCTATTAGTCACTATTGTTTTGTAGGGTGAGTTATTTTAAAAGAGATGCTATAAAGGATGAACCCTGCTTCAAAGTTGGTTGGAAGAAGAATAGAGGCTGCCCATGGGGCATAAATTACATTTAATATTATAGTTTATATCTTCTAAAGATGGGTAGATGGATGCGAACAGTTGTTTCACATTTAAGATCTGGTTTTGCTAGCAATTGGAGAGGGACATTACAGGAAATATTCATGCTCTTAACACATATAAAATGGAGAAGAGTAACATAGAATAAGTCACCTCATGGCAAAACTGGATACTTTATGCAGAAATATTCTTGGAAAATATCCAACTTAAAAGTATAAAACCAATGTGTTATATGTTACACCATTCATCCTCACAGGCAAATTCCTTTTAACTATTAAGATCAGTGTATAATCAGTGATTAAATAACAGACATTATAAGGGTAACATCTATCTCTTGAAATTGCAATATAGTGTGTGTGTGTGATTCCTCATGGAGTGCTAAAATTATACCTTTTGATTAAAATAAACCATAAGGGAAATCTATAAGTTTTATGAAATATATGTTGAAGATGTTACAAGATTTTTGAAAACTATGAGTCTCTGACTTAACAAAGCACTTTCTTGAATCATTTGGCTCTAAACTAATATTAAAAATAATTATCTTAAGTCTAGAATATAAATATATACAGAGGGAAAAGGGTTAAAGATGGTGGCGTGAGAGGTGAGACAGAAGCTTCCTCCTAAAACCACATATAATATGAAAATATAATTAATACAACTAATCCTGAAACAGTAACAGGAAAGAAGGCTGTGCCAGACTGCATACACCTGGAGAAAAGAACAGACCCCATGGAACAGGGTCACATACCAAAGGTGATCCACTGGGACCCAAGCCCTTCCCCCACACCAGCTCACCAGCAGAAGAGAAACAGAGTGGGGAGGGAGTGGAGGTCTCGGACTGCTGAACACTCAGCCCTGGAGATCTGCTCTGGGAGCAGAAACCTACATTGCATGGTGCTCTGGTGATTAGTGGGGTAGGAAAGCTAAGACAGGTGGAATACCTGGAAAGACTGAGATTCCAGCTGATTGCGGAAAACAGGGATCCATACCCAGCTGCTCCGGGACAAAAGAAAGGCTGGAAGTCTGAGAGACTTACTAACAAAGAAGCCCTTAGCAAGAGGGCTGCTAAAGGGGCAAGGATTGCACAGAGATTACTGCTAGTAGAAAGGACAGGTAGACAAAATTGTGTGGGTGCACTCTGCCTAACAGGTTGGGAACTTTCAGGAACTTCAGGCACACAATCCCCCTGGCTGGCTATGCAGCTTCAAGGCCCCCCACCATGATACGCAGCCTACTGTGACTTCCTCCTGGCCAGCCCGCCCCTGGCTCTCAAACTGGCACCTGTACCCTGGTGTCAGGTCAGCCAGAGGGAAGCCCTGCCTACAGCAACTGCAACCCAAACCATAGAGGCTTACACCTGTGTGTTAGGACCACTGGTTCTAGCGGTGGAGACAGGCATAGCAACTGGAAAGCAGGAAACAGCTCTCACCTCCCCCAAGACACCAACACCACTCCCCTGCCACCCCCGACATCTCCCCAGGGGCTGAGCAGCTCCAGAGAGTAGAGCTTCTGATCACTAGAGAGCGCCATATTCAAATATGAAATGCCAAAGAAACCAGGTTCAAAGTAAAATTATGAATACAACCCCCAAGAAATATTCAAATGAAATCGACCTCATGAATCTTCCTGAAAGGGATTTCAAAACAGAAATCATTAACATGCTCATGGAGGTACAGAAAAATATTCAAGAACTCAGGGATCAATTCCAGTCGGAGATCCTATTGTTGAAGAGCACAATGGAGGGTATTAAAAGCAGATTTGATATGGTGGAGTAGACGATAAATGAAACAGAAATTAGAGAAGAGGAATACAAAAAAGCTAAGACACACAGAGAAAAAAGGATCTCTAAAAATGAAAGAATATTGAGAGAACTGTGTAACCAATCAAAATGGAACAATATTCGCATTATAGGGGTACCAGAAGAAGAGACAGAGAAAGGGATAGAAAGTGTCTTTGTGGAGGTAATTGCTGAAAACTTCTCTAATCTGGGGAAGGAGATAGTCTCTCAGGCCATGGAGATGCACAGAACTCCCAACACAAGGGAACCAAGGAAGACCACACCAAGACATACAGTTAAAATGGCAAAGATCATGGATAAGGACAGACTATTAAAAGCAGCCTGAGAGAGCAATAAGATCACATGCAAAGGAAAGCCCATCAGGCTATCATCAGACTTCTCAACAGAAACTTTACAGGCCAGAAGGGAGTGGCATGATGTATTTAATGCAGTGAAGCAGAAGGGCCTCCAACCAAGGATACTTTATCTGGCAAGAGTATCATTTAAATTTGAAGGAGGGATTAAACAATTTCCAGATAAGCAAAAGCTGAGAGAATTTACTTCCCACAAACCATCTCTACACTGTATTTTGGAAGAACTGCTATAGATGGAAGGGTTCTTAAGGTTTAATAGCTGTCACCAGGGGTAATAAAACCACGTTAAAGAAAGTAGAACAGTTAATGTAGCAAACGCAAAATTAAATCAACCATCCCCAAAGTCAATCAAGGGATAGACAGAGTACGAAATACGATACCTAATATATAAAGAATGGAGGAGGAAGAAAAAGGAGGAGAAAGAAGAACCTTTTGACTATGTTCGTAATAGCATATTAAATGAGTTAACTTAGACTCTTGGATAGTAAGGAAGTTAACTTTGAACCTTTGCTACTCACAAATCTAAAGCCTGCAATGTCAATAAATGCATACCTATCGATAATGACCCTAAATGTAATGGACTGAATGCACCTATCAAAAGACATGGTCACTGAATGGATAATAAAACAAGACTCATCTATATGATGCCTACTAGAGATGCACTTTGAAACCAAAGACATACAAAAACTGAAAGTAAATGGATGGAAAAAGATATTTCATGAAACTAATCAGGAGAAAAAAGCAAGAGTTGTAGTACTTGTATCAGACAAAATAGACTTTAAAACAAAGAAAGTCTCAAGAGACAAAGAAGGACATTACATAATGTTAAAGGGGTCAATTCAACAAGAGGATATAACCATTATAAATATCTATGCACCCAACACAGGATCACCTACATATGTGAAACAAATACTAACAGAATTAAAAGGGGAAATTGAATGCCATGCATTCACTCTAGGAGACTTCAACACTCCACTCACTCCAAAGGACAGATCAACCAGACAGAAAATAAGTAAGGAGACAGAGACACTGAACAACACGTTAGAACAGATGGACCTAACAGACATCTACAGAACTCTACATCTAAAAGCAGCAGAATACACATTCTTCTCAAGTGCACATGGAACATTTTCAAGAATAGATCATATACTAGGCCACAAAAACAGCCTTGGTAAATTCAAAAAGATTGAAATTGTACCAACAAGTTTCTCAGATCAAAAATGTATGAAACTAGAAATAAATTATGCAAAGAAAATGAAAAGTCCCACAAACACATGGAGGCTTCACAACATGCTCCTTAATAACTAATGGATCAATGACCAAATAAAAACAGAGATCCAGCAATATATGGAGAAAAATGACAACAATAATTCAACACCGCATAATCTGTGGGATGCAGCAAAGGCCGTGCTAAGAAGAAAGTATATTGCAATACAGGCCTACCTCAGGAAAGAAGAACAATCCCATATGAGCAGTCTAAACTCACAATTAACCAAACTAGAAAAAGAAGAACAAATGAGACCCAAAGTCAGTAGAAGGAGGGACATAATAAAGATTAGAAGAAATAAATAAAACCGAGAAGAATAAAACAACAGAAAGAACCAATGAAAGGAAGAGCTGGTACTTCAAGAAAATAAACAAAAGAAATAACCCCCTAGCCAGACTTATCAAGAAAAAAAAGAGAGTCTACACATATAAACAGAATCAGAAACGAAAAGGAAAAATCACTATGGATACCACAGAAATACGAAGAATTATTAGAGAATACTATGAAAAATTATATACTAACAAACTGGATAACCTAGAACAGACAACTTTCTAGAAAAATACAACCTTGCAAGTTGACCCAAAAAGAAAAAGAAAATCTGAACAGACCAATTACCAGCAATGAAATTGAATTGGTTTTCAGAAAACTACTGAAGAACAAACCCCCTGAACCAGATGGCTTCACTGCTGAATTTTATCAAACATTTAGTGAAGACCTAATACCCATCCTCCTTAAAGTTTTCAAAGAGTAGAAGAAGAGGGAATATTTTCAAATTCATTCTATGAGGCCAGCACACTCTAATACCAAAAGCAGATCAAGACACTACAAAAAAAAGAAAATTACAGATCAATATCCCTGATGAACATAGAGGCAAAAATACTCAACTATCCCTGATGAACATAGATGCAAAAATACTCAACTAAATATTAGCAAACCAAATTCAAAAATACATCAAAAAGATCATCCATCATGATCAAGCAGGATTTAATCCAGGGATGCAAGGATGGTACTACATTTGAAAATCCATCAACATCATCCACCACATCAACAAAAAGAACAAAAACCACATGATCATCTCCATAGATGCTGAGAAAGCATTTGACAAAATTCAACATCCATTCATGATAAAAACTCTCAACAAAATGGGTATAGAGGGCAAGTACCTCAACATAATAAAGGCCACATATGACAAACCCAAAGCCAACTTTATACTTAACAGTGAGAAGCTGAAAGCTTTTCCTTTAAGATCAGGAACAAGACAAGGATGCCCACTCTTCCCACTTCTATTCAACATAGTACTGGAGGTGCTGGCCACGGCAATCAGACAACACAAAGAAATAAAAGGCATCCATATTGGCAAAAAAGAAGGTAAACTGTCCCTGTTTGCAGATGACATGATATTGTACATAAAAACCCTAAAGAATCCACTACTAACTACTAGTTGTAATATCTGAATTCAGCAATATTGTGGGATACAAAATTAATACACAGAAATCTGTTGCATTTCTATACACTAATGGTGAACTAGCAGAAAGAGAAATCAGGGAAATAATTCCATTCACAGTTGCATCAAAAAGAATAAAATACCTAGGAATGAAGCTAACCAAGGAAGTGAAAACCTATACACTGAAGACTACAGGACACTCGAGAGAAATTAAAGAAGATACCAATAAATGTAAACACAACCCGTGCTCAAGGATAGGAAGAATTAATATTGTCAAAATGGCCATCCTGCCTAAAGCAATCTACAGATTCAATGCAAACCCTACCAAAATACCAAGAGCATTCTTCAATGAACTAGAGCAAATCATTCTAAAATTCATATGGAACCACAAAAGACCTCAAATAGCCAAAGCAATCCTGAGAAGGAAGAATAAAGCTTGGTGGATTATGTTCCCCAACTTCAAGCTCTACTACAAAGCCACAGTAATCAAGACAATATGGTACTGGTATAAGAATGGAACCATAGACCAATGGAACAGACTAGAGAGCCCTGATATAAACCCAACCATATATGGCCAATTAATATACGATAAAGGAACCATGGTCAACAATGGGGAAATGACAGCCTCTTCAACAACTGCTGTTGTCAAGACTGGACAGCTACATGCAAGAGAATGAAACTGGATTATCTTTTAACCCCATACACAAAAGTAAACTCGAAATGGATCAAAGACCTGAATATAAGTCATGAAACCATAAAACTCTTAGAAAAAAACATAGGCAAAAATCTCCTGAATATAAGCATGAGCAACTTCTTCCTGAACTCATCTCCTTGAGCAAGGGAGACAAAAGCAAAACTGAACACATGGGACTACATCAAACTAAAAATCTTCTGTATGGCAAAAGACACCATCAACAGAACAAAAAGGCATCCTACAGGAAGGGAGAATATATTTGTAAATGACATATCTGACAAGGGGTTAACATCCAAAGTATAGAAAGAACTGACATGCCTCTACACCCAAAAAGCAAATAACCCAATTAAAAAGTGGGCAGAGGATATGAAGAGACAATCTCTAAAGAAGGAATTCAGATGGCCAACAGACACATGAAAAGATGCTCCGCATCACTAATCATCAGGGAAATGCAAATTAAAACCACAATGAGATATCACCTCACATCAGTAAGGATGGCCTGGATCGAAAAGACTAAGAACAACAAATGCTGGCAAGGATGCGGAGAAAGGGGAACCCTCCTACACTGCTAGTGGGTATGTAAGCTAATTCAACCATTGTGGAAAGCAATATGGAGGTTCCTCAAAAAATTAAAAATAGAAATATCATTTGACCCGGGATCCCACTCCTTGAAATTTACCCAAAGAATACAAATTTTCAGACTCAAAAAGACATATGCACCCCTATGTTTATAGCAGCACTATTTACAGTAGCCAAGAAATGGAAGCAACCTCGGTGTCCATAAGTAGATGAATGAATCAAGAAGATGTGGTACATATACACAATGAAATACTATTCAGCCATATGAAAGAAACAACTGCTACCATTTGCAACAACATGGATGGAACTGGAGGATATTATGCTCAGTGAAATAAGCCAGGCAGAGAAAGACAAGTGCCAAGTGATTTCCCTCATTTGTGGAGTATAACAATGAAGCAATACTTTAGGAACAAAATAGCAGCAGACTCACAGACTCCAAGAAGGAACTAGTGGTTACCAAAGGGGAGGCGTGTGGGAGCGTGGGTCAGGAGGGAGGGAGATGGGGATTTAAGGGTATTATGTTTAGTACACATGGTGTGGGGGATCATGGGGAAAACAGTGCAGCACAGAGAAGGCAAACAGTGAATCTGTGTCATCTTACTACACTGATGGACAGTGACTGCAACGGGGTATGGGGGGGTACTTGATAATATGGGTAAATGTAGTAACCACATTGTTTTTTCATGTGAAACCTTCATAAGAGTGTATATCAATAATACCTTCATAAAAATTAAAAAAAAAACAAAACAATCTGAGCAAGAGACTAAGGCTATCACCAACATGCCTGGAGTGTTGATACAGAAAAATGGTGCCATTGTAAGCTGCAGAATTAGGAGCGTTCTAGCTTCAAGACCATTGCATCATTACCATGATTAAATGTGGTAATATAAATATCCTGTACCTTTCCTCTCTTCTTACATGCCTCAGTTCTGAATTAGTTGCAGAACCTAAATTTTAATGAGATTGGAAGGGATGTTGAACAATATAATAATATTATGCACCACACAGGAAAAGGACAAAATTTTTCCATTTCTTTAACAAAATATAAGACTGATTGATTATGATAAAAGAAACTCTGCTGAGTCAAAGATTAACATGGGGTTTCCATGCTCAGTCTGAATTTGAACTGAAGTTCAACATGTCTTATAGATATTATACATATTGAAGGGCAGCTATTAAGAGTCAGGAGATGCAAATTGTCTTCTTCAGTGGGTAACACGTAAGAGTTTGTATGTTTGTTTAATATGACCATAACTATTTGGATATATTAAATCCTATCCCAGGAATCCTACTCAACATAAAAACTTAAACACTATTCTATAATTAGATTTCTAAGCTTTAATTATCTTTGAAGCACTGTCTATAGTTTAGATGTATCCTCTGTAAATTCCTAGTGTTGTTCAGGGAAAAGATTTTGAAATTCTAAATTCAAGTGCATTATCCTTATGTCTTATTAATATGCCTTCCTGCACATAACTCCCCAAAAATTCTGATCTGTAAAATGCATTAACCACAATTTTATCACCACCACTTCTTCTGTCATGCAGTCTATATCATTCAGTCATTTTCATTATAATTAGCTTAAGATGAAACAGGGATAATTTGAACAGCTATACTATTTTCTTATACAGATAATAACCACTGAAATTCAATGACTTCAGGAAAAAAATGTCTTAAGCTTCATTAATACATCCAGTTCTATCAGTACATCTGTTGATGTATTTTAAATGTGTTCTGAAAGAATAATATTCTGGTGTATCTTTGGTGTGTGTGTGTCAGTGCATGTGAGCATGGATGTGTGTGTGTGTGTTTTACAAAGGAAACCATTTCATATTTCAAGGGTGACTATCTGAGGATCAATCCTGTACATTCTCCAAATACCTAAGGCCGTTTGCCCTATTTTTCTTTCCACATAACGTTTAGAAATCTCAATGAATTCGAGTCATTACTAAATTGTGTGTCACCACAAATTTAATCTTTAGCATTAGTGCTTTAGCCATTGACTGTTATATTATGCTGTATTTACATTTTCAAGAAATATAGTTACAATTTTACTTCACCATTTTAAGCTTTCAACCAGGAATGAAAAAACTATGCAAAAAAAAAAAAACAAAACCCTTTTTGTGGTGTTCTTGCAACTTAAATTTCAATTAAAATATAGACTTGATACTCATTTAAAAATATTTTCCTTCAAGATGGCTCAGAAGACTATTCTAATAATATTAATCCACATCCATATTTCTTTCTCTATTAAAAATTCACTTTAAACGCAGAGAAAACGAGAGAAGAAGAGGGTAAGGATCAAGAGAAGCAGGAAAGATATAATATTAAATCAAAGAATTTTTAGGTAAAATTACATTAATATGGAAAAAGAAAATGACAAAGATATTTAAAGGAAATTGCAAGTGCAAAAATGTACATGTGAAACTATTAATGATTCTTTTGTTTGTAGAAATCTTTAAGGAAAACCTTAGAGAAAATTAAATGAGAGAAGCATGACTTTTCATCATACAGAGTGTTTTAGATTGTCCCATTTACTTATTCAATCTTCATTTAAGGCAAAATTCTAAGTGTAATATTTGTCATAGAATCTATAAGTATATTTTAAAAAGTGAAAGTATTTTAGGCATATTGTGATAGAATAAAATAGATAAAATTAAAGTTAGATGTTCAAAGTTGTATAACTACCATAAAATACATAGAATTTGAGCAGGATAGGAAATCAGCAAAGAAATCATGAATTTCTGGCTCTGGTTGAATTCTTTTGAGTTGGAAACACATTTAAGTGTTATATATAAAACTTCTTCCTTAGTTGTAAGCATATATAATAAATTTGTTTATACAGGAGAGAAAGATTTGGGGACATAGGAAAGGAAAGCTAAAATAAGATCATTGTTCCATGATCCTTAGGATGAGGTTTTTTAGTTTGTTTTTGTTTTTGTTTTTTGGTGGCTGTTTTAGCATGGTTCTGCCCTATCATAAAGTGTTCCCCATTAGATATCTTGCTTGCAGTCTGAAAACAGCAGGTAATCAAAAGCCTAAAATGCTACTTCCTATCTACATGGACACACCTTTTGAGATAACATTTATCCATGATTTTTCAGGCAGTTGTTCTGAAAGCTCTAAGGATTAACTGACATAGGCTCTTGAAGGACAATGTGTACTTCATGACTGGCAATATAAATTGGTAATTAAACTTAGGACAGAACAGATGTTCAATATTCCTTAGTTTTGATTAGCACAGAAATAGACACAAAAAGGGACTTCTGACGGATTATGGACATGAAAGGGAAAGGGAAAAACTAAAAAGCGAACAGAAGAAAACTTAGGAGGATATCTTTGTGACCCGGGGGG
Organism: Phataginus tricuspis; assembly: GCA_029783875.1. Lineage (NCBI taxonomy): Eukaryota > Metazoa > Chordata > Mammalia > Pholidota > Manidae > Phataginus > Phataginus tricuspis. The sequence goes on along the minus strand of JAQQAC010002594.1, from coordinate 15,860,637 downwards.
AGAAGAACTTCAAAAATAAAATTTCAGAAATAAATCATATGGCAATGTAAACATATGTTTGTATCAAAATTAAGATTTTATATTCAACACAGTAAACTATGGGCAAATTTATGGGCAAATGATCATCTAGGGTTTGGAATTTGCAAGTCCAAAACTGAAAATTAATTAGTATGTACAATGTAAGTATTGCTTTTTCAAATCAACTAGAAGATAGCTCTGTTAGAAAACTGGCAAGGTTATGAGCAGTTTAAATTTAGAGAAGGAAATCCTGAAGGTTAAGAATGCATACTGAAGAGATGGTCAAATTCATTGGCAAACTAATCTGTAAGGAGATTTTTACCTCATGTATTAGATGGATACAAACTAAAGCACTGGATAATGCCAAGTTTATTGAAGACAGGGAGATATAGGAAACTGTATTTGCTGTTACCAGGAGTGTAGAGTGGTACAGTCATTTTGGAAACTTATATAACATTACTCACACACATTAAGCTTTCACATACCATATTATATTTTATTCTTGGGTTTATACTCCAAGAAATTATCACACAAGGCTATAAAGGGCACATACAAGGATGCTCATCTTATCATTGTTGTGGAAATATGATCAATTCTTGTGGCCATCCCCAGGAGAGAGGAGAGGTAGAATGTGGGGAAGGGAGAAATTTGAAGTCTTAGATGTATACATAATTCCATATGAATCTTAAAAACATCTTATTCAATGAAGGAAGCAAAAACAAACGAAGTGCATCACCAATTCCATATACATAATTAAAAATACATTTGTACCAAACAACACTATTTGGTTTATATGGGACATAAATGACAAATAACATCAGACAACATATTAGATTAGACAAGGTTGTCTTCTGGGGTGAGTCCTTGAACATATTTATATTAGCTGAATTAATATTCATGTCTCCTAATACAATGTAAAGTTCCTATCCCCTTGATATTTAACAACTATAAAGATCTGTTTCTATTAGCAGCATGTTCTCTCCACTATGCTATAAGTCTCATTGTGTGATTTTTTTATATAAATAATATATTTTTTTATTATATACCCTGAACTTTATGAAAAATATTGCAAAGACAATGGATTTTGTTATCGTCCTATGAAAAGTATCAATTGTTACAAAGTGCAGTAAACTTCACTGAGCTAATATTCTAAACTGTCTCTCCATGAAGTGGGCAATAGCGGCAAACTCCATTGAATCTTTTCAGCTCCACTCAGCTGTTAACAGGTCTCCAGGGGAAAACCTTCATGTAGAATAACCCATTTATAAGTCAGCCAACTATTTGGATGGAATTTAAACCTCGATATTTGGGGTTTTCTGTAGCTCTGTCCTTTTTGGCATATTCTCCCTTACATTCCAGCTGCCCAAGCAATCCCAGTCTCCATCTAGGACTCCCCAAATCAATAATCCTCTGGCTTTTTTCTTGAGTTCCAGCTCTGTTGAGCCTTGAGGACTATAGAGTCTCTCCCGCAACAAGCCACATGAATTTAAATCTCACTTGGCTCCAATGTCTTCTTCTGAGATTTGGCTCAACTTCAGTTTTGCCTGTTTATTCACCCTGCATTATCTTGAAATATGTTTTTAAATATGTTGTCCAGATTTTATAACTGCTATCTATGGAAAGATAATTCAAACTATTCTGCCATTACTGACACACATAAAATAATAAAATAAATTAGCTGATAAAGTTAATTTAAGAACAAACATTTCAAGGAAGCATTAAAAATAATTTTCCTGCTTAGGGATATACTTATTGTAACTTCCAAAGATTTTCTACCTCATGAGAAATTCATTTTGATAAGTTTTAATACTGTGATTAGAATCAAATAGGCAAAATATCCAGACAGGTTGTTAAGTTATAGTGGTAAAATCTGTACTCTAAACTTAAAATGTTGAAGCCTCTTATAACATGGATAATCTCATATTTCTAACCTCAACATCCCAATTTCAAATGTATCACGTAGGCCACATGGTTCTGCACATTGCCAAAGGCACTAAGGTTGATGTTCCTAAAAGTACTGTAATTTTTTTTTAACCTCTCCCACCTTCTGCACATACAGTTTGTCCTGCTATTACCCAGGAAACATCAAAGAAATAAATGTAGCTACTCCTCACTTTGCTTATCTAACTTACATTTTCTCTTTCCATTGGTCAACTTAGCACACATTCATGTTTTGTAATCATTTTCTCTACCTTCAAAATGGAATAGAAATGCAACAAATATGCCTTGTTCACTAATTTAGCCATAGTAATCTTCACAAATGCTCTATAAAAATGTTAGGCGAACGTGATAACCACTATACTACGGAAACGGACAGCTTGCTCTATAAAAATGTATTGAGAGAATAAATAAGTAAATGAATGGATGAATGCCATTTTGTATCTCCCAAAAGAAACTCCTTCAGGAAGAGGGGTTGTGTGGAGATTGTGGAGGGAATTAAGATACTTAGGGATATAAAACATCCCTCAAATTATGCTTCATAAGTAGGCATTTTTTCAATATACCCATAAATCTTACCCTGGTTGAAGAGAAAGTACAGAAAAGGAAATAACAGTTTATATATTAATTATAAGATGCACCAAATTAATTGTTTGATTTAATGATTCAAACCCTTTTCAGCAACGCTAATCCAATGGGATATAAAACCTTAAATGATGTCTTACAGACACAGAAATCTTTAATGATAATTTCAAGGTGATATGTGTCTCACTAGAGTTTCTGATTCATTATTTCTTTAATTCTGTCAGTATTAATAGGCTTGAATCTGAGAAACTAAGGCTATGGGAACTCTGAAGAACAAAATGAAGGGACAGAAACAGATTAACACTTCTGTGAATCAAATAGATGATTTTTCTCAAAGTAAAATTTTATAATTTGAGCTGATTTTTGAAAGAGTTTAATGAGAGTAGAATAAATGCATCATAAACAATGGTGCCTGATGCACAGGGTTCTGAAATTGGCTTATTTAAGAAAAATTAGAGTAAACATATACAGAATACACTGTGGGGCTTATATATATATATAACTCTGTTTTATAATAGAATTAAACAATGACAAACCTATTTAAAATAGATTTTATAAGTACCATTCTATACACTTTCTCTGAGCTTACAGATAAATTAAAAGCCAGGAGTGACATAAATCAGATGTCTAAACCTTTAAAATAAAAGAGTTTCATTTAAAATTTTCATTAAAGTTTAATCCTAATGTTCTATAGTTACCACATTGGATTCTTGCTTACTCTTATGCTTGATTAATACACCTTAACATAATTATTGAAGATCTATAAACTAAACTGTCCTAAATATTCTAAGTGACAGCTATTGTCTAATTTAGTATAGAGAAAATCTTCATTAACTTAATTCCCAAGGAAATTAGTGAACACTCTGATGTTTTGGATAATTACATTAAATACTATTATAATTTCTAAGAAGGAATCAAAAGATCAACTCAGAATATCTCTGTAATACTTTTCGTTTGCTCTTTGACAGTTTGTGGCTTCAGAAAACACTCATTTATTATCTCAAAGTCCTGAAGAACAGAACTCAAGGTAGGCTCAGCAGGGATCGCTGCTTCTGGTGTCACAAAGCTGAGATCATGGTGTTGGTAGAGTTGGGCTCTAGTCTGGAGGCTCTGGGGAAGAATCCTCTTTCCGCGTCATTTAAATTGTTGGCTGAATTCAGTTCCGTGACTTGGAGGTATGAAGTCTCTCTTTCCTTACTGACCCTCAGCCCGGGACCACTCTCAGCAACTAGAGACCACTCTCCAGTTCTTGTAGATGATGGCCTCCATTTTCAAGCTAACAATATGCCAGTTCTCGGGCTCACAATTTCTCTCACTTCACCTTTTCCTGCTAGATGGAGAAAACTCTGCTTCCCAAGCACTTGTGTGTGTATATTAGGTCTGCCTGATAATCCAAAATAATCTCCTTAAAGTAAATTGACCAGTCATCTAAATTATATTATAGAAACCTTTGTGCCATAGTATGTAACATATTCACGGCCATGGCCCCAAGTATAAGGGCAGGTCATCTTGGGGGGCCATTTTTAGAGTTCTGTCTACAATTATTTATGGGAAAAAAAAAACAAATTTGAGATTTATGCCAATATAAATATAATTTATACAAATTTTTCTTTTGAATTTAAGAAAGACTTTCCTTTTGATTGTATTGTCAATTAAAGAACTAATTTTCAGATCATTCTCATGCTAAGAGAATAACTTCAAAAGAATATTCATTTAGATTAAAGGCTCATATATTTGAAGCAGATATGCATAACAGAAATAACAGTAGAAAAACAATGATAAGCAAATTGTTAAGCCAGAAAAACGAGATCACCATTCCCATATAAATCCCACATAAATCAGGGAATACTTCCAACACAGAATATAGACTATGCTCTGTTCCTAGGCTTCAGAGAAACCCCAGGGGCCCAGAACTGGGTCACATCATTCCACAGAGATTTGTTGTGCAAGATGTTTCCTGACTGATTGTATCCTTGGGAGTGTATTTGATTACGTTTCTAGCAATTCAATTGTAAACAAATACTTAGCGTTGTTATCTTTGATAAGCCTCTAAGAGAAATAACAGCTAAGTCTGGACGGTTTGGGATTTTTTTAATGTGCCAGGTTTTTCTGGGAATTTCAGACATTGATGGAAGCAGTATCTTCTTTCTGATACTTAGAAGTTTCATTAACGTGGAAAAAATAGCTAAAAAAAGCCCCTCAGAGTTAATATGGTCAAAATAAGCAAAGTGTGGTGAAAATATGTCATCATGGAGGAGTCCTCTCTATGGATGTGAGTTATTAAGAAGAACAGGGTTATCTATAAACAAATAAGCAATGCATCCTTTAAACAAATATACTATGTGGTGCCAATGTTCTTAACAGCAGACTAATCATATCTTAATAATATGTGAACCATAATTTCAAGAAGCACTTTCATAAAAAAGCCAACATTAAAGCAGATTGATTCAGATTTTCAATCTAGCCCAATTTGATACCATACTTTTAAAGCTATAGCTTTTCTATTATCCATGTTGAATTCTCCTTGTGATAAAAAATATAATGGAAGCCCTCAGCCACATGCAACTTGGGTCTGAAGGCGAGTTGTGCTGAAACAATGCCTGTTGCAGGCAGCGGGGTTACCACGGGTCCTTCTCCTGGCAGCTCCACGGCGCTCTACCTGTTCTGAAGAAAATTCAGACACAGTGGGGACAGAGTCTGTGTCTTTGATCCAACACACCTCTGAAGCAGACTCAGAAGCCAGCGTTACTTTGAAGGGAAACTAGAGATTTTTCAGGGGCCAGAAGAAAAGACTATGAGGTTTTCAGGTGCTCAGATTTATCCCTGCCTGACTGATCTCTAGGAGGCAGAGAAAGGGGCATAAATCTGGCTGAATTTTATACAGAGTTTAACAAAGTTCAAGGCACATAGTAGTCATACAGTTAATATTAGGTATTGATTGAAAATCAGGTTTTTTATCTTTCAAGTCAATAAACTAAGGTAAGATATAATAACCATATTCTTACATTCAATAAACACCAATAGGAGTAAAACTATGAGGGATAAGACATTACTATTTACTTGAAGTTACTATTTCAAAAAATTCAAAATCATATATCTGACAAAAATTTCAAATAATAAATGTGAATGTAAAATTTTTATCATGACTTGTGAGATAAGAACAGTAAAAATGGCTTTGTATTACTATATAAATTCATCATTTAGTGATCTTTATGATGTTTAAAACTTAAGAGTTTTCTTAAGTAGTTGAATGAGCAAACTGTTTCCTGATTTGGGATTTCTCTGTCTGGAATTTGTCAGCCTGTGTCATTTCTTACCTGTTAATGGCAACACGGGCATTTTGTTTAAATATGGCAACATTTATCTGAGAAGGGTCATCCACCACCATGGCTCAAAGTACCAATAAAGCACAGACTTCTTTATCCTGCTGTGCCTGCTGCTTCTGAGATGCTGAAAACCTGTGTGGTTTTTGGCCTGCTAAGAACAATTAATGACCCTAAGCCTTTTTAAAGGGATTATAAACGGTAGACTGTGGTAATGCCTTCTATTAGTTTCCATTTATTGAATTTATTGTTACTCACAAGAGTTTTTAGTGGCTCAAATGTCATATTAGTTTCAGTGGCTAAAAACCTTTAAAGGAGTCTGACTGATTTCTAGACTACAGGGAAAGGGTTCTACCTCTACTTTTTTAAAAAAAATTATTAATAATTAAGGTTATATTTTGTTTCTGTTAGCATTTAGGTTTTTTTGACTTACAGTAAACTATTTTGATTATTTGAAATAATTTTATGATATTGAAAGCTACTTTCCATATAGAAAAACTGAGTCTGGTGTAATGGTGGAAAATGGGGAGAACCTGGTGGAGATGTGAAAATCTCTCTGCTTACTAAAACTATTCACAGTGGAGGGCAGAAAGGAAAGGGAGCAGACTAACGGGTCCAATGGCCAGGCTCTGAATAGAGTTGCTCAAGAGGAACTGCTCCAACTCTTCAATTTGGGTAATGAGGTTAATGAACCTTAGGCTAAATATGTATGTATATATTTATTCAAAAATATGCAAGATCATGTGGTAGGCATTTCAGTTTCAGAAGAATGAAACAACTTCTACATTCTGTCTAGATAACAATGGGAAAATGGACAAATGAATAAAGAAAGTCAATGGGGGGGTTGCTCTAATAGAGAATAACAAGGTTGGAGATTACTGGTTCAAAAGATATTCCTAGAAAGAGAATTCTTTCTAGCAAGAGAGAGTTCAGGAAAATCCTCTCTGAGGAAATAGTATTTAAGTTGAAACTTGGAAGTGTGAGAAAAGTCAGCCACAGAAAGAATAGGGAAAGCTTTTTTAAAGAAAACAGTGCATATGTGAAGAGTTTAAGGCATGGAAACAGTAGGGTGGTGTTTTTGAGGAAATGAAAGACTACTGGGTCTGAAACTTTGAGAGAAATGGGTCTAGAGTACAAATATAATGCAGGGCCTTCTAGGTTACTGTAAGGAGTTTGGATATTAATCTAAATACAATGGGAAGCCACTCACAATTTTCACCTTTGTGTTTCTATTTGAAATGACAACTCTGGTTCCTGAGTGAGGATTAAACTGGATTGAATGGAGAAAAGAGACTGCTTTACAAACCAGGGAAGGAATAATGATGGTGTGCAGTTGGGTTGATGAAGCGGAGGCTGATAAAGATGGATGGACTGTCACATAATTTGGAGGGTGAATCAACATAACTTGCTGATGGATTGGATGTGAAGTAAATATCTGAGGAAGACATTAGTAATTGATGTCAAGATTTAATTTTACATTTCTCGGTCTGTGGTAGTCAGCCTCCAGGACAACCCCAATGAGCCTAGTCTTCTGGTATTCACATTCTTGTGTAGTCGGTCCCCTCCCACACTGGATCAGGGCTGGTCTCTATGGTGGCACGCCACCTCTAGAATAATTCCTGCTTTTCCTCTCTCCTGGATCAATAGCTCTGAGAAGCTAGTTGTCATACCATACAGAGTCCACATGGTGAGGAATTGAGGCTTCTGGAGAACTGTTAATGAGGAACAAAGGCGCTGTACCAATAGCTGCATGAATGAGCCAGGAGGCAGACCCTCTAGCCTGCATCAGCCCTGCAGATGACTGCAGCTCTGGCCGACATCCAGAATAACACCTGTGAGGAGTTCTTGGTTCCAGTTACCAACTAAGCCACTTTCCAATGCCCAGCTTTCAGAGGCTGTGAGATAATAAATAAACACTGGAAGTTTTGGGGTAATTTGTTACCCAGTGATAGAATGCTAAATCACTATTGTTTATAATCTAAAAAAAAGAGGAAATAAATAAATCTTCCAAATCTGTAAAGATTTTATATTCTGGACTAAGAGAAAATGTTGGTATGTTTTTAGGATTCAAGTCTACTGAAATTATGTTAAATGTGTCTTTTTGTTTCTCTTGAGACTTCTAGTTAATTCTTGATTTTGTTTTGGTGTATGTTAGGTATGGAGGTAGATAAGGGAACCATGAAGTTATGCTCACAGATGAATATTCACCGTTGAGGGGGGATTGATGGAGAAATTGGGAAGGATGCATTAGGACTTTCAATACAACTTCTGTAGCTACAATTATGAAAAGATAAAAGAAAAGGATTCTTTGATTCAACAGTCATAGTCTTAAATGTCTTATTTAGGAAATTGAAAAATTGGAGATAGAGGGGGAAGAAATGAGACAAAGAGGAACAAATATAGGACAGATTTGGTGTATTCTGCTAGCACTAGACTTGTGAGATACTCTGTGAAGAAACGAGATGAATGAGCAATTTGGAAAAAATATGGCATAATCTCATTGAAAAAATCCACAGTGGAGATTTGCACAGTAAAGAAATCTGTTTACCTTACTGTCAGCCTCTCTGTGTCTGCTTGGACCGCTATTATAAAACACCACAGACTGGGTGCTTAAACAACAGAAATGCATTTTCTCACAGTTCTGGAGGTGGCAATCCATAATCAAGGTATCAGAAGGTTTGGTTTTGACTGAGGCCTCTATATTTGGCTTGCATATGTCTGGCTGCATTCATATTGTGTCTTCACGTGGCTTTTTCTCTCTGTCCTCACATTCCCTGGTGTCTCTTTCGTTATATCCAGGCATACTGGATTAGAGCCTATCCATGTGATCTCTTCTAACCTTAATTACCTCTATAAAGTCCCCATCTACAAATACACTCACATTCTGAGGTATAAGGCATTAAGGCTTTAGCATATGAATTCTACAGGGACACCATTCAGTCCATAACACTGAATTTATCAAAATGATTTGACAGTGGTAACCTGTACTCAGATTAAGGGGTATCCCTTATGTAAAAGAATTCATCAAATGTATTCTCTAGTAAACTGGTCTGCTTCAAATTCAGTGTCTACTCCAATGGTCCGAACAGGAGAAATATTCCCTGACCATCAGGATCAGCATTTCAGTCCTTACGTCAGTGTGGCCCAGTCAAGAAAACAGAAGTCACTCTGCCCACTTTAAACAGAATTTAATAGAAAAATAGTTCCAAAGTTGTTGAAAGGACTACAAGAGCAAAGGCAAAAGGAGGGGTCATGGGAGGAGTAAAAGACATTTCCCTCTTCTTTCTGCCTGTGATTTCCTGCCACCATTTCCTATTGGTGGTGCCTAAAGGAGGCCCCTAGCAAGGCAGATGGGGAAAGGCAGTTAGAGATTCCCAGCCCCAGCAGTGTGAGGTGGGGAGGTGAAAGTGCTAGCACCGTTGTGGTGCACCAGTTGTATGTATGGTTAAGCAAAGCAAATACAGTATAGTCAATGCAAACAAAATGAAAATGTTGCAAATGATGAAATAACTTTTGAATATCAAAAGATTAAGGAATCTTTAAGAAAACTGAAATCATTTCAGATATTTTTGCAAAAATGGACCTCTTCATCAATTTTTATAAAAGTCAAGTGCAGGATGTGATACCATACTGATTGATGGCATTAATGAAAAAAAAGATGTAAAAAATTAAAATGTTATCATTTGTTTCTAAAATTAGTACATTATAGTATTAACCTATTTTTCATTAAATAGATAAGGCTCTTAATTGACTTCATTTCATCAATATTCATCAAAATATTAAAATTATTTACTATGTAATTAAATTGTGTTTCTAAGTGGATTCACCTAATTTGAACTTTTCCTGCTACCAATTTTGCTCAGATACTGGGAACTACTGTAATGCCTATCAACATACTGCAAAACTATTTTTTCTCCCTATTTAGGGGGAACATTGGTGTAAGAATAAAATATTTAACACAGTGACTGCTTTTATATAAACTGGGTAAATTTGGTTTGCTTTATGATTGATGTGAATGTTCAGGACACTTTTCCAGGAGTATATAATTAGGTACAGTAGTTTTGTAAGGCTAAAATATAAACTAAGTATCCTGTATGTTCCTTTTCTAGCCAATAATTCTGATATTTGTGCCATGGGCTCTGGTTCTAAATTAGCATGTTTGTTACCTATGAGTTCATACAGTTCTGTACTCCCATGATTTAGAGTAAGGTTATTCTTCAGTAGATTTTTTTGGGGGAGAGGGGGCTTTATTTATTTATTTATTTATTTACGTGTTTATTTTATTAAGGTATCATTGATATACAATGTTATGGAGGTTTCACATGAGCAACATTATGCTTTCAACATTCACCCATATTATCAAGTCCCCCCCACCCCATTACAGTCACTCTACAGTAGATTTTTACAGCAATAAAATATTATTTCATTGAGGGCCTGTTTATACTCTTTGTGTTTCACTGATACACAGATGATTTTCTTTATTTTTTTCTATATTGCTAAGGGAGGTAGGCAGATGGTTAAATAAATGATTCAAGCATATTAAAATTAAACCTGACATTTCTGATTACCTTGGCATATAGTGACAATGACTTACCATAATGTAATTTTAGAATAAATTATTTTAATTTTTTCATTTTTTACATACAATTTACTCTTAAGATAAAATTATTATTATTATATGAAAAAATATATTGGTATGATGACATAGTTGGTAGCAATACATATGCTTCTTAGTTTTCTCAAGATTATATTTTCAAGGAAAAGGAATTTTAAGAAATTTTTAATATTAAGTTATGGAATTATTTTTGAATTATAATTCAGGGTCTTACTATAAATGAATACTTTCACAAACCTAGTAATGTTATGAAGTTTGTGAAATTTTTAGTTAAAATTCACTTGGAGCCAGATATCTGATATGTGACCTTTTTGGTGCCTAAATATAAGAGCATTCTCTTAGGGTTTTCAGTCCTGAAAATATGACTAAGCCAGGTTTGGTTGTGCCAAGTGACTAATTAATTATGGAAGTATATTTAGGAAGCGTGTGGTGACCCATCTGGCAAGTGACCTAGAGAAGAAAGAGATTTGTTCATCTCTACAGTGTTACTTTGGAAGTAAGGGGTCTTATTTTTGGTTTCACAAACTCACTCTCCTCCCTGAGAGGGAAAATGAACAACCTCATTTTTAGACTAGCTGAACAAACACCATGGCCATTTCGAACTTTAGTGAGACAGGGAAATAATCAGGCATAGTATCAGAATTTAAGATATGCATTATGAGTACATAAGAAGATAAAATGACTTTGTTGGGTGTCACATGTAGGATCAAAAATAGGGCTACATTTTACTGCACCAGTGTTTCAAAGGAAGATTTTTATGCTTAATTACTGACTAGGGAGTGCTTTTATAAGTCCCTAAATGTTCCTGGAATTTTGGGAAAGATTGGAAATATGGTAGCATTAACATATTTTTGCAACTTGACAAACTGCTTCAAACTTATAAGAGGTAAATTATTTTACAAAATTATTAAAATAAATGTCAATGTATAAAAACTTGAAAATTTCCACAAACATATATTAAAAGGAAAGCCAAGTTTCTAAGTTGACAATTATCAGAAATATTGAATGCAGTGCAATTTGGCCACACCTTTCTATACTAAAACATATGAAATTTCTCAGAACTCAAAATATTAAACCAAGTATTGACTTCTCTTACTTCTTTTTCAGACCTGAAAACACAGGATGTGTTCCCTCATCTCTTCTTGCTACAAAGTCTGAAATTCAAGGGATGAATACATTAGGAATGTTACCCTAAGAAAAAAAGAGAAGGGATCCCTCAAATGCTTCCTCCACGTAACCCCCACCTTACTACACCACAAAAATATACATATTTCCTCCTACAATTCATTTGAATGGAATACAATTCAGTTCAAGGCAAAGACTGCTAACAATACAAACAAGTATAAACTGTTCATTTCCTGATTCTTTCGTTACCTCTTTTATTCTTTTTATCTATTAATAAGAGGCAGGCTATTCATTATCACCAGCTACTTACAAATAATCATACAGTCAATTCAGTTAAATGTTTTATGAATTGTTTGGGCTCACAAACAGGCTTATTTACCACATGTTATATGAAGGGGTTGGCACATAATACTCATGTACAATAAAATAAGTTTGGTGACTAATTTCCTTTCTTGCTACCAGACTGGAAAATTTCCCATAAATTTTATTTGTGTTCCTCTGTTTGTGACAACCATCTGCTTAGCCTTCACGCCATCCTGTGGTTCAGCCAAGATAAAATTAAGATCGACAGAAGTATATATAATAAAAAAAGCAGCACAGATAATTGGGGAGCGCAGTGTAGTCTGCAGCACTGCTTTGCTTCCAGCCCCTTCATTATGATAGTATTCTGAATTCAAACATTTTGAGAGTTGCTGAGAATTAGTTTATAAAAGAGTGTTTAAATACAATGAAACTAAATGTTGATAATGGATAAATATTTATTTCATTGAGTGAAAAGGTTAGCAATTTAAAACTTCATACTGTAAAGCATTCTTTCTGTCATGAGGAAAACAATATTAACTCTCATTTTTTTTCCTTCCTTGTTATAGGCGTAAGATTCTGAAAAAAAATTTAATAATAAATATTGAACTACAAGACTTTTATGTCAAAAGTTTTAACTATCTCAATAGATTTGTAGTTCTAGTTCATAATCACAAGGAAAACTGAGCTTATTGGTTTATTATAAGAGGAAAATAGCAAGGGAATGGTACTGTGTGACATACGAATAACATGTATCAAATTATTTGAAGATAGAAGAAAACTATTCTATGACATCCACTGGAACACATTTAAGTAAAACTGAAACTGCTCATATCAATCATACAATAAAATTTATTTTTGACCTTTTTAATCATCTGCCTTTAAATATAGGCAATGAAAGACATACCTAAACAAGATTAGTCCTTACTCTTGCATTCTTTAAAGGAGGTGGCTTGGTAATACCCCTGAAGATTGGTCATTTAAATAGAGTTGTCACTCTCATCAGACTGTGTAAGTAATTCTCTCAACTACCATAAAATGGGAAATGGTCACTGCACATCTTCTTTGGTTTTGTTGCTGTAAAACGACATCATAAGAACCACCCTCATAGTAATTGATAGGGAAGGCTCTGAAACGAACCAGTAAAACCACAGATTTTTATATACAAGGGAAAGCAACTTGTAAATTGTTTTATATACAGTGAAAATGATAACATTTTATTGTTTATGATCAAAACAAAAAAAACTAACTGAATCAGAGGACTTAACTGAGATTGTACTTTCTGTGAGAACATGAATTTTTTGGAGCTTTTAAAGATATTCTTTGGTGTTGCATTTCAGGCAGTTACATGGAAAAATGAGGTGATGGATTTTTTTTTTTCTCTGTGGAAAAATTTGCAAATAGCCATGTGCACTTTATTAACTGAAAATTCGTTTTGGTTAGGCACAGGTCAGTCATAGTTGTAAATACCTGTCTTAGTCACAGTAATATTAAATACACACCATGCTACCATTTCCAGCGGTTTGGTGGACCACTGACACCAGTGAATATAATTAAAATTTTAAGTAAAACTTTGATAACACTAAAAAAAATATTAATGGACCTATTTTTTAGGGCAGTTTAGTTTGCAGAAAATTGAGTAGATAATACAAAGAGTTCCTTTATACCCTGACTCTTTCCAGCTGCCAACCTGTATTATTAACATCTTGTGTGATACATTTGTTACAAATGGTGATATCAAAATTGATACATTTTTAATAACTAAAGTCCATATTGGGTGAACCATCTAGGTTCACTCCATGTTGTACATCCCATGGGTTTTGACTAAAGCATAATGACATATATACAGCATGACAGCGTCATACAGAAGAGGTTCATTACTCTAAACACCCCACATGTTCCTCCTTTTCATCCTTCCCCCCTCCTTGAACGCCTGGCAGCTGCTAATCTTTTAATATACTGTCTCTATAATGTTGCCTTTTTAAGAATGTCATATAGTTGTAATCAAATAGTATGTAGTCTTACTGGCTTTTTTCACTAAGCAATATACATTTAAATTTCCTCTATGTCTTTTCATGGCTTGATAGCTTATTTCTTTTTATCACTGAATACTATTCCATCATTTCAGCATACCACAGTGTGTTGGCTCTTTCACCTTCTGAAGGACATCTTGGTACCTTCCATTTTTTTGACAATTCTGAATAAAGCTGCTGTACACATTCACGTGCAGGTTTTCATTTTTATATAAATTTCCAAACTAGGAACAAAATTACTGGATCACATAGTAAGATTATGATTAGCTTTTTTTGAAACTGCCAAGTCACCTTCCAAAGTTGTGGTACCTTTTTGCATCCCCCCGTCCAGTGAAGGAGAATTACTGTTGCTCTGCACCCTCACCACCATTTGGTATTGTCACTTTTTATTTTCCCTCAGTTTTAGCAATTCAAATAGGTATGTAGTGGTATCTCATTATTGTCCTAATTTGCAATTCTCTAATGTCATATGATGTTGAGCACCTTAATATGTTTGCTTGCCATTGCTTATCCTTTGTAGTGATGTGTCTGTTTATATCTTTTACCCATTTTTTAATTGGACTGTCTGTTTTCTTATTGCTGAGTCTTACTTGTTCTTTTTGTTTTGGATACAAATCTTTTATCAGATTATCTGTTTTGCAAATATTAGCTGTGGCTTGTCTTTTCATTCTCTTAAGAGTGTTTCATGTAGAACATAGATCTAGTTGACTGATGATGATGTTCTTTTCAACCATATTCTTACTTAATTTCCTGCTAGATCTGTCAGTTAATGTTGTAGAGATGTGCTGAATTCTCCAGTCCTAACAGTGGATTTGTCTTTCTTTCTGAAGGTCTATCAGGTTTTGCCTCATGTATTCTGAATATCTGTTTTTAGGCACATATCCATTAAAGATTGTTATGTCTTCTTAGATAATTGACCCCCTTATTATTATGCAGTGCCTCTTTATCTCAGATATGTTTGCTTGTTCAAAGCATGCTTTGTCTGAAAATAACACAGCCACTTCTGCATTTAAAATTTTTGTTACCATATATCTTTCTCCATCCCTTTAATTTATACGTGTATTTATATTGAATGTGGGTTTCTTGTAGAAAAAATAGTTATTAGTTTATTTACTCTCACAGTCTATTTTAATTGATATATTAAATCATTTATATTTATTGTGATTATTGATACATTTGGATTAATAATCATATTTGTAACTATTTTCTATTAGTTGCTCTTGTTCTTTTCTTTGTCGTCTACTCTTTTTCTGCCTTCTGTGGTATTAACTGGGTACTTGGTACGGTTCCACTTTCTCTAGTTTCTTAGTATATCAATTATACTTAATTAAAAATTTTTTTTAATTGTGATGTCCTAAAATTTGCCATATCCATTTGCAGCTATCTAAGTTCACTTTCAAATAACACTACACTGTTTCATGGATAGTGTAGATACTTTATAATTTACTGTCTTCAATTCCTCCCTACTCTTGCTTAAAGCATTTGTCATTCACTTCATTTATCCATAAGCTATAATTATACAATACATGGTTATTATTTTGAACATGGTTATCAAGTAGATCAAATAAGGATAAAAAAATAAGTGTTTATTTTACCTTCAATTATTTCTTCTCTAACATGCTTCTGATTATGTAGATCTGAATTTCATTTTCCTCTCTCTGAAGAACTTTTCATCTTTCTTGTAAGTCAGGTCTGCTGGTAACAAGTTCCCTCAGTTTTTGTTGTCTGAGAAGATCTTTATTTTTCCTTAATTTTGAAAGAATATTTTCACTGGATACAAAATTCCAGGTTGGTAGGCTATTTCTTTCAACACTTTAAACATTTCACTCCATTCTCTTCTAGCTCAAATGGTTTTTGAAGAGAACCCTCATGGAATTCTTATTGTTTCTTGTTCCACTATAAGTAGGGATCCCTGCATTCTCTGCCTCCCCTCCCCTACTGCCCCAGCTTCTTTCAAGATTTTCTTGTTGCCTTTGGATTTTTTTTTTGCATTTTAAAGTAAGCTATGCTTAGTTATAAACTGGGGGGAGGTGGAGGCAGTGGTATTTATGCTGTTTGGTGTTCTCTGATATTCCGAGATCTGTGGTTTGATGTATGGCATTAAAGATGTGTGCTTGGAGATTTCTCAGTCACTTTTTATAACTACTTAAATATTTTTTCTGATCCTTTAATTTTTTTGCTCTGTATGTATTACTTTTTGTAACTGTCCCATAGTTCTTACACATCTATTCTGTTTCTTTTTTTCCTATTCTTTTTGTCTTTGAATTTCAGTTTGGGAGGTTTATACTGGTATATGCTAAAGCTCAGATACTTTCTTCAGGTATAGAAATCAAGGTATTCTTCTTCACTATTACAGAGCTTTTGATTTCTACCATTTCCTTTTGATTCTTAGAGTTTCTATATCTCTGCCTACATTATTTATCTGTTCTTACACGTTTTGTACTTTTTCCAATGGGATTTTAGCATATTAATCACAGTTACTTTGACTTCCCTATCTTCTAATTCCAAACCTCTGCCATTTCCAAGTCTGGTTCTGTTGTTTGCTTTGTCTTTTAGATTGTGTTTTCTCTTGCTATTTAATATGCCTTATAATTTTTTGTTGAAGACCGGCAAGATGTATCAGGTAATAGAAACTGAGGTAAATATACCTTTAGAGTGAGGCGTTAGGTTTATCTGGTAAGGGTTATGTTGTATTTATGGTTTGTTGTACCTGTATGTATCTGTGAAATAAAATGACATTTTTATGGGCCCCCATGGGATCCCCAGGCAAGGAGAACCATGGAAGCTCTAGAGGTTCTAAGTCAGCCAAGACAACTCATTCTTTGCTGTGAAGAAGCCATGCAGCCATTCTCACCTGTTTCAGCATGACTGTCACAACACTTCACCCATAACCGGAAGAGAAACAGCCTGGGACTTCTCAGAAAAGGTTAAAATGGAAGAAAATCTGGTTATCATGTAGAATTCTGTAGGAGAATTAATAACAATCCTCATCCTTGTCTCTTCTCACACACAGCATCAGAATGCGCATAATCTATTCTTTCAAAAACACAAACCAGATGCATCCTTGACACAGTGCTCTGATGTACTGATTAATATAACCACTTTCCTGCACATATTTCCTGTTGTAGAAACGAATACAAGCTGTCTTCAGACAAATGGCTTCCAAGCAGTTTATCCAAACTCTCCTGGTCGTAGGCCTGCCATGATCCTCAGTAAGACTAACAACACATTAGACCAGAAGGACTTAATAGATATACACAAACAGTCCATCAAAAGCAGCATACAACACATTTTTCTCAAGTGCTATGGAATATTCTACAGGTTAGCTCATGTTAGGCCACAAAATAAGTCTCAGTAAGTTCAAGAAGATTGAAAATATATCAAGCATCTTCTCCAATCATAATGATATGATATTAGAAATCAATTATAAGAACATTTTAAAAAACACAAAAAAGTGTGATTAAATAACATGCTACTACACAACTAATGGGTCACTGAAGAAATCAAATGAGAAATCAAAAAATATCTGGAGACTAATGAAAACAGAACTATGACATACCAATATCAATGGTATGCAGCAAGAGCAATTCTGAGAGGGGAGTTTATAGCAATATAGGTCTACCTCAAGAAACATGAAAAGTCTCAAACAATCTAGTTTTACACTTAAAAGAACTAGAAAAAGAAGCAAAAGCAAAGCTCAAAGTTAGTAAAAGTAAGGAAATGATAAAGATCAAAATGGAAATAAATGAAGCAGTGACTAAAAAGACAATAACATTAAGAGCTGGTTATTTGAAATATTGAAAAAAGAATAAAACTGACAAACCTTTTGTTAGACTCACCAAGACAAAAAGAGAAGAGACTCAAATAAAAGCAGAAATAAAACAGAAGTAACAACTGAAAACAGAAAACAAAGGATCATAAGTTATTATGAACAATTCTATGCCAACAAATTGGACAAATTAGAAGAAATGGATAAATTCCTAAAACACACATACTTCTAAGTTAATCATAAAGAAGTAGAAAATATGAATGAATAGAACAATTTCTAGCAAGGAAACTGAAATAGTAATTTAAAAAAACCTCCCAACAAACAAAAACCCAGCACCAGAAGATTTCACACATGAATTCTATGAAACATTCAAAGAAGACTTAGTATCGTTAAAATATCATTATACCCAAAGCAATCTACAGATTCACTACAATCCCTATCAAAATTTCAATGACATTTTTTCACAGAAATAGAGCAAATAATTCTAAAATTTATATGGAACCACAGGAGATCCAAATAGCCAGAGCAGACTTCGGCACAAAATACAAAGCTGGAAGTATCATGCTCCTTGATTTCAAACTATACTACAAAGCTATAGCAATCAAACAGTATAGTAATCAAAATAGTAACATACAGACACAGCACAATGGAACAGAACTGGGAACCCAGAAATAAACCCACACATACATTGACAATTAATTTATGATTAAGGGAACAAGAACATACAAGGGAAAATAGACAGTCTCTTCAATAAATAGTGTTCAGAAAACTGAACAGACACATGCAAAGGAATGAAATTAGAACACTATTTTCCATCATATACAAAATTAACTAAAAGGATATTAAAAAGTTGAATGTAAGACCTGAAACCATAAAATTCCTAGAAGGAAACAGGGAGTAAGCCCCTTGTCATTAGTTTGAGTAATGTGTTTCTGGATCTGATGCCAAAGTAAAAGGAAACAAAAGTAAAATAAACACACGGAACTACATCAAACAAATAAATATTCTGCACAGCAAAGGAAACCATCATCTAAATGAAAAGACAGCCCACTTAATGGGAGAAAACATGAGGAAATCATGTATCCAATATTAGGTTAATATCTAAAATATATAAAGAATTCACACAACTCAACAATAAAAAAACAAAAATCAAATTAAAACATGGGCAGATGATATCAATAGACGTTTTTCTAAAGAAGACATACAGATGGCCAATAAGCACATGAAAAGATGCTCAGCATCTCCAGTTTTAGGAAAATACGAATAAAAACCACAATGAAATAGCATCTCACCCCTATTAGGATGGTTATTATAAAAAAGACAAGAAATAACAAGTGTTGGAGAGTGTGTGGATAAAAGGGAACTCTTGTACACTGTTGATGGGAATATCAATTGAAATCACTATGGAAAACAATATGAAGAGTCCTCAAGAAAAAAAAGTTAAAAATATATTTCATACAATTCAGCTAGTCTACTTCTAGATATTTACTTGAAGATTATGAAAATTTTAATTCAAAAGATGCCTATGTATCCTATATTCAGTGCAGCATTATTTACAATAGCCAAGCTGTGGAAACAATCTAAGTGTCCACTGATGGGTGAATGGATAGATATAAATATATATAATGGAACAATACTCAGCCATAAGGAAGATTGAAGTCTTCTCATTTGTGACAACATATGGACCTCGAGGGTATTATGCTACATAAAATTATTTTTAAATGAACAAACAAAAGAATAGAAAAGCAAATTAAAAAATACAGAGAACATTTTGATAGTTATCAGAGAATAAAGGTGTGGGAGGTGGGCAAAATGGGTGAAAAGGATCAATTACATGGTGACAGAGGGTAACAAGAGTCTTGATGGTGATCACTATGAAGTGTACACAGATGTCGAATTATGATGTCATACACCTGTAAGTTATATACCTATCTTACTTCAATTAAAAAAAATCATACAGTGGCTTCCCAGCACGGCGGTGGTCCCAACTGCAGCGCACCACCTGGGTGTCCGGTCGACCCACGGGCAGCAGCAAGGGCCACGATGACAGATCACAGTGAGGACCAGCACAACGAGTGAGAGGCTCCGGAATTCTTCTACCCCTACTGCTTCACAGTATTATCAGAAAATCCACCCAGCTTCTCCATTACAGTGACATCTGACGCTGGAGAAAATGATGAAACTGTCCAGACTGCCCTCAAGTTTAGCCCCCCATTATGAAATATTCTCCCAGGAAAATCTAGAAGAAAATGATGTCTCAGATACATTAACATTATTAGCATTACAGGCAGAGAAAAACCTTGGTATGGTGATGATCATTAATAACAGCTGTGCAAGAAAAATTAAATGAAATAGCAGATTAAATAAAAACTAGAAGAGAAGAAAAGAAACAAAATGAAAAAGAAGCAGAAGAAGCTTAAAAGCAATTATTTCCTGGCACTCCTATTATAACTGAGAATTTCTTCAGTTGGAAGGCCATGTTTGATGCAGAACACTTGGAAATTAAAAACAAACAAATGGAAGAGGAAGAGCAAGCTGGAAAAAATTAACTAAGTGGGAAAGTGGGAAACAGCTATTTGAAACATCATAACCTTGATACATCCGATATCCAGTTCTTGGAGGATGCCGGAAACTGTGTGGAGGCAGACGAGTCTTAGTTCCTGGAAATGGATGATTTGAGGTTGCAGGACAATGAGGATGATCCAGATCACAATCCTGCTGACCCAGAGAGTGACTTGCCTGACTAATGGACGGTTCCCTTCTGCAGAGAGCCTTGACTGCCACAGCATCTGCGGCTATGCTGAGAAGGTGGTGATTTTCCTTTCTTTTTTTCTAAGAAAAAATTATTTTCAGGAGAATATTCTTCTGATACCTTTCATCTTTGAACTAAATAAACCGACTATAAAATTTCAAATAAAAATAATTCAATGGACATTATTTTTTAAAGCATACGTAAATATGTAAATAGATTGATGAACAATAGCACTGAAATTCAAAGAATAACTGATGAAATTTGGGACTACATGACTGTCTGTCTTAATAGAGAGTACAACAGAAGTACACATAATCATTCAATGTACAAAGTGATTAGGCTAAGATAAAGGGCAAAAAGAAGTAACAACTGATAATAGAAACACAAAGGATCATAAGTTATTAAAAAGTTGAATGTAAGACCTGAAACCATAAAATTCCTAGAAGGAAACAGGCAGTAAGCCCCTTGTCATTAGTCTGAGTAATAGTTTCTTCAATGAAAACTGAGGGCATTTTCTTCTACAAAAGTGGAGATACTGAACTAAATTTTTTCATGTTTCCTTTCAAATCTAAAGTTATTTGAGCATTTTAAATATCTGTTTCTGAGTGGTTCTCGCACGTTATGAAAAACAATCCTTTTATATAGTACACTCTATGCATAATAGGCTGGTTGTCACCAAGTCTGAGGAAATAATCTATAAGTGTCTCTCTAAAACAAGGCATTTGACAAATCTATAAACTCTGGTTCTGCTGATTTTTTTTTACCTCTAAAATCATTTTAATTTATGCCTGGAAAAGATCACAATTAAATCTTTAATCTCTTTTACTTAATGTTAACTTTTATAAATTCATAACCAGCCAGAAAATGACAGATTCTTTTCCTGTGATTCATATATTAACCAGAACTACTAGAATTTCTATGAGGAATTATAAGTATCTCAGAAATTCTTTCCAGGTAGTACAATTGTAGTAATAAATAGATCAAATCTATTTCCTCCTCTTGCTGACAAGCGTTGTTAGCAGAATTCACAATGAATGAAAATAATTGCAGTGCTATCTGGAATTAGTACAATTTCTAGGAAGCTCCAATAATTCTGGGCAGCATATGTGGATTTAAGAATTTCAACTTCTTGTTGCTGGTGTACTCTTATCCAGCTTTCTCTATAATCTCTAATATATAAGTCAGCAGGTCCAAATGATTAGATGAAGGGAAAATAGGCATTTCCCTAAGCACTGTTGGAGATTTCTTCTCCCCTAAAAACCAGTCATACTAAAAATATGGAAGATTCCTACAGCCTCATGAAAATCATAAAAGAACATAGGTCCTGAATTCGAACTACATATCATTGCTCTTTAAGCATCAAATGACTCTTAGACACACTCTACACTCAGTGATTATTTATTCACCACTGAATTGGACCAAAATATTTTTTATGCAACATTTACTTTTGCTATTGGTTTAATTTCCATGTTTATATAAACATACATCTGGGTATTATAAGTAGATATTGGAACATATGTAGTTCATACACTTCAATATATTGTTTTTATTGCATTCTTCACCAAAAGTGACAGAGTTTTGAATGTGTGTATGTGAATCTATATATACATGTGAGTACATGAATAAAACTAAATAAGAAAGAGAATAAAAGACTGGAGATCACAGATTATTATGGCATGGCAATCATTGCTTTCTCCATAAGATAGCACTAGGGAATATTATTTTATTTTTATATGCAGATACATTTATCATTTTTATGCAGACTTTTAATAAATATAATCAAGATTTACATTTCAAAATATATAGGACTCGAGGACTTCCGGGAAGATGGCGACGTGAATGGAACAACAGAAATTTCCTCCAAACATTATATTTATCCTTGAAAACACAGCAAATACAACTATTCCTAAAAGAGAGACCAGAATACACAGGAAAGCGCACAGCGGGCAGCTACACCTGAGAGAACTCGGCATCTGGGGAGGCGGGTAAGATACGGAGCCACGACCTGGCAGGACCAGAGTGCTCCCCCACCCCAGCACACCGGCAGGCAGCTACACCTGAGAGGACTCGGCACCCGGAGAGGCAGGTAAGATATGGAGCCACGACCCGGCGGGACCCGAGCGCTCCTTTGCCCCAGTGCACAGGTGGGAGGAGAGGATTCAGAGCCGGGAGGGAGTGGAAGTCTGCGCCGGGAGAACCGACACACAGCACGTGGTGTATCAGAGATTGGAGAGACAGAGGGCACAGGGTCTCAGAGAGGAACGCACCACTTGCTTGCAGCAGGTTCCGGGAGGAAAGGAAAAAAAAAAGAAGAAAAGCGCGTGCTTTTTCAGCGGTCTTAAAGAGACAGGAGCACAGCAGAGGCACACTCAGCCCAGCAGGCTGCGAGTCCTGGGGAGCTTCGGACCCCTTAGTTGGCGACTGGGAAAGGGTGGCTGCGCTTAAGACTCCCACAGAGATCAACAGCCTCCCATTCAATCCCACCCCTGCCAGAGCTATAAAGGGCCTTGAGGAGCGGCAAGCCACGGCTCTGGAATAGTGGAGCAACAGCGCCACGTCAGCATTCACAGAGAACCGATTCCCAGTGGGTGTTTTGTTTCTTTGTTTTGTTTTTGTTTTTGTTTTGTTTTATTTAGTTGTTGTTGATTTTTCTTTCCTTTCTTTTCTTTTTTCTTTCCCTTTTTTGTATTATTATTATTTTTATTTTCTTTTTTTTTTTTTAAGTCATAAAGAGCCCAGCTGACATACATGGCAACTACCAGCAACCGAGTCTATAACCATGAAAAGACAGAGGAATATGGTACAGACAAAGCTTCAGACCCAGACAAGCCCAGAGAGGGAACCTGAAGGGATGGACATGCACAGTCTTCCTGAAAAAGAATTCAGAATAAAAGTCATACCATGCTAAAGGATCTACATAAAAATGTGCAAGAGCTGAGGGAGGAAGTGAGGGAAGTGAGGAAAGAATATGCAGAAATGAGACAAGCCATCCATGGGCTGAACAGCAGACTGGATGAGGTTTCAGAGACTGTTAATGGATTAGAAAACAGAGAACAGGAACACAGAGAAGCTAAGGCAGAGAGAGACAAAAGGATCTCTAGGAATGAAAGAATATTAAGAGAACTGTGTGACCAATCCAAACAGAACAATATTCGCATTATAGGAGTACCAGAGGAAGAAGAGAGAGAAAAAGGGATAGAAAGTGTTTTGAAGAAATAGTTGCAGAAAACTTCCCCACACTGGGGAAGGAAATAGTCTCACAGTCCACGGAAGCCCACAGATCTCCCAACACAAGGGACCTAAGGAAGACAACACCAAGACACATAATAATTAAGATGGCAAAGGTCAAAGGTAAAAACAGAGTATTAAATGCAGCTAGAGAGAGAAATAAGATCACCTACAAAGGAAAACCCATCAGACTATCATCAGACTTCTCAACAGAAAACTTACAGGCCAGAAGAGAATGGCATGATATATTTAACGTAATGAAACAGAAGGGCCTCGAACCAAGAATATTGTATACAGCACGATTATCATTTAAATATGACGGAGGGATTAAACAATTTCCAGACAAACGAAAGTTGAAAGAGTTTGCCTCTCATAAACCACCACTACAGGATATCTTAAACAGACCGCTCTAGAGGGAAGCACCCCTAAGGCTAAAAATATGTCACCAGAGAAAATAAAATCATAGCAAAGAAAGCAGACCATTCAAATACTAACTAAAGGTAAAGAATAAAACACCTAATATATAAAGAAAGGAGGAGGAAGAATAGGAAGGGAGAAATAAAGAAACATCAGACAGCGTTCACAATAACTTAACAAGAAAGTTAAGTTAGATTCTTAGATAGTAAAGAAGCAACCCTTGAACCTTTGGTAACCACGAATCTAAACCCAACAATGGCAATAAGTACATATATATCAATAATCACCCTAAATGCAAATGGACTGAATACGCCAATCAAAAGACACAGAGTAGTAACACAGTGGATAAAAAAGCAAGACACATCTATATGCTGCTTACAAGAGACTCACCTCAAACCCAAAGATACAAGCAGACTAAAAGTGAAGGGATGGAAAAAGATATTTCATGCAAACAACAAAGAGAAAAAAGCAGGTGTTGCAGTACTTGTATCAGACAAAATAGACTTCAAAACGAAGAAAGTAGCAAGAGATAAAGAAGGACATTACATAATGATAAAGGGGTCAGTCAAAAAAGAAGATATAACCATTATAAATATATATGCACCCAACACAGGAGCGCCAAAATATGTGAAACAAATACTAACAAAATTGAATGAGAAATTGACAGCAATGCATTCATTTTAGGAGACTTCAACACACCACTCACTCCAAAGGACAGATCAAGCAGACAGAGAATAACTAAAGACACAGAGGCACTGAACAACACACTAGAACAGATGGACCTAACAGATATCTACAGAACTCTGCACCCAAAAGCAACAGGATACACATTCTTCTCAAGTGCACATGGAACATTTTCCAGAATAGACCACATGCTAGGCCACAAAAAGAACCTCAGTAAATTAAAAACTACTGAAATCCTACCAACCAACTTCTCAGATCACAAAGGTATAAAACTAGAAATAAATTTTAGAAAGAAATCAAAAAGGCTCACAAATACATGGAGACTTAACAACATTCTCCTTATTAATCAATGGGTTAACGACCAAATCAAAACAGAAATCAAAGAATATATGGAGACTAATGACAACAACAACACAAAGCCACAACTTCTGTGGGACGGAGTAAAGGCAGTTCTAAGAGGGAAGTATATTGCAATCCAGGTCTATTTAAAGAAGGAAGAGCATTCCCAAATGAACAGTCTAAAGACACAGTTACTGAAACTGGAAAAAGAAGAACAACTGAGACCAAAGTCACCAGAAGGAGGGATATAATAAAAATCAGAGAAGAAATAAATAAAATTGAGAAGAATAAAACAATAGAAAAGATAAATGAAACCAAGAGCTGCTTCTTTGAAAAAATAAACAAAATAGATAAACCCCTAGCCAGACTCATTAAGAGAAAAAGAGAATCTACACACAGAAACAGAATCAGAAATGAGAAAGGAAAAATTACGACGGACCTCACAGAAATACAAAGAATTATAAGAGAATATTATGAGCATCTATATGCTAACAAGCTGGAAAACCGAGAAGAAATGGACAACTTCTTAGAAAAATACAACCTTCCAAGACTGACCAAGCAAGAAACAGAAAAACTAAACAGACCAATCACCAGCAACGAAATTGAATTGGTAATCAAAAAACTACCCAACAAAACCACCGGACCTGATGGAGTCACCTCTGAATTCTACGAGACACATAGAGAAGAAATAACACCCATTCTCCTTAAAGTTTTCCAAAAAATAGAAGAGGAGGGAATTCTTACAAACTCTTTCTATGAAGCCAGCATCACTCTAAGACCAAAACCGGGCAAAGACCTCACCAAAAAAGAAAATTACAGACCAATATCCCTGATGAACGTAGATGCAAAAACACTCAACAAAATATTAGCAAACCAAATTCAAAAATACATCAAGAGGATCATACACCATGATCAAGTGGGATTCATCCCAGGGATGCAAGGATGGTACAACATTTGAAAGTCTATCAACATCATCCACCACATCAACAAAAAGAAGAACAAAAACCACATGATCATCTCCATAGATGCTGAAAAAGCATTTGACAAAATTCAGCATCCATTCATGATTAAAACTCTCAACAAAATGGGTATAGACAGCAAGTACCTCAATATCATAAAGGCTATATATGACAAACCCACAGCTAACATTATACTTAACAGCGAAAAGCTGAAAGCTTTTCATCTAAGATCGGGAACAAGACAGGGATGCCCACTCTCTCCACTGTTATTCACCATAGTACTGGAGGTCCCAGCCATGGCAATCAGACTGAACAAAGATATACAAGTTCTCCAGATTGTTAAAGAAGAAGTCAAATTGTCACTATTTGCAGATGACATGATACTGTACATAAAAAACCCTAAAGATTCCACTCCAAAATTACTAGAACTAATATCTGAATTCAGCAAAGTTGCAGGATACAAAATTAACACACAGAAATCTGTTGCTTTCCTATACACTAATGATGAACTAACAGAAAGAGAAATCAGAAAAACAATTCCATTCACAATTGCATCAAAAAGAATAAAATATCTAGGAATAAACCTAACCAAGGAAGTGAAAGACCTGTACTCTGAGATTACAAGACACTCCTAGGAGAAATTAAAGAGGACACTAACAAATGGAAATGCATCCCATGCTCTTGGCTAGGAAGAATAAATATTGTCAAAATGGCTATACTACCTAAATCAATCTACAGATTCAACACAATCCCTATCAAACTACCAACAGCTTTCTTATATGAACTGGAAGAAATAATTCTAAAATTCATATGGAACCAGAAAAGACAGATAGGCAAAGCAATCTTGAGAAGGAGGAATAAAACAGGGGGAATTACGCTCCCTGACTTCAAGCTCTACTACAAAGCCACAGTAATCAAGACAATTTGGTACTGGCACAAAAACAGACCCACAGACCAGTGGAAAAGAATAGAAAATCCAAACATTAACCCAAACATATACAGTCAACTAGTATTTGATAAATGAGCCTTGGATATACAATGGGGAGATGACAGCCTCTTCAGCAGCTGGTGTTGGAAAAACTGGACAGCTACATGTAAGAGAATGAAACTGGACTTCTGTCTAGCCCCATACACAAATGTAAACTCAAGGTGGATCAAAGACCTGAATGTAAGTCATGAAACCATAAAATTCTTAGAAAAAAACATAGGCAAAAATCTCTTGGACATAAACATGAGTGACTTCTTCATGAACATATCCCCCCGGGCAAGGGAAACAAAAGCAAAAATGAACAAGTGGGACTATATCAAGCTGAAAAGCTTCTGTACAGCAAAGGACACCATCAGTAGAACAAAAAGACATCCTACAGTATGGGAGAATATATTCATAAATGATGCATCGGTTAAGGGGTTGACATCCAAAATATATAAAGAACAAACGCACCTTAACAAACGAAAAGCAAATAATCCAATTAAGAAATGGGCAGAGGACATGAATAGCCACCTCTCTAAAGAAGAAATGCAGATGGCCAACAGGCACATGAAAAGATGCTCCACATCGCTAATCATCAGAGAAATGCAGATTAAAACCACAATGAGGTGTCACCTCACACCAGTGAGGATGGCCAACATCCAAAACACAAACAACAACAAATGTTGGCGAGGATGTCGAGATAAGGGAACCCTCCTACACTGCTGGTGGCAATGCAAATTAGTTCAACCATTGTGGAAAGCAGTATGGAGGTTCCTCAAATAACTCAAAATAGAAATACCATTTGAACCCAGGAATCTCACTGCTAGGAATTTACCCTAAGAATGCAGCAGCCCAGTTTCAAAAAGACATATGCACCCCTATGTTTATTGCAGCACTATTTACAATAGCCAAGAAATGGAAGCAACCTAAGTGTCCATCAGTAGATGAATGGATAGGAAGAGGTGGTACATATACACAATGGAATATTATTCAGCCATAAGAAGAAAGCAAATCCTACCATTTGCAACAACATGGATGGAGCTAGAGGGTATTATGCTCAGTGAAATAAGCCAAGCCGAAAAAGACAAGTATCAAATGATTTCACTCATATGTGGAGTATAAGAACAAGGAAAAAAAAATGAAGGAACAAAACAGCAGCAGACTCACAGAACCCAAGAACGAACTAATAGTTACCAAAGGGAAAGGAACTGGGGAAGAGGGGTGGGAAGGGAGGGATAAGAGGGTAAAAGGGGTATTACGATTAGCAGACGTAAGGTAGGGGGGCACGGGGAGGGCTGTACAACTCAGAGAAGACAAGTAGTGAATCTATAGCATCTCACTGCGCTGATGGACAGTGACTGTAATGGGGTTGGGGGGGGACCTGATGAAGGGGGTAGTTTAATCACCATAATATTGCACATGTAATTGTAGTTTAATGATACCAAAATAAATTGTAAATTAAAAAAAAAACCAAAAACAATAAAACAAAATATATAGAACTCATTAATTTTTTTAATTAGATTTTTTTCATGCCAATGAATTTGCCCTTTCTGTTGTAACTGTTGGAACTTTATGTTGTATGCAGTTTATAGATTGTCATGGGGGTCAAGGTACCATTTTCAAGGTCATGATCAGTACCATGCTGCTGATCACTTGGACAAAAGTTCTTGGATTCAGGCTCTAGGTGCTACATAGAGCCGCATGGAGTCCTGTGGAATTCAGGGGTTAGAGGCTTACTTGGCATGTTTTAGGAGCAAGAAAGCTGATGTGAAAGAATGAGATGGATAGTAGGAGTTCTAAATGGGTAAGATACAAAGTCTAAGAGAGAGAAGCTTCTAGATCATAGAATGTTTTGTAAAGAATATGGATTTTTATAGAAATACAAATGCAATTTGCACTCAGGGAATCTCTGGTCTAAATGTGATTATAAAATTGATTAACATTAGAGGACAACTAACAGTTGTTGGAGCAATGAGCTGTTTTCTGAGAAACTGTGAGTCCTGAGGCTGTGTTCTGTTTGTGTCTGGACTACCTTCTAGTTCCAGAATATTATGCTTCAGATTTATTGATGGTAGAAAATATCACCAACAAAAAGGATATCATTTTCAATTGATGACTATAGTCATAAGAATGTTATTTAATAGTAGGTGGTACTTGCAATTTCAAGGGGCATATATAAATTACCAGGATTACAGATTTAAGCTCTTGATCAAAAATGACAACACATGCAGTTTGGAAAGAAGGTATATTTCTGTTTAAAAGACTTTGGGCAATAGGCCAAATTGACTTAATGTCTTCATTGATAATAATTATAGAATTCTTAAAGCAAAGGGAATCAGATAGTTAGCTAAAAAGAACACAAAGGTAAGCAACCTGAGAGTGATATAAACAGGGGTACCTGTATGTAAGAAAAGTAATTCATGAATCTGTAAGACTTAACATATGTTTTTTATTACATATGTGAAATTAATGGATGGATTTTTAGTAGCATTCAAAATTACTGGTAAATTTGCTCATATATTTCTAGGGTGACTAACCCTCTAAATTTGCCTAGGACTGTCCCAATTTTAGCAATTAAAGTCCAGCATTCAGGGAAAGACTTCAAACTAGACAGGATGGTCATACTATTTCTAGTAATTCTGAAAGTTAAACTGCTACAGATGACTATGAATCATCTATTTCAGTTCTGATAAAAAATAGGTTATATTGTAGATGACATGATATTGTACATAAAAAACCCTAAAGAATCCACTCCAAAACTTCTATATCTAATATCTGATTTCAACAAAGTTGCAGGATACAAAATTAATACACAGAAATCTGTTGCATTCCTATACAATAAAGATGAAATAGCAGAAAGAGAAATCAGGAAAACAATTCCATTCACAACTGCATCAAAAAGAATAAAATCCCTAGGAATAAACCCAAGCAAGGAACTGAAAGACCTATACTCTGAAAACTACAAGACACTCATGAGAGAAATTAAAGAAGATACCAATAAATGGAAACACTCCCCATGCTCATGGATAGGAAGAATTAATATTGTCAAAATGGCCACCCTGCCTAAAGCAATCTACATACATATTCAACGCAATCCCTATCAAAATACCAATAGCATTCTTCAACAAACTAGAGAAAATAGTTCTAAAATGCATATAGAACCACAAAAGACCCCAAATAGCCAAAGCAAACCTGAGAAGGAAGAATAAAGTGGAGGAATTACGCCCCCTGACTTCAAATTCTACTACAAAGCCACAGTAATCAAGACAATTTGGTACTGGCACAAGAACAGACCCATAGACCAATGGAACAGACTAGAGAGCCCAATTATAAACCCAAGCATATATGGTCAATTAAAATATTATAAAGGAGCAATGGATATACAATGGGGAAATGATAGCCTCTTCAACAAAGAGTGTTGGCAAAACAGGACAGCTACATGCAAGAGAATGAAACTGGATTACTGTCTAACCCCATACATAAAAGCAAACTCAAAATGGATCAAAGACCTGAATGTAAGTCATGAAACCATAAAACTCTTAGAAGAAAACATAGGCAAAAATCTCTTGAATACAAACATGAGCAACTTTTTCCTGAATGCATCTCCTTGGGCAAGGGAAAAAAAAATAAAAAATGAACAAATGTGACTACATCATGCTAAAAAGCTTCTGTACAGCAAAGGACACCATCAACAGAACAAAAAGGCACCCTACAATATGGGAGAATATATTTGTAAATGACATATCTGACAAGGGGTTAACTTCCAAAATATATAAAGAACTCATACAGCTCAACACCCAAAAAGCAAATAACTCTTAAAAAATGGATGGAGGATATGAACAGACACTTCTGCAAAGAAGAAATTCAGTTGGCCAACAGGCACATGAAAAGATGCTCCACATCACTAATTATCAGGGAAATGCAAATTAAAACCACAATGAGATATGACCTCACACCAGTTAGGATGGCCAACATGGAAAAGAATAGGAACTACAAATGCAGGCAAAGATGCGGAGAAAGGGGAACCCTCCTATGCTGCTGTTGGGAATGTAAAGTAGTTCAACCATGGAGGAAAGCAGTATGAAGGTTCCTCAAAAAAACTAAAAATGGAAATACCGTTTGACTCAGGAATTTCACTCCTAGGAATTTAGCCTAGGAATGTAGGATCCCAGTTTCAAAAAGACATATGCACCCCTATAGTTATCGCAGCACTATTTACAACAGCCAAGTAATGGAAGCAACCCAAGTGTCCATCAGTAGATGAATGGATAAAGAAGATGTGGTGCACATAAACGATGGTATATTATTCAACCATAAGAAGAAATAAATCCTAGCATTTGCAACAACATGGATGGAGCTAGAGGGTATTATACTCAGTGAAATAAGCCAGGCAGAGAAAGACAAGTACCAAATGATTTCACTCATCTGTGGAGCATAAAAACAAAGCAAAAACTGAAGGAACAAAACAGCAGCAGACTCACAGAACCCAAGAATGGACTAACAGTTACCAAAGGGAGAGGGACTGGGGAGGGTGGGTGGAAAGGGAGGGAGAATGGGAATAAGGGGCATTACGATTAGCACACATTATGTGGGGGTGGGGGGCATGGGAAAGGAAGTATAGTATAGAGAATACAAGCAGTGACTCTAAAGCATCTTACTATGCTGATGGACAGTGACTGTAATGGGGTATGGGGACATGATAATGGGGGGAATCTAGTAACCACTATGTTGCCCATGTGATTTTATATTAATGATACCAAAATAAATAAATAAAGAATGAAGCCACACCTTCCTATTGTTGAACTTACAAAAAAAAAGGTTATATTATAAATTAATACATATCCCTGCAGTAGTTTATAATGAATGGCCCTGGTGTACCCATGACCCAGTTAAAACATTTGAAATCACTACTCTTTTTAAAGCTCCCTGTATGCTTCCTGCCACTTTCCCATCTCCCAGCCTTGCTCAGAGGTAATACCTTTGATGAAATATGCAATTACTTTTCTGCCTTTGATTTAATTTTACCATAAATTTAAGTACACCGAAACACTATATTGTTTGAATTATCACTGTTTTGGAACTTCATTATAAATGGTGTCATATTATGCATATTTTTTCTGGCACACAGTTTTATTGCCAATGTTATGTTAAAGAATGTCACTCATTTCACCATCTGATGAAGCATTTTTATCCTTTTTTATCACTGCACAAAATGATAAGAAAATAATAGCTATTGCTCAGATGGTACTTGCTATGTTCCAGAAATTGTTCTAATCTCTTTGCATATATAATTTTATTTCCACAGAAACTATAAGTGATAGAAACTCTTATTATCAGTATTTTATACATGAGGAAAATGAAATAAAGAGAAATGAAAAAACTATAGAAAAATTAGCAGTAGACTTGTTGCTCAAACCTATAGTCTGACCACAGAGTTTTCATTCTTATTCACTAAAATAAGGCATCATATTTTACCATATGAATATATGACAAATATATCCATTATCTTGAAAATGAATATTTTATTGATTTTCACATACTTTTTCCAATTACAAACAATAACTGCATAAACATTCTTGTAACAGGTCTCCTCATTTAAGCAAGGTGTCCCGTTTAGTATTTTTCAATACTCGTGAAGTACATGTCTTCAACTTTTGTGGATGTTTTCCAATGTGAATGTAAAACTATAGATTTCTATTAAAACCAAATGAAATTTCCCTTATCTCATATCTTTATCAACCTATTTTGCTGTCAACTATTTAAAAATTTTTGCAAATTGGCTTTTGGCTGAATTTACATTTCCAGATTACTAATGAGATGGAGTATATTTTTACTTTATTCATCAACTATGTATAAGCTTTTGTAAAATACTTATTGGGTTCCTAGATATGTTTTCAGTATGTTTGCATTTTAGTGATTTTTATATACTTTTAAAAATAATTTTTAAATGGCATAAAATTATGTATGTTTCATATTATATTTTGTCTAATGTACATGCTATATTTTTGATACATATAAAATATATCTATATTCATATGTGTTGCAAAAATACCTCTCAGTGTTTTTAATCTTTCATTTAAAAAATGTCTGATACTTCATTTAT
The DNA here is from genome assembly GCA_029783875.1 of Phataginus tricuspis. Taxonomy (NCBI): domain Eukaryota; kingdom Metazoa; phylum Chordata; class Mammalia; order Pholidota; family Manidae; genus Phataginus; species Phataginus tricuspis. The sequence continues at coordinate 15,827,479 of JAQQAC010002594.1, read as the reverse complement.
TAATCTTTCCAACACTATTTGTCTTCTTTTTTTATCTCATTGAAGAAGTTATTTTCCATCATAAAGTCATATCTAAATTGTTCATCCTTTTAAAATTCATTTTTATTTATGGTATGAGGAGACAATCAAGTGTGTTTGTTTTCTTCCCATATGGTTGAGAATTTGTTTTGATACAACTTTGGATCATTATTTCTGTTCTGTCATGTATTACGTTTCTATAAATATGTGCATTTCTTTCTTAAGTTTGTAATCGTCCTAGAGTCTGTTTGTCTGTATAGGGATTAACACCTGTCACTTTTGCTAGGTGAAACTTTCAGTTTTATATGACAGAACAAGATCCTACATAATTCTCCTTCAAAATTTTCTTGGCTAGACACATACAGTAAAGGTACATATGCAGATAGGAAGTTAACTATCTAAGCAGAAAAGCATGGTAGTAATGACTGAAGGAGACAAGTGGGAAATCATGTCACACACTGGATCAACTGGCTCAGAAGCTGGAGAGCTGACTGATGATGCTAAGTGTGACAGGATTTAATTTGAACTTTAATAAGAGGTGTTTATCACAGTGAAATGATACTGGGCCTGTAAGGAAAGAGAACGAACCTTAAATATTTTGAGCCTCCTCAGGGTTCTTTTCTTTTCTTATATATTTATCGTTAGTCATGATGATGGCTAATTTTCAAAATATAAGCCCTTTCAGGATGCTCTGAGAAAAAGCTCCTCTTCTTTACTCTTAAAACATTTCATGTGATTTATTCATCGAGCTTAATTTTCGTATTTATTTCTATTTTTTTTATTACTTGGTGTCAAAAGCTATGTTTGGTCATAGTAATAACTATGCTTTTAATTCTCAAATATATTTCTATTAGCTAAATTTGTAGACAATATTACCTGGTAAAAAGATTGCATAAGGTCTTCTCCCACTCCTCGTCATCACCATCTTTCAAGCTCTCATCAGACTTCATGTAGGAGCCTTTCTAACTAGTCCAACTTGCTCAGGGTCCTAGTACAAGTACTCACATATCACATTCGTGAGAAAGATAAGGCAATTATAATAACCTTAGTTTTTACACATTAAAATCTGAAACTCATAATTCTTAGGTTATTTTCCCAGATCCTGCAATCCTTGGGTTTGTAACTAAGTGTTTTATCTAATATATTGCAAAATAGTAGACTTGTCTAAAAAAGTAAATAATAAGGAGCTTTGAGAAATGGCTTAAACACTCTGATTTATTTTGGGAATAAGTATAACATTTGTTGTAATGTTTATCTGATTCTCACCTTGATGTAGAAGTAAAATAGACTCAAATATAAAATGATAATTTGCTAAAATTTTAATGTAATACAAAAAATAGAGCTAAAAAGTGTAAGATTATATAAAATGAATTCTGTATTTGAAAAAATACTGTTTATAAATTATGTGTTCATAAATTTTGGACTAAGTGGTAAAGAGCCTACAATTCTAAGCAGCAGAATGTTCTTATCCTCAATCATTTTATACAATGAATTTGTTTCCAATTTACCAGGAAAATATTCTTGTTCTAAGAACTCAAATTGCAAAAGAACAAATAGGATGTTTTGGTTAATTCTCTAATAAAAATGGTTTTACTTTAATAAAAAAAGTTTACTTTCATGATTTTACATCTTCTTTATCCATTTGTCATTATAAGTATACACACATGCAAAATAAATTGGTCTAAGATGACTACAAAGGAAAAATTTATTTGGAATATGGTCTGTTAAAGATGTGAAATAACGAGGTGATGTTGGAAAAAATACTTAAAACAGCTAAGAATACCTTTGTTCAAATTATTTTTTTTATTAATTTGGTTGGTATTTTCTATAGTGATAAATAGGATTAGCAGAATTTATTTTTCCATTTGTAAAATTGATCTTAGCAAATATGAACATTTAAAACATCAGAGGAGGGAGGATTCAATATGGTGGCATAGGAAGATCCTGAGCTCCCCTCCTCCCTGGACACAACAAATTTACAACTACATTCAGAATAATTCCCTCTGAAGGGGACCTAGAAACTGGATGAGCAGAGCCTCTACAACAAGGAAAGTAAGTCAAAGAGGCAGATATGATCTCACTAAGTTAAAAACCACATTCTAGGCATGATATGTTACAGCTGGAAGGGATCTCAAGGTACAGAATTTTTCCTTGAGGAATACATCAGGCTTCACATCAGGTACACACACCCTTAGATCCTGCACAGGAGAGATGAACCCCCAAATTACCTAGGTTTGAAAACCAAGAGGGAGTATGTTCAGGAAATCTATAGAACTGGAGGGAAAGGAAAACCCACTCTTAAAGCATTCATGCACTGACTCACTTGACCCAGAAACCAGAAAAAAAACACCAAATCAAAAACAATACAGGCAATAGGTGAAGGACATCCCCTTACAAACCTCTGAGTGCCTACTGGAGAGACAAGAGGCATTCTGTAACTCTGCCTGGGATGAGACACTGGCAGGAGTCATGTTTGTTAGCCCATTCTGCTGTATTGAGCCCAACATTGGGGAGTGAAAATCTGTAATCCTACCTTTAGACTTCTAAGGACAGGATTATACCTTCCTAAGAGCCTTATAAAACCCTGCACTTTGGCCACACCTTACCACCAATGGGATGATAACCTTCCACTGGCATTCCCACAGCAGTCTCAGCTAGGCCTCACAGACAGTAGGGCTGGTGGAATCCCATCCACCAGTGTGCCTGCAGTAAGTACAGCCCACCTCATCACAAGGGTGCAGAGCCCACACAGGACACATCCCTAGAGCGCCTGGCTCTAAAGGCCAGAAGGATTGCAGACCTGGGCCCCACAGAAGGTCTCCTAGATAATGCCAGAGCTTCAAGACTCGGAGACATAGCTGAACTACCTAACATATAGAAATAAATACAATGAAATAGACAAAATGAGAAGATAGGGGACTACCTTACAATCAAAAGAACAAGACAAACTTTCAGGAAAAGGACTAAGCAAAATGGATATAAATCATCTGCCTCACAAAGAATTCACAGTAATAGTCATAAAATGCGTAATGAACTCAGATGAAGAATGGATGAACACAGTAAGAACTTCAACAAAGAGAAAGAAAAAATATTTTTAAAAAAGTACCACACGATTTGTGGAAGATGGTGGCATGAGCAGGACGGTGGAAATCTCCTCCCAAAACTATATATATTTATGAAAATACAACAAATACAACTATTCCTAAAAGAGAGACCAGAAGATACAGGACAACACCCAGGCTACAGCTACACCTGCGAGGACTCAGCGCCTCATGAAGCGGGTAAGATATAAAGCCGTGATGCGGCGGGACCCGAGCAGTTCTCCACCCCAGCGCACTGGTGGGAGGAAAAGATTAAGAGCAGGGAGGGAGTAGAAGCACAGGCTGGCTAAATAACCAGCCCTGGTGATCTGCACTGGGAGCACTGACAAACCTCACGTGGTGTATCGGAGATTAGAAAAACAGAAGGGCAGGATCCGAGATGGCAGGTCCCCTCATCTGGCTCCCTGGGACAAAAGAAAAGTGCACGCTTTTTAAAAAGTCTAAAAGAGACAGGGGGACAACAGCGGAACAAAAACATCCCAGCGCACTCAGCCCAGCAGGCTGGGAGTCTTGCGGAATTTCGGACCCCAAGGAGGGTGGCCAGGCAAAGCAGCTGTGCCGAGGCTTCCCACAGAGATCAGCAGCCTCCCATTTGCTCCCTCCCTGGGCTGAGTCACAAAGGCTCCAGGGAGCCGCTGCAGCTGTGGAATAGTGCAGAAGCAGTGCCACCTACAGCATCCTCACACAATCTACTCCTGGCGGGCTTTTTTTTTTTTCTTTTTCTCTTTCTTTTTAAAAGTCATAAAGAGCCCAGATGATATACGTGGTGTCTACCAGCACCCACTTCTATTGCCATGAAAAGACAGAGGAATATGGTACAAACAAAGCTGAGCCAGACAACCCCAGAGAGGGAGCCTGATGGAATGGACATGCACAATCTTCCTGAAAAAGAATTGAGGATAAAAGTCATAACCATACTGCTGGGTCTACAGAGAAATATGGAAGAACTAAGGGAGGAAGTGAGGGAAGTGAGGAAAAACAATGCAGAAATGACACAAGCTATCGACGGGCTTAGCAGCAGGCTGGATGAGATGCAAGAGACTGTTAATGGGATAGAAATCAGAGAACAGGAATACAGAGAAGCTGAGGGAGAGAGATATAAAAGGATCTCTAGGAATGAGAGAATATTAAGAGAACTGTGTGACCAATCCAAATGAAACAATATTCGCATTACAGGAGTACCAGAGGAAGAAGAGAGAGAAAAAGGGATAGAAAGTGTCTTTGAAGAAATAATTGCTGAAAACTTCCCCAAGCTGGGGAAGGAAATAGTCTCGCAGACCATGGAAGCCCACAGATCTCCCAACACAAGGGACCCAAGGAAGACAACACCAAGACACATAATTAAAACGGCAAAGATCAAAGATAAGAACAGAGTATTAAAGGCAGCTAGAGAAAAAAAAAAGATCACCTACAAAGGAAAATTCATAAGACTATCATCAGACTTCTCAACAGAAACCTTACAGGCCAGAAGATAATGGCATGACATATTTAACGTAATGAAACAGAAGGGCCTCAAACCAAGAATATTGTATCCAGCACGACTATCATTTAAATATGATGGAGGGATTAAACAATTTCCAGACAAACGAGAGCTGAGGGAATTTGCCTCCCATAAACCATCTCTACAGGGTATCTTAAAGGGACTGCTCTATATGGAAGCACTCATAAGGCTAAAAAGAGGTCATCAGAGAAAATAAAGTCATAGCAAAGAAAGAAGACCATCCAAAAAATAACTAAAGGCAAAGAATAAAATGCCTATTAAATAAAGAATGGAGGAGGAAGAATAAGAAGGGTGAGAAATAAAGAATCATCAGATTGTGTTTACAAAAGCTTAACAGGAAAGTTAAGTTAGACTGTTAGATAGTAAAGAAGCAACCCTTGAACCTTTGGTAACCACGAATCTAAAGCCAGCAATGGTAATAAGTTAATATCTATAGATAATCACACTAAATGTATATGGACTGAATGCACCAATCAAAAGACACGGAGTAACAGAATGGATAAAAAAGCAAGACCCATATATATGCTGCTTACAAGAGACTCACCTCAAATGCAAAGACATATACAGACTAAAGGTGAAGGGATGGAAAAAGATATTTCATGCAAACAACAAGGAGAAAAAAGCAGGTGTTGCAGTACTTGTATCAGACAAAATAGACTTCCAAAAGAAGTAAGTAGCAAGAGATAAAGAAGGACATTACATAATGATAAAGGTCTCAGTCCAACAAGAGGATATAGCTATTTTAAATATATACATACACCCAACACAGGAGCGCCACAATATGTGAAACAAATATTAACAGAATTAAAGGAGGAAATAGAAAGCAATGCATTCATTTTAGGAGACTTCAACACACCACTCACTCCAAAGGGCAGATCAACCAGACAGAAAATAAGTAAAGACACAGAGGCACTGAAAAACACACTAGAACAGATGGACCTACCAGACATCTACAGAATTCTACACCCCAAAGCAACAGGATACACATTCTTCTCAAGTGCACATGGAACATTTTCCAGAATAGACCACATACTAGGCCACAAAAAGAACCTCAGTAAATTCAAAAATACTGAAGTTCTACCAACCAACTTCTAAGATCACAAAGGTATAAAACAAGAAAGAAATTTTAGAAAGAAAACAAAAAGGCTTAAAAATATATGGGGACTTAACAACATTCTCCTAAATAATCAATAGGTCAATGACCAAATTAAAACAGAGATCAAAGGATATATGGAGACTAATGACAAGAACAACACAAAGCCACAACCTCTGTGGGACGCAGCAAAGGCAGTTCTAAGAGCAAAGTATATTGCAATCCAGGCCTATTTAAAGAAGGAAGAGCATTCCCAAATGAATAGACTGAAGACACAATTACTGAAATTGGAAAAAGAACAAATGAGGCTCAAAGTCACCAGAAGGAGGGACATAATAAAGATCAGAGAAGAAATAAATAAAATTAAGAAGAATAAACATTAGAAAAAATCAATGAAACCAAGAGCTGGTTCTTTGAAAAAATAAACAAAATACATAAACCCCTAGCCAGACTCATTAAGAGAAAAAGAGAATCTACACACATAAACAGAATCACAAATGAGAAAGGAAAAATAACGACGGACCCCACAGAAATACAAAGAATTATAAGAGAATATTATGAGCATCTGTATGCTAACAACCTGCAAAACCTAGAAGAAATGGACAACTTCTTAGAAAAATACAACCTTCCAAGACTGACCAAGCAAGAAACAGAAAAACTAAACAGACCAATCACCAGCAACGAAATTGAATTGGTAATCAAAAAACTACCCAAAAACAAAACCCACGAACCTGATGGATTCACCTCTGAATTCTACCAGACATATAGAGAAGAAATAACACCCATTCTCCTTAAAGCTTTCCAAAAAATAGAAGAGGAGGGAATACTTCCAAACTCTTTCTATGAAGCCAGCATCACTCTAATACCAAAACCGGGCAAAGACCTCACCAAAAAAGAAAATTACAGACCAATATCCCTGATGAACGGAGATGCAAAAACACTCAACAAAATATTAGCAAACTGAATTAAAAAATACATCAAGAGGATCATACACCATGATCAAATGGGATTCATCCCAGGGATGCAAGGATGGTACAACATTTGAAAGTCTATCAACATCATCCACCACATCAACAAAAAGAAGAACAAAAACCACATGATCATCTCCATAGATGCTGAAAAAGCATTTGACCAAATTCAGCATCCATTCATGATTAAAACTCTCAACAAATGGGTATAGACGGCAAGTACCTCAACATCATAAAGGCTATATATGACAAACTCACAGCTAACATCATACTTAACAGCGAGAAGCTGAAAGCTTTTCATCTAAGATCGGGAACAAGACAGGGATGCCCACTCTCTCCACTGTTATTCAACATAGTACTGGAGGTCCTATCCATGGAAATCAGACAAAACAAAGAAATACAAGGCATCGAGATTGGTAAAGAAAAAGTCAAATTGTCAGTATTTGCAGATGACATGATATTCTGCACAAAAATCCCTAAAGACTCCACTCCAAAACTACTAGAACTAATATCTGAATTCAGCAAAGTGGCAGGAAACAAAATTAACACACAGAAATCTGTTGCTTTCCTATACACTAACGATGAGCAAACAGAAAGAGAAATCAGGAAAACAATTCCATTCACAATTGCATCAAAAAGAATAAAATACCTAAGAATAAACCTAACGAAGGAAGTGAAAGACTATACCCTGAAAACTACAAGACACTCCTAAGAGTAATTAAAGAGGACACTAACAAATGGAAATGCATCCCATGCTCTTGGCTAGGAAGAATAAATATTGTCAAAATGGCTATACTGCCTAAAGCAGTTTACAGATTCAGTGCGATCCCTATCAAAATACCAACAGCTTTCTTCAATGAACTCGAACAAATAATTCTAAAATTCATATGGAAACACAACAGACCATGAATAGCCAAAGCAATCCTGAGAAGGAAGAATAAAGCAGGGGCAATTACACTCCCTGAGTTCAAGCTCTACTACAAAGTCACAGTAATCAAGACAATTTGGTATCAGCACAAAAACAGACCCACAAACCAGTGGAACAGAATAGAAAATCCAAACATTAAACCAAACATATACAGTCAATTAATATATGATAAAGGAGCCTTGGATATACAATGGGGAGAGGACAGCCTCTTCAGCAGCTGGTGTTGGAAAAACTGGACAGCTACATGTAAGAGAATGAAACTGGACTACTGTCTAACCCCTTAAACAAAAGTAAACTTGAAAATGAATCAAAGACCTGAATGTAAGTCATGAAACCATAAAACTCTGAGAAAAAACATAGGCAAAAATCTCTCGGACATAAACATGAGCGACTTCTTCATAAACATATCTCCCCGGGCAAGGGAAACAAAAGCAAAAATGAACAGTGGGACTATATCAAGCTGAAAAGCTTCTGTACAGCATAGGACACCATCAGTAGAACAAAAAGACATCCTACAGTATGGGAGAATATATTTATATATGACATATCCGATAAGGGGTTGACATCCAAAATATATAAAGAACTCATGTACCTCAACAAACAAAAAGCAAATAATCCAATTAAGAAATGGGCAGAGGACATGAATAGACACTTCTCTAAAGAAGAAATTCAGATGGCCAACAGGCACATGAAAAGATGTTCCACTTCGCTAATCATCAGAGAAATGCAAATTAAAACCACAATGAGATGTCACCTCACCCCAGTAAGAACGGCCAACATCCAATACACAAACAACAACAAATGTTGGCATGGATGTGGAGAAAAGGGAACCCTCCTACACTGCTGGTGGGAATGCAAATTATTCAACCTTTGTGGAAAGCAGTATGGAGGTTCCTCAAAAAACCTAAAATAGAAATACCAGGAATTTGACCCAGGAATCCCACTCCTAGGAATTTACCCTAAGGATGCAGCAGCCCAGTTTCAAAAAAACAGATGCACCCCTATGTTTATCGCAGCCCCATTTACAATAGCCAAGAAATGGAAGCAACCTAAGTGTCCATCAATAGATGAATGGATAAAGAAGAGGTGGTACATATACACAATGGAATATTATTCAGCCATAAGAAGAAAACAAATCCTACCATTTGCAACAACATGGATGGAGCTAGAGGGTATTATGCTCAGTGAAATAAGCCAAGCCAAAAAAGACAAGTATCAAATGATTTCACTGACATGTGGAGCATAAGAGCAAAGAAAAAAACTGAATGAAAAAAACAGCAGCAGACTCACAGAACCCAAGAATGGACTAATAGTTACCAAAGGGAAAGGGTTTGGGGAGGATGGGCAGTAAGGGAGGGACAAGGGGAAAAGGGGCATTATAATTAACAGACATAATGTTGGGGGGGGTGCGGGGAGGGCTGTACAACTCAGAGAAGACAAGTAGTGATGCTACAGCATCTCACTACACTTATGGACAGTGAGTGTAATGTGGTTGGTGGAGGGGGACCTGATGAAGTGGGTAGTTTAATAACCATAATATTGCACATGTAATTTTATATTAATGTAACCAAAAAAAAAAAGTACCACACAATTCATATTAAGTCACAAAAGACCCCGAACAGCCAAAGCAATCCTGAGAAGGAAGAATAAAGAAGGGGGGATTATGCATCCCAACTTCAAGCTCTACCACAAAGCTATAGTAATCAAGATAATTTGGTACTGGCACAAGAACAGACCCACAGACCAACGGAACAGAATTGTGAGTCCAGATATTAACCCAAGCATATATGGTCAATTAATATATGATAAAGGAGCCATGGATATATAATGGGGAAATGACAGCCTCTTCAACAGCTGGTGTTGGCAAAACTGGACAGCTACATGTAAGAGAATGATACTGGATTACTGTTGAGCTCTATACACAAAAGTAAACTCAAAATGGATCAAAGAACTGAATGTAAGTTATGAAACTATTAAACTCTTAGAAGAAAACATAGGCAACTCTCTTGAATATAAACATGAGCAGCTTTTTCATGAACATATCTCCCTGGACAAGGGAAACAAAAGCAGAAATGAACAAGTGGGACTATATCAAACTAAAAAGATTCTGTATAGCAAAGGACACCATTAGTAGAACAAAAAACCTACAGTATGGGAGAATATATTCATAAAGGACATATCCGATAAGGGGTTGATATCCAAATTAAATAAAGAGCTCATGCACCTCAACAAACAAAAAGCAAATAATTTGATTAAAAAATGGGCAGAAGATCTGGACAGACACTTCTCCAAAGAAGAAATTCAGATGGTCAACAGTCACATGAAAACATGCTCCACATCACTTATCATCAGGGAAATGCAAATTAAAACTACAATGAGATATCACCTCACATGCAAAAGACAAAAACAACAAATGCTGACGAGGATGTGGAGAAAGGGGAAGCCTCCTACACTGCTGGTGGGAATGTAAACTAGCTCAATGACTGTGGAAAGCAGTATGGAGGTTCCTCAAAAAACTCAAAATAGAAATACCATTTGATCTAGGAATTCCACTCCTAGGAATTTACTCTAAGAATGGAGGATACCAGATTCAAAAAGACATATGCACCCCTATGTTTATCATGCTCTATTTACAATAGCCAAGAAATGGAAGCAACCTAAGTGTCCAACAGTAGATGAATCGATAAAGAGGAGGTGGTACATATACACAATGGAATATTATTCAGCCATAAGAAGAAAAAAGATCCTACCACTTGCAACAACATGGATGGAGCTAGAGGGTATTATGCTCAGTGAAATAAGCCAGGTAGAGAAAGACAAGTCCAATGATTTCACTCATTTGTGGAGTGTAACAATAAAGCAAAAACTGAAGGAACAATGCAGCAGCAGACTCACAGAACCTAAGAATGGACTAACAGTTACCAAAGGGAAAGGGACTGGGGAGGATGGGTGGGCAGGGAGGGATAAGGGGAATAAGGGGCATTACAATTAGTACACATAATGTAGGGGTGGGGCACGGGGACGGCAGTATAGCACAGAGAAGACAAGTAGTGGCTCTACGGCATCTTACTACGCTGATGGACAGTGACTCTAATGGGGTATGGGGTGGGGACTTGACAGTGAGGAGAATCTAGTAACCACAGTGTTGCTCATGTGATTGTACATTAAGGATACCATAATAAAAAAAGAAGTACCACTCAGAGCTGAAGAATATAATAACAGCAATGAAAAATGCACAATAGGGAATAAATAGCAGATTAGAGGATATGGAAAAAGAGATCAGTGATCTGGGATATAGGGTAGTGGAAATCATCCATACTGAACGGGAAAAGGAAAAAAAAATTTTAAATGAGGATAATTCAAGGGACTACTAGGACAACGTCAAGCATAATAACATTCACATTATAGGTATACGAAAGGAGAAGAGAGAGAAAGAGGGGCATAAAACATTTTGAAGAAATAATAGGTGAAAACTTCACTAACCTGGGAAAGTAAACAGACATCCATGTCCATGGAGAACGTAAAGTCCCAAACAAGATAAACCCAAAGAGATCCACACAAAGGCATATAATATTTAAAATGTCAAAAATTTAAGATGAAGAGAGAATCTTAAAAGCAGCAACAGAAAAGCAATTGGTTATGTATAAGGAACCTCCATAAGCTATACAGCTGATTTTTAAGCAGAAACTTTTGGAGAATAGATGGGAAATCTTGATTTATTCAAAGGGCTGAGAAAAAAACTTACAGCCTGTGATATCGTACCCAGCATAATTATTATTTAGAATAGAAAGGGAGATAAAAAGTTTCCCAGATAAGCAAATGCTAATGGACTTTATCATTACTAACCTGGCTTTACAAGAAATATTAAAGGGACTTATTTAAGTTGAAAAGTAAAGGCCATAACTAGAAATACGAAAATATATGAAAGAAAAATTTCACTGGTAAACACAATCATATAGACCAGGCAGTAGTTCAACCACTGATAAAGCTACTATGAGGGCTAAAAGGCAAAAGTAGTAAAACTAAATTTACAAAAATTAGTTAAGGGATACACTAATAAAAAAGATATAAAATATGATATGAAAAACATAAAACATGGTGGGGGTGGTAAAAACACTGCTTTAAAATATATTCAACCTAACTGACTACCAACTTAAAACAGACTGCTATATACATAGATTGTTATACATGAACCTCATGGTAACCACAAACCAAAAACCTATAAAGGATACAAAAAATATCTAAAAGGAAATGAATCCAAATGTGACACTAAAGAAAGTCATCATATAACAGGGGAAGAGTTCAAGAGAAAAAGAAAGAAACAGAGAAGAACTAAAAAAAGAACCAGAAAACAATGAACAAAAGAACAAGTACCATCAATAATTACCTTAAATGTCATTACTAGAAACTCCAATCAAAAGACAGGGTGGCTGAATGGATAATAAACAAGCACCATGTATATGCTGCCTACAAGAGACTTCAGATCTGAAGACACGCAGAGACTGAAAGTGAAGGGATAGAAAAGATAAACCATGCAGATGAGAATAAAATGAAATCTGGGGTAGCAATACTTATATCTATATCTATCTATCTATATATATATACTTTTACAAAAAGCCTGTAACAAGAGACAAAGAAGGGCATTACATAATGATAAATAGATTAATCTAACAAGAACATATAACACTTGTAAATATGAATGTTGCATCCAATATAGAGGTACCTAAATATTAAAGCAAATATTAACAGACATGAAGAAAGAAACTGACAGTGATACAATAATATTAGGGGACTTTAACACCCCACTTATATCAAAGGATAAATCATACATACAGAAAATGAATAAGAAAACATTTGCCTTGAATGACATATTAGACCAGATGAACTTAATACATACACACAGAACATTCCATTCAAAAACAGTAGAATACACATTCTTCTCATGTGCACAAGGAATATTCCCCAGGAAAGAACATGTTAGGGCACAAATCTAATAAACTCAAGAAGATTTCAAATCATATCAACCATCTTTTCCAACCACAACAGTATGGAACTAGAAATCAACTACAAGAAGGAAACTGGAAAAAACACAAACACATGGAGGCTAACAAACATGCTACTAAACAACCAAGGGGTCAAAGAAGAAATCAAAGAGGAAATCAAAAAATGCCTTAGGACAAATGAAAATAACAACACAATGCTCCTATATCTCTGGGATTCAGCAAAAAACATTTCTAAGAGGGAAGCTTATAGCAGTAGAAGCCTGCTTCAAGAATTAAGAAAAATCTCAAACAGTCTAACCTTATGTCTAAAGGAAACAGGCAAAAGAACAAACAAATCTGGAGGTTAGTACAGATGAAAGAAATAATAAAGATCAGAGTGGAAGTGAAATAGAGACTAAAAATAATACAGAATAATTAAACTAAGAGCTGCTTCTTTGAAAAGAAAAAATTGACACATACTTTTAGCCAGATTTATCAAGAAAAAGAGAGATAGCCCAAATAAATATAATCAGAAATAAAAGAGAAGTTAAAACCAATAGCATAGAAACAATAATGATCATAAAAGTCTACTATGAATGTAAGAAAAAAACAAATCCTACCATTTGCAACAACATGGATAGAGCTAGAGGGTATTCTGCTCAGTGAAATAAGTCAGGCAGAGAAAGACAAATACCAAATAATTTCCCTCATTTGTGGTATAACAATGAAGCAAAACTGAAGGGACAAAATAGCAGCAGACTCACAAACTCCAAGAAGTGACTAGCAGTTACCAAAGGGGAGGGGTGTGGGAAGGTGGGTGAGGAGGGAGGGAGAAGGGGATTGAGGGGTATCATGATTAGTGTGTACCATGGAGTATGGGGGGGAACTCAACATGGGTGAATGTAGTAACCACATTGTTTTTCTTGTGAAATCTTCATAAGAGTGTATATCAATGATACCTTAAAAAAAAAAAACAAATCATTCAGATGAAAAATTGACAAAGAAAAAGTCTACTATGAACAATTATATGCCAACCAATTGGAAAAAATAGAAGAAATGGATAAATTTGTAGAAACATACAATCTTCTAAGACTGAGTAAGGAAAAAATAGAAGATCTGAGCAGACTGATTGCTAGTGATGAAACTGAATTAGCAATAAAAAAATTCCCCAAAAATAACAGTCTGGTACCAGAAGGTTTCACAAGTGAACTATACCAAGCACTTAAAGAATAGTCAATGCCTATCCTTCTCAAACTATTCTAAAAAATTGAAGAGGAAGGAAAGCTTCCAAGTTCATCCTAAGAGGCAAGCATTACCCTGATACCAAACCAAAGATACTACAAAAAAAAAAAGAAAGATAATTATGGACCAATATTGCTGAACATAGATGAAAAAATCCTCAACAAAATATTAGCAAATATAATTGAACAAAACATTAAAAGGATCATACACCATGCTCTAGTGAGATTTATCCTAAGGATTCAAGGATGGTTTCATATCTGAAAATCAATCAATGTGATATACTAAATTAACAAAAGAAAGGATAAAAATCATGATCATTTAAATAGATGCAGAAAAAGTACCTGACATAATTAAACATCCATTCATGATAAAAACTCTCAACAAAGTAGGCATAGAGGGAACACACCTCAACATTATAAAGGCCATACATGACAAACCCACAGGTAACATACTCAATGGTGAAAAGTTGAAAGCTTTTCCTGAGATGAAGAAAAAGACAAGGATGCCCACTCTCATCACTTTTATTCAACATAGTATTGGAAGTCCTAGTAACAATAATTAGACAATAAAAAAAACTTAAAGGCATCCAAATTAGAAAGGAAGAAGTAAAATGGTCACCATTTGCAGATGACATAATAGAAAACCTTACAACCTTCACCCCAAAACTATTAGAACTAATAAAGAAATTCAGTAAAGTTGCAGGATACAAAATCAATATACAGAAATATGTTGTTTCTACATATTAATGACAAATTACTAGAAAGAGAAATTAAAACAATCCCATTTACAACTGCATCAGAAAGAATAAAGACCTAAGAATAAATTGAACCGAGAAGGTGAAAGACCTAATTTCTGAAAAGTATAAGATACTGTGGAAAAAAACTGAAGAAGACATGAATACATCTAAAGATATACTGTGCTCATGGACTTTAAGAATTAGTGTTATTAAAATGTTCATTTTACCCAAAGCAATATACAGATTCAATGCAACCCCTATCAAAATACAATTCTATTTTTCATAGAACAAGAGCAAATCATCCTAAAATTTGTATGGAACCACCAAAGACCCCAAATAGCCAAAGCAATCTTGAAAAAGAAGAACAAAGTTGGAGGTATCATGTGTCCTGATTTCAAACTATACTATAAAGCTATAGTAATCAAAACCATATGGCACTGCTGCAAAAACTGTTGCATATATCTATGCAACAGAACAGAATCCAGAAATAAACCCACAGTCAATTAATATGGTCAGTCAATAATATACAACAAATGAGGCAAGAATACACAATGGAGAAAAGACATTCTCCTCAATAAATGGTGTTGGCAAAAGTGGACAGCTACATGCAAAAAACTGGACCACTTTCTCACTTTCTATACAAAAAAAAATACACCTCATAATGGATTAAGGAATTAAATATAAGACTTGAAACCATAAAACTTCTAGAAGGAAGCATAGGCAGTAACCTCTTTGATACTGGTTTTAGATATATCTTTTGGATTTATCTCTTCAGGCAAGGACAGTAAAAGCAAAAATAACAAATGGGACTGCATCAAACTAAAAAGCTTTTGCACAGTGAAGGAGACCATCAACAAATTAAAGACAACCTAATGAATAGGGCAATATATCCACTCACAAAATTCAGTATCAAATAAACAAACATTCTGATTTAAAATTGGGCAGAGGACTTGAAAAGACATTTTCCCAAAGAAGATGTACAGACTACTAACAGGCACATGAAAACATGCTCAGCACATTAACCATCAGGGAAAGGCAAATGAAAACGACAATGAGATATCACCTCTCACCTGTCAATATTGTTATTATCATACATCCAAGAAACAGTAAGTGTTCATGAGCATGTGCAGAAAGGGAACCCTCATACTTCGTTGTGGGAATGTAAACTGGTATAGCCACTATGGAAAACAACTAAAGGTTCCTCAAAAATTAAAAACAGAAGTACCATACAATCCAGCAATTCTACTTTTAGGTTTTTATCTGAGGAAAATGAAAACGCTAATTTAAAAAAGACATACACTCCCCTATGCTCGTTGAAGCATTATTTAAAATAACTAAGCTATGGAAGCAACCTAAATATCATATGTTCATCAGTAGATCACATATACTGGAATACTCAATCATATAAAAGAAAGAAACCTTGCTATTTGTGACAACATGAATGGACTCAGAGAGGCTATTATGTTAAGTGAAAAAATTCAGACAAAGGCAAATATCATATGATTTCACTTATATGTGAAATATGAAAAACAAAACAAAACAAAATTAGACTCATAGTCACAGAAAACAGACTGGTGGTTGTCATAGCAGAAGGGTTTGGGGAGATAGGTGAAATAGGTGCAGGGAGAAAAGAATTAATGAGAGTGTTTGTTATCTTGATCCGGGCAATGTTTATTTGAATACATACACATGTCAAATCCATCAAGCTGCACACCAAGACTTGCACATTTTATTGCAGGTACCTCAATATAAAAAAATAAACCCTACCACAATGAGATACCGCCTCACACCACTTAGGATGGCCAACATCCAAAAGACAAGGAGCAACAAATGCTGGCGAGGATGCGGAGAAAGGGGAACCCTCCTACACTGCTGGTGGGAATTTAAATTAGTTCAACCATTGTGGAAAGCAATATGGAGGTTCCTCAAAAAACTAAAAATAGAAATATCATTTGACCCAGGAATTCCACTCCTAGGAATTTACCTGAAGAAAGCAAGTTCTCAGATTCAAAAAGACATATGCACCCCTATGTTTATCATGCACTATTTACAATAGCCGATATATGGAAGGAACCTAAGTGTCCATCAGCAGATGAATGGATAAAGAAGAGGTGGTGCTTATACACAATGGAATATTATTCAGCCATAAGAAGAAAACAAACCCTACCATTTGCAACAACATGAACAGATCTAGAGGGTATCATGCTCAGTGAAATAAGCCAGGCAGAGAAAGACAAGTACCAAATGATTTCACTCATTTGTGGAGTATAACAACAAAGCAAAACTGAAGGAACAAAGTAGCAGCAGACTCACAGACTCCAAGAAGGGACTAGCAGTTACCAAAGTGGAGGGGTGGGGGAGAGTGGGAGGGGAGGGAGGGAGAAGGGGATTGTGGGGTATCATGATTAGTGCACAAGGAGTATGGGGGGGACTCAATAAGGGTGAATGTAGTAACCACATTGTTTTTCTTGTGAAATCTTCATAAGAGTGTATATAAATGATACCTTAAAAAAAATAAAACAAATTATTCAGGTTAAAAATTGACAAACTATCTCCTTCTTAGTGAAAACATCCTGCTGCCCTGCATAAATTAACCAAGTTCAACATTTTTTCCCATTATCAAAAACACCAGCCCAAAGTTTTCACCATTGGTTGAAATCTACTCAGACTTACAGAAATCACTTATGATATGACAAACTGGCACCTTCACGATTAAATTATGGTGCAATTCTTTTGGTATATTCCTTGGATGCGGATAGCAATGATGATAATGAAAAACTACATTACTTATTCAGAACCTAAGCAGCAGACACATTTCAGATATCTTGTTTACCTGATGTCATCTAATTTTTATAATATTCTACTTCAAATATTATCTGGATTCTGCATCTGAGAGCTGGGGGTGCATTAAATGAGATAATGTAATGCTTTCAAATTTGCTCTAGTCCTTATGGTCTCCTTAGCAAACAAATACCTACCTATTATTAAGTACGTATTACTAAATATGTTTTATATGCATTATTATAACCACTTTATACACAAAACATAAGCCTCCATGGAATAAATTATTTGTTGGTAGTAAGACAGCTAAGAAATGGAACAGGTAAGTTTCAAACTCAGATGAGTTTTTAGAGCTCACCATATAGTCTATTCTGGCATCAAAAGGGTCAACAATATATTGTTTTGAAAATTTAAAACTTCACAGGAAAAAGTAAATGTCTTGAGAAAACCAACAGAAAGACTATTTTACAAATATTACAAAAATATCTAGTAAAATGAAATTTTACTAATGATTTTGTTGATAAGTGCTATGCCTCATTTAATATAAAGACTGCAAACTTTTATTTGAAAAAGGAATTTGTACATGTTTGTTTAAGGGAATGAACTTGATGTGTCGGCATACTGGACCATCCAGTTTAGTTGGGATAGTAATAATTTTAAAAAGTAAAGCTAGAAAAAGGCATAATAACAAAAAGTGGTAAGTCCTATAAAGCAACAACCAAAAGAACATAGTATCAGGGAAGCTCTCGGTTAGAAATCGCTGCCCAGGATGGTCTCTGAAGGATGAGTAGGAGCTGGCTGTGGGGTAAGTGTAATAAGGACGTGCCTAGCATAGCGAAAGACTGTAAGGCAGGAAAGAGTGTGGTGCTTTTGGTGATATAAGAGAAAACAAATGAATCTAAGTGGAAGTTAATTCTAAAGGGAGGGCATGGGATGAAACTAGAATGAAAATTGGGGATCAGATGTTTAATTGTCTTACAGGCTCTATTATTAAATTTGTATGTCATATTAAAAATAATGGAAAGCCAACAAAGGATTTTAATAAAGGAAGTAAAAGTAGCCATATTAAAATAAATTGTAGGTAATTGAAAGGGTAATAAGTGAAGAGCTAATTTAAGAAGGATTTAGGATTATTGCAATAATCCAGCCCTGAGAAAATGGCTAGCTGGACTAGGATAATGGTGAGCTGTACTAGGATAATGGAAGTGAATAGAATAAAGGTGTATTTTGAATTTAGAATCACAGGGATTGGGTGTTAACGGAGGGAAGAAAAAAATCACAATTTATATTTGGGCATTATGAATTTCAGATGCCTGTGGGACAGGCACATGGAATGTCTAATATGTAATTGGGTGGCTATGAGAATCCAGAAGAGTTGCCTTGCTTGAAGGTAAAACTTTAGGACTTTTCAAACTTACAAATTGTTTTTAAATCCCATAATAATAGATGGAATCACCTTAAAGTATTTTGTAGAGAGATAAAAAGGGTCAAGAACAAAACCTGAGGCAATTTGTAATAGCCACAAAGAAACCAGTGAAGGAGATTGAGAATAATCTGCCTAGAAAAAAGAGGAAAATCAGAAGAATGGAGTGTCACTATAAAATAAAAAATGGTAAGTTAATGTGGAAAAATTAAACTAGAGAACCTGCAGTAGAGATCTAACAAAGGATAAATAACTCTACTAAAGAAGTAGCTATATCCAGGAAAGAGATCCAAAAATATTGTCAGACTGAAGAAAATCTAACTCAATGCCAAGGAGTAAGATGTATCTATTATAGTGATGTGTTCCTTCCTGTTGTGAGACATTATATCTAGAAAAGGACATCACAGAGAGCAGCTCATTTCTGCTGGAGACAGTGGGATTTTATAGGGACATAGCACACCTACACTGCAGATCCAAATAAGGAACACATGACAACGAGACCTGGAAATACATAGTTTCCTTTCCTTCCTCTATCAAATTAAGGAACATATAACATGTGCTTACTGAACTACTGCTTTGATTTCTAAGAAAGGATTTATCAAAGCACACTGTAATCATCTCTTACTCTCCTCCACTATACTGCACACAACTAGAGGAAGGATGCTTTCAAAAGTCTGTGTCCTCAGAACCTAACTTTGTGTGTTATATAACATCATTTAATAAGTTTTTGTTAAATGAATGATACATGAAAACAAAATTGGGATATATATATTTTTTGTTATAGCCTGAAGAATCAGGTCAAAAAACAGTAAGTGGAAATTCTAAGAACACTTATTTTGGTTCTAGATAAGACAAATATTACAAATATTTAGAATGATCTACAAAGGAAGAGTCTACCTCAGTGAAAGTATCTGAGTATAAGGCTGGATAGATAGATGATTTGTTGGAGAGATTATAGAGGAGAACTACAGATTTGATAATTATCTAAGCTTATTTCTTTCCTACTATTATATTATTTCTGGTCTTTAAGGAAATATTTCTCACAGTACACGATTAGTCTTCAAGAAATTAATGGGCTTCAAGAAGAAAAAATATTAATTTTTATAAAGAGAACTATGAAAGTTAAAAAGTAGACAATGAAGAGAAAATGTATATGGGTTAGTTAATGTCTTATCAGATGCTGTTTAAACTGTCCAGAAATTACCCATTAACTAAAGCTAACCTGGGTGCAAAAAGTTAGTCTCTCTTCCTCTGCTTCTCTGAGGAAAGGGGGAGAATAGCAGATGCAAATATCATAACAAGAATTTTCAGAAACAGTTTTGTACTACTGCCAAAATAAAAATAATTCTTTTAATAAATAACCATATTTGTGATATGGCAATATGTCAGCAAAAAGAGTAATTTATCATTGATAACCACAGTCAAAAAGTGAACTTTAAATTTCTAAAGCAGAAAGAAACAAGAAAAGTGGTAATCAGAAAAACAATAACAAATTCATAATGACTCAAACTTAGAAAATAACAGTCAAATGATTCTTTATGACAATTAAGATGATACTGTTATTTTAAATGAGAATAGTTTTTTCTAATTAAATGTTATTAGTTTATGAGCACTTATTTTTATAAATATCTGTATTTCTTCCTATATATAATGTAAAACTATCAAAATGTAACTAATCAATATTTTTATCAATTTATTATTTGATAGGTCAAGATACTGAGTCCTTTAAATGTATTTATTGGCTGTAAAGTATGTATTCGTGATAGCATCTACTCAGTTTACATGTCACAAAGCACGCTTTGTTGAAATATGAAATAATTTAGCCTTCAGTTGTTATCACTGATTGACATTAAATTACTTTATTGAAAAAATCCAATACCTTGATATATATTCTGCACTGCATGATCTTTAGCTTTTTCACTGGATAATGAATTTTGACCTGGGGAATATTTTATACTTATATGAATGAATCTTATTCTATTATAAAGAGACTGAAAACATGTAAGGTCTCATGTGCATGTTTCAGAAAATTGTTTCCAATGAGCCTACAGATATACAAATAATAATCAGAAAACAAGGTGTAAACAAGGAGACATTTTAAGATGTAGATTTTCTTAGAAGATAACAAAAAAGATGAGTTCAGGTAAGAGATAACAAATGGCAATTTATGTAGTACTCTAGTTACCATTTTAATCAGAGTTGAATGTGTTGTCCAAATAATGAGACTGGGATGTGCCAAAAATATGTTTTCTTCTTAATTGTTTGCTTTCTGTTTTAATTGGGTTTTGAAATTATTTAATAATACAAGGAAGACATTTCAAATACTGAACACTTGAGACCAAACCCTGATTGCATTTTGTAAACTCAATGAACTAGTAAAATATCAGCTTGTCAAAGTAGATATAAACTTAATCAAGCACCAAAATAAAGTGAATTATCTCTTAAATTTATTCTGACTATTGTGAAGAAGAAATAAGGTATAAAAAGTGCTTAGTAGTGTTTGTAGTATATTTGGCACATAGTAGGGGTTTAGTAAGGAAATATATTGCCATAGTAGAAATAATTATTCAATAAAATGTACACTATTTTAAGACACAGAATCATGTATTTGAGGAAAATAAATAACCAAAGATTTTCTCATCTTTAGGAATTTTTTGAGTTGGCCACTGAAACATCAGGATACATATACAGTCTTAATCCTCTATCTGAACACTCGTATCCCCACGATCCATCCCACCGCACCCACTCAAATGAATCTCATTTTCCCTCTTTTCCTTAATGCCATGTACACCATGTTTAATATCAGCAATCTTATTTTTATTCTGCTCAGTTTCTTCATCTCATCTTCAATTTTTACCAGGAGTCAATCCTGCTCTCTCATCTACATCACAATCCATGCTGCCTTTTCTTTCTATGTCTATTATGCTATATTCACAAAGCCACCTTAATCTCTAATTTACCTACTCTCCCTTAACCCCTTCAGTGAAATTCAATTTATTCATTCAATTTATTAGGTGCCTGCTGTGTGGCAAACAGTATTTTTAGGTCTTTGGGATACATCAGCAAAAATAACAGACAAAAATCCTTGCAAGGGAGTTTCTTCCACTCTAGTTGGGGTATGCAGATAGACTATGAACAATTAATATAAAATAATTAAATTAAAATGAATGTTAAAATTGATCATTTTTAATTTTAAATTAATTTTTCAATTTAAATTTTAATTTAAATTTTTCTGAAAAAAAAAAAGAACAGAAAAAAGGAATAGGAATGAGCAAGTAAGCTCATAGTTGGAGAGGAATTTTGTACCTTAAGTCTCAACCATGTATGATTTAGATATTTAGATGAGACTTCGGACTTTAGAACTGAGGCAGGAATGAGTTAAGATCCTTAGGACTACTGGGATGGAATGAATATATTTTGTATGTGAAAAGACATGAATTTGGCGGTGGGGGGGGTAGGGAAGGGCAGAATGCAATGAACTGAGTATTTGTGTCCCTCTCAAATTCTCAAATTCATATGAAATCCTAACACCCAGTGCATGTGGGATCTTTGGGAGGCAATGACATCATGAGGGTAGAGCAGAGCCCTCATGAGCGGGATTAGTGACCTAAAAGGATATACAAAGAGCGTTCACCCTCTATCCACCATGTAAAGATGCAATGAGAAGTTGGCAATTTGGAATAGGGCTCTCACCAGAACCCAACCTTGCTCACACCGGGACCTCGGACTTCCAACTGCTAGAACTGTGAGAAATAAATTTCTGTTGTTTATAAGCCTCTCTCTATGGTACTTTGTTATATCAGACTAAACTGATTAAGACAGGAAGGTAAATTTCAATTCAAATAGAATGGACGGAACAGGGCTCACTGGGCAAAAGAAGGTGGGAGAAGATAAAGGCATTAGTCTAATGGATATTTGGGAGGAGAGCATTTTATGTAAAAAAGAGAGAGTCAATTTAAGAGCTAGGAGTTTTGAGAAATACAAAGATGGTAATTGCATCTAGAATAGAATAGAAGAGTAGCAAGTGGAATCGTTGGAAAGGGAGTCAGAAACATAACTTAGATCTTACATGGGCTCATAACCCATGAAGACCATATTCTATGTTGGTTTTTCAAGAGGAAAGGAGAGTTATTGGAGGGTTTGAGCAGAACAATGTTAAGCTCTGAATTACATTTTGGGAATCACTACGTAGCTTTGTTGTGAAAAGAAAACACTGGGAATGGGTGGGATGAAAAGGATGAAAAAGGATCAAAATTTCCATTTCACTTATTTCCATTTTATATCCATACAATCAATGTCAAAATCTATTCACTATGAAATTCACTTTTTTTCTATTTTCTAGATTATTTGTCCCAGATTATATATATATTTTTTACTGCATTATCTGCTGCCAGGATTGTTAATGCTAATATCCACTTTGATCATCTGTTAAGAGCCAAACAACAAAGATCCCTAATTCATTTTATTCCATTGATATTTATATCACATTGCACCCTGGCCACATTCTAAATCCAAAGTTTATCCCACCTCTGAGATGGGAATTTGTTACACCTCTCCTCTTATAAGTTCTTACCTCATCTTTCAAAAGAATTACAGTTTTTGCATTAAGTTATCAAATCACCTTGATACATGTTCCCTAATTTCACCAAATTGTTAACATTCTCTAGCATCATGAAATTACACCTGAATAAAAATTCCAGATTCAGCTATAACAAATACGTCTTAGTACCATTCTTGTCAACTTATTAGTATTTCCCTGGTTGAACTCCTTTCTTTTCTGTGTAACCTATCAATTCCTCAAGGTCTGTTACCCATCGTAACTTCTTTATAAAGCTTTCTCTAACACCTCCAGTCAACATACATCTCTTATTCCATCAACAAATGAATTGATCAATGTATAGCAAATGAGCACCAACTGGGCATTTACTGCCATTGTACTGAATTTTGAATGGATAATTACAAACTAAGGACTCAGAAGAAAAATGGACATAATAAAATAACAACACATAGTCAAGGAACCTGATAAGGCCAAAGAAGCAGGAAGCTGACAACTGACCCGAGATGGAAAATAAACTGGACTTATTCAGACAAATGAGGTTGGAGATGGACAGGGCATTCCTATCCGGTCTTATTCAGCACAGTGTTAACCATACATCAGGCTTTTGATTAGATTCAATGGCTTATCTTATTTATTATTGCATATATGTTCCTATTTGTTAAAGGTCTGTGCTTTATTTTTTCTCCTTCAATACCTTCTTGATAATAAAGTCTTTATTCCATATATTTTGATGTTCCCATTTTATTACCAATCCCACAGTAATTAAAAGAGGGCTCAGTGAAGATTGAGTGCTTGATAAATAATTTGTAGAATCAAATCATGACATTTGTCTTTTAATCATTTGTGTAATATTTAATCTCAGAGTTTCTAACTTACAGCTCGGACAAAAAAATCAATGTTAATTAAAGTGTGGCAAGAGATAATGTTATTGGTTAATTGAGGGATGAATATTCATATTGGAATATGTAGAAATGCCCATATCTAACATGTGCATCTTCCTGTTCATAAATAATATTTAGAATTTTATCCCTCATATATAAGTCCAAATTCCATCTTTCATCATTTTTTCCTTTGCTTTCATTATAAGGGATGCTTTTATCTCGAGATTATCTCTTGCATTTCAAGTACTCAGAGCTCACAAGTCAGTTTTGGCATCTTTCCCATGTCATGCAGTTTTTACCAAGATGTTTTACACATTATCAGTAAATTCATTCTTTTTGTCACTTCTAAATGGTGTGAAAAAAATTCTAGCACTATTTTCCCTTTAAGTGATTAAAATTACTGTTATTTTGACAATTTTGTATACTTTAAGAACCAACAATGCTAGATTTTGTTTACAGATTATTTATGAAGAATAGTATGAAATTTCCATACCAGCTGCAATGTATTGTTGAGCTCTCCAAAGAACATTTGCTATTATTTTTCTCCTTGTGACTCTTTTCTTTTTCCCCTCTGGTTTTACATCAGATCAGAAAAACATCACACTGTTTTCTGGAGTGAAAATGATTATCATATCTGTTGTAATTCTGAAGTTTCTTCAGGTGAAAAAGGATTTATAACTCTTACATTAGCTGTAATCTTATCTGTATTTGGAAAAAAATGTTATTAGATGATCACTGAAAAAAAGTCTTTTTATTGACTAGGGATATTTCTTTGGTCTAAGCCTACATCTTCTAATATAACTTTGCAGCAAGTACCCAATCTTCACAGAACTGAAGTTGAACATATTTCTATCTCTTCCTTAGCCTTAACTATTTCTTTTCCAACTCTTAAATGCTCTGAAACATAATAATTTATTTACATCGATTTTCTTTGAAATATTCAAGTTACTTTATGCACTTTTTTAGTTAATCCAAATTTTTTACTGATATTCTTCCAAAAACCTCAACACAAGCTAATATTGTGCATTCTTTATACATTTTCAAAATCTTTTCATAGACTGATAGATGTGCAGATTTGTTAGTTTAGCTTTTTGTAATCATGATGTCATCTCAATATATAAATTGTACCTACTATTTAATGGCTTAAATATGCAATTTTTAATTGAATCAATTATATTGAATTACTGTGTTTCAGATTGGTAGAAACCTAAACAGGAATATATAACATCAAGATAACATTATGAATAATAAGAAAAGTCTTCCCCTAATTTATCCATCAAAGACTGGCTTACAAAATAAGTATAAAATTACAATTATTTAAAAAAAATACATTATCTGTCAAAAATGCATTTTTGACTTGCTAGCATGTGTAAAATTAATTCAGTTTTAGTTGGAATGCATCAGAATTCTCTAGAACCTTAATTTAACGTTTGAGGCTTTTGAGAAAAATCATTAGTGCTTTTAAAACTATTAAATGTCAAGCCAGATGATATACACTGTGGAGAACTATGTTGTGAAATATGGACTGGAGGAATGGGTAAGATAAGCTTTTTAATGTCTCCCACTTCTAAAACATCTAGGATGTTCTGTTCCATAGCTACCTATGGCTCCAGTCATTTCTTAATGCATTAGTGGTCACAATGCCTAATACATGACTTTGGTACTGTGACTACTGACAATGACACCAAGGGAGAGCCCTTGTCTAAAGCGCAGGTCATCCTTGGTGGACTTTATACAATTTTTTTTTATTAAGGTATCATTGATACACACTCTTATGAAGGTTTCACAAGAAAAACAATATGGTTATTACATTCACCCTCATTATTGAATTCCTCCCCATATCCCATTGCAGTCACTGTCCATCACTGTAGTAAGATGCCACAGAGTCCCTATTTGTCTTCTCTGACCTACACTGTCTTCCCCATAACCCCCCACACACCATGTGCAACAATCATGAAACCTCCCACAATCCCCATATCCCTCCCTCCCCATCCACCCAATTCCCTCCTCCCCTCCCCTGTGGTAACAACTAGTACCTTCTTGGAGTGAGTCTGCTGCTATTTTGGTCCTTCAGTTTTGCTTCATTGTTATACTCCACAAATGAGGGAAATCATTTGGTATTTGTCTTTCTCTGCCTGACTTATTTCACTGAGCATAATATAATAGCCTCCAGCTCCATCCATGCTGTTGCAAATGGTAGGATTTGTTTCTTTCTTATGGTTGAATAGAATTACATTTTTTATATGTGCCACATCTTCTCTATCCATTCATCTACGGATGGACACTTAGGTTGCTTCCATACCTTGACTAATATAAATAGTACGATAAACACAGGGGTGCATATGTCTTTTTGAATCTGACAAATTGTTTTCTTTGGGTAAATTCCTACAAGTGGAATTCCTGGGTCAAATGGTATTTCTATTTTTAGTTTTTTGAGGAACCTCCATATTGCTTTCCAAAATGGTTGAACTAGTTTATATTCCCATCAGCAGTGTGGGAGGATTCCCCTTTCTCTGCATCCTCACGAGCATTGTTGTTCCTAGTCTTTTCTATGTTGGCCGTCCTAACTGATGTGAGGTGATATCTCATTGTGGTTTTAATATGCATTTCCCTGATAATTAGCAATGTGGAGCATCTTTTCATGTACCTGTTGGCCATCTGAATTTCTTCTTTGGAGAAGTGTCTGTTCATATCCTCCACCCATTTTAAATAGGGTTATTTGCTTTTTGGGTGTTCTGGGGTGTGAGTTCTTTATATATTTTGGATGTTAACTGCTTGTCAGATATGTCATTTACAAATATATTCTCCCATACTGTAGGATGCCTTTTTGTTCTGCTGATGGTGTCCTTTGCTGTACAGAAGCTTTTTAGCATGATGTAGTCCCATTTGTTCATTTTTTATTTTGTTTCCCTTGCCCGAAGAGATGTGTTCAGGAAAAAGTTGCTCATGTTTGTATTCAAGAGATTTTTGCCTATGTTTTCTTCTAAGAGTTTTATGATTTCATGACTTACATTCAGGTCATGGGTCCATTTTGAGTTTGCTTTTGTGTATGGGGTTAGACAATAATCCAGTTTCATTCTGCTGCATGTAGCTGTCCAGTTTGCCAACACCAGTTGTTGAAGAGGCTGTCATTTCCCCATTGTATATCCATGGCTCCTTTATCATATGTTAAGTGACCATCTATGCTTGGGTTTATATCTGGGCTCTCTAGTCTGTTCCACTGGTCTATGGGTCTGTTCTTGTGCCAGTACCAAATTGTCTTGATTACTGTGGCTTTGTAGTAGAACTTGAAGTCAGGGAGCATAAACCTCCCACTTATTCTTCCTTCTCAGGATTGCTTTGGCTATTTGGGGTCTTTTGTGGTTCCATATGAATTTTAGAACTATTTGCTTTACTTTGTTGAAGAATTCTGTTGATATTTTGATAGAGATTGCATTGAATCTGTAGATTGCTTTAGGTAGGATGGCCATTTTAACGATATTAATTCTTCCTACCCATGAGCATGGGGTGTGTTTCCATTTATTGGTATCTTCTTTAATTTCTCTCATGAGTGTCTTGTAGTTTTCAGAGTATAGGTCTTTCACTTCCTTGGTAAGGTTTATATACAATTTCTTAGTAATGAATGTTTTAGTTGAAACAGAAGGGGTAATGAAACTGAACCTGAAGATTCTTT
The DNA here is from genome assembly GCA_029783875.1 of Phataginus tricuspis. Lineage (NCBI taxonomy): Eukaryota > Metazoa > Chordata > Mammalia > Pholidota > Manidae > Phataginus > Phataginus tricuspis. The sequence goes on along the minus strand of JAQQAC010002594.1, from coordinate 15,799,594 downwards.
TGGTAAGGAATTTGAAAGTGTCATGTTACACAAAGCCAGTCCTTACTAGCAACTACTGAAGCTGAAAGACACAAGAGAAAATGGCAGCACCAGAGACTGTATGGAGAAAGGACAAAACTAATAAGTAATAGCACTCCTACTACTAATAATAATGTATAGAAATAATTGGTGAATAGCAATAGAAGCCTAGAGGAAGCATAAAAAAATCATTTAAATGATATGGTACAAAATGAAGAAGGAATTCTTACTGCTAATTCCATAGCAAGACAATATCATAGGGTATTCTGGTCCCTAGTGCAACTCTAGATCTTCAAACACCTCCTTGTTCCCATCATGCAGTTCACACGAGACAGGATCATTTTGCAGCTCTGAATTCTATTCACATGGCCTGATCTATCTCCTATTCCTGCATACGTACAAGGCCTGGTTATAACAAGGAAAAATGCTTTCTCCTTAATTCCTTGCATATTTTTCAACCAATTCCCTTTTTATGATTTAAATAAGTTGATACCTAAAGAAGCTTAATACAGAATTCAGCTAATCTAAGAGGGAGAGGTAACATCTGTTAAGTCTTTCTATGTCCTCAGTAAAAAGCATCATGACCCTAAACTTTTCAAGTTGAAGTAAAAATATGTTATAGAGCAGAGCTACAAGCTGATATATAATCTACTACATAGAACTTTTTTAATTCAACCATTTTCTCAATAATCAATTTTAAAAATTTATTTTTACAGTAATGGAATTCAAGTACATACACATTTTATTCCTCATTTTACAGGGAATGATTGTCCTTGTAACTAAACACTTTGAGAACAATTCATAAATATTGATGACATCACCTTAAGAAAGCCATCAAAAAAAATCTACGTATAAATGAAACTCAGTATTAGAAATTGCAACTAGCTGTGCAAAGAAATATGTCAAAATAAGATCAAGGGAACACATAGTGATTTTGTTGTAATATATTAATTAGTTATTTCCTTATCTTTATTGTTCATCCTAAAAATTAATCAGTGTTTTAAGGAGGATATTCCTCTCTTCCTATAAATATTCATTTTTTCTCTTAAAGAATATGTATCTTGGGGAAATCAGAGGACATTGGGGATTCTTCATCTGACATTAATAAAAATAAAAGAAAAACTCCAGATATTTGGAAATAAATTTAAATAACAGTATAAAATAAAAGCAATGATAAGAAAATTTGAAGGGTAATAGATAAATCTTAAAAAGATAAATTAACAAAGCAGGGGAAAGATATGTATAAAATATAGACAGAAAAAATATTTTAAAGGCTTTCAAAATAGAATATTTGGAATTCAAGTAGAGCAATAAGGAAAAAAGTAAAAAATATATACGGAACAGAACTGTGGGTAAAACTGTAGTATTTCCAGAATCTCTCAATGGCCTTAGATCATTTCCATATCAATAGGTGTTTCCAAGGAATGGAGAGAAGTAGTCCATCTCCTTATCAATAGGTGATTACAAGGGGGAGCAAGGGCATATCTGGATCAAAGAGATTGGATGGGGCCCCGTTTTTGCTGTCTGATCCCTAGAGACATGGGCAGCAGATGTGGACTGATGGTCTCACATGTCTATCAGTCGATTTAAAAACCTAAGCCTCTAGGATTCTACAAGGTATACCACATCCACCCAGCCTGCACGCTTCATGTGTACTCTTAGATTCCCTGCCTCTGTTTTCCTTTAATGACTATTATTTCCCCTAATCTACTTCACCTTTTCAGATATTTCATGAAAGATCTTTTTATTCTACTGCTTGCTCAATTTTCTCATTCTCTTCAGATTTGAGGGTTTTCATTAATTTTTCATTTTCATTTTTTTGGTATCAATTAAATGGAGCTTTGGGAAGGAGAATGTAGAATAAACCCATGTGTTATGGCCAGTATCTTAAATAAAAAATTCCTGGTACTACTTGTCTATAAGTCTTAATATTTCTCTATAGGCAAAAGGCAGTATGAATAAAGCTGTGATTGAGAGGTAAACTCTGGTAACTTAGCAAGTTATTTCCTCTTCTAGTGGAACCACTTTTTAGAGACATGCAAGAAATCCAGCCTGGTATTTTCAGATTTCATGATTTTTAGAAATACATCAATCATTAGCATTTCACATCAGGTTGCTACCTTCTTAATGTTGGCACATTATTGCCCTTTAGTTTTATTTGCCTCATGTGAGCTGAACATGTCTGCAAGATTCCAGAGTGCATGATCTTTTTAAAGATACCTTATTTACTTATTAAAAAATCCTGAAAACTTGCTATTATTCTCAAACATCTATAGATGAATAAACTGAGGCAGCTTAATAAGGTCAATTCGCTTATTGGATGCTAAAGAAAGGACTTCTAAGACCAGGTTGTCTGCCATCAAAGCCCATAAAACTCTGAAGAGTTTATGTTGTTGCCGTGTGATAAATAAAAGAAACCATACAGTTATCTCACTAAATGGAAACCTTAGCCTATATTTCTCTTGAAAATGCTGCTTATGTTTTTAAAATGCTTGTTGATTTGTGGGAGTTTGAAAATTATATTCTTTTTTTCGTCAAGAGAAGCCAATAGTAAATGCCTTCAGTCTTAACAGCCTACTCATTTTTGAGGGTTTTGCTACATGATTTCAGCTCCACCCACTCTACTCCAAAGAGGCAAGATAATATCTTAGGGGTGTTTTATTTTTATATGCAGCAAGTGGGAATTATTTCTCCTTAGACATTTCATAATTGTGTGTAATAATGAATGCACCACCTGGCAAGTGAAATTGTGTTAGTGTATGTGTATGTTACCTTTTTCTATGCATGGAATTTTAGTGCATTATGCTCAACAAACCAAGAATAATTTGAAATACTCAGTTTCAGATATTCTGTATGACTCCCAAGAGATACCAATTGTTAGCAAAAGTTGTGCTACTACAGTTCTGTGATATAAATATTTTGCTTTATATACATTTGTGTAAATGTAAAAGTCATGTTTCTATTTTTTCTTGAAAACAAACTTGAGTTTTAGATGAGTAAATAGTATGTTTATTTATTTTGATTATTCTATTTAATATGGTCCAATACTTCAAATAATTATTTTGCCAAATGATTGAAATTGTTTTATTTAGTTTCAAATATGCCTATGTATATATTTGTATGTATATATACACACCTATATATAAATATGCATATATATATATATACATACAGAAATACTTCAAATTATATGTATTTTCTTAGTAAATATGTAATAGAAAATCAATCTGTGAAGAGGTTACCTGATTAAATAGACTCACCGTAATCATCACGTATCACCCACATTGGTAACAGCAAAGTCCAGCCTTCACAATCTCTCTCCAAGATTACTGCCCAGGTCTAAATAATCTCTCTAATTCAGTTTTACCTTTTCTCTACTTTTACCTACTTATATTAATTTATCATACAAAAGTTTTTAAAAAATAGAACATCTTGTGACTCCTCTGCTTACACTCTTTCCATCAAGTTTAGCATAAAAACACAAAGCCCTACTTTAGGGAAAATGAAACTTCAGCCAGGATCCTCACACGATCCTAATTTAGACTACCCATTATATACATGCAATGATGTAATACTTAGCCTATTGAGCAGGCACATGCTTGTATTCCTGTTGGTGATAAGCCACCACTGCCAGTATTGCTATAAAATCAGCTCCCCTGGTGCTAAGAGCAAGGCCTAGAGAAGACAGCAAGAGAGCAGGAGAGAAGCAGAGGCTGGAGGCAAGGGCAGAGCCTAGAGCAGAGACAGAGCCTGGGGCACACTGAGCGAGAGGCAGAGACAGAGGCAGATGGGATTCTAGCACTTGACCTACTGCCTTGAGAATAAAGCTTGGTATAAGCCAGTGGCTGAAATCCCCCTTGGGCAAGACACCTTCACCTACCTACCTGACCCTACATAAATCTTGCACTTTCTTCTCCAACTCATCTTTGTGCATTCTCCTTTTCCTCATTACATTCAAGCTACAGTAATGGTATTGCCATTTGTCCTATCTCAAGGCTTTGGCACTTGCCGTTCTGTCTGAAATAATTATCACCTGGATCTTTGGCACAAGTCCTTGCCACCTATTTTGTGTGTATCTTAGCACAAACCTTATTTTTTCTGTTCAAAATATATTCTGACTCTTCATCTATATTGTTTTTCCTATATCTTTTTTCTTTGGAAGTATAATAAACTAACAGAAAGCTAACAAATCATGGTGCACAGGCCAGTCAACTTACCAAGTGAACACATCCATGCAACCACAACTTAGATAAAGACAGTGGACATCATCCATACTCCAGAAATCTCTGTGGTCTCTCCCAGTCACATCCTCCCAAACATAAACACTGTTCTGACTTTTATCTCCATAGATTAATTTCAGTATTTTAACTTCAAATCAAATGAGTTACACATTATTTTGTGACTGATGGATTTCCTACACTGTTTTATGCATTACTATGTCTGATATCTTTAATCGTTAAAATCGTAGTAAGAAAAATGTGAAACCACCTCATAACAAATTTTTAATTTTAAAGTACAGTATTGTTAACTATATTGCATAGTGTTGTAGAACAGATTCCTTAAACTTTAATCTTGCAAAGCTCTATACCCACTGGTCAGAAACTCTTCGTTTCTCTCTCCCCCAGTCCCTGGAAACCACTTTTGCACTTTGTGCTTCTAGGAATTTGATTTCGTTATTGACTTCATATAGATGAAACCATGCAGTATTTGTCCTTCTGTGACTGACTTATTTAACTTAGCAAAATGACCTCAAGCTTATCCATACTGTTATAGCAGGATTTCCTTCTTGTTAAAGGGTGAATATTATTCTAATATGCCACATTTCCTTTATTCAGTCATCTGTTGATAGACATTTAGAGTGTTTCCACCTCTTGGTTATTGCATAATGCTACAATGAATATGAGAATGCAAATCTCTCTTACAGATCCTGATTTCAATTCTTTTGGATAAATATTCAGAAATGGGATTGGTGGATCATCAGGTAGTTCCATTTTTTAGTTTTTCTGATGAATCTCCATACTGTTTTCTATAGTTAATGTACCATTTTACATACCCTTTAATATGCACAGAAGTTCCAATTTCTTCACATCTTCACCAGCACTTATTTCTTAGGGCTTGGAGGTTTTTTTTTTTTTTTGTTGTTGTTTGTTTTGTAATGGCCATCCTCGCAGGTGGGAGGTGATACAGCACTAAAATTTTTATTTATATTTCTCTGATGATTACTGATGTTGAGCATCTTTCTATGTACATGATGGCCATTTGTATATCTTCTTTGGATAAATGCCTATTATATTGCTTTGCTCATTTTAAAATTAGGTTTTTTTATATTGAGTTGCACACATTCATAATATATATTGGATATCAACCCCTTATTAGAGTATGGTTTGCAAATATTTTCTCCCATTCAATAGGTTGCCTTTCAACCAATTATTTCCTTTCCAGACAGTTATTTCCTTTGCTGTGAAGAAGATTTTTAGTTTGATGTAGCCGATAACATTTTGGATATGACACCAAAAATGCAAGCTATGAAAGCAAAAATAGACAAATGGGACTACACCAATGCCAAGTTTATTCGAATTTTGCATCACTAGATCTGCAAATTATCAGTATTCGCAGTGTTCCACTAACTGAAGACAGAAGTTAAATTCCAAAAGAGATGTGTGTGTGTCTGTGACTGGAAGTTAGTGTGCACATATTTGATTACATGACCACCTGTAGTGGATAGAGAGAAAGGAAAGCTAATGGAAGAGAATTATTCCATAAGGAAAAAAAATCTACATTTTGGTAGGAAAAATTATATACAAAAAGTTGGAATATAAACAGAGGGGACTTTTAGAAGGAAAGAAATTTTGATCGATCTTTTATAGCTGAAGCAATGCCAGAAATGTTAAGATGTTTAACCTGACCAGCAGAGACGTTCCTCCTCCTTCTCCAAGTATCTGTGGTCCACAGACAGAACTGTGGATACTCATGTGAATAAGACTAGATGAGCCCGGAAAACAGCTTCAAAGAACAAGCAGATAAAAACAAAGGGAAGCAGAGAAAACAGGAAGAATTATGTATCAGAGTAAAATGCAGCAACCTTTAATGGAGGCCATAATATGAAAATATTCTTCAACATGAGTCATGGAGGAAAAATAATAACGAGTGTAGAAAGAATCTGGTACATTATGGAGCTTTAATACAAGGTTTGTTTATAATCCCAGCCTGTACTAGCTTGGAGATTTTGGGAAAATTAAATAATCTGAGCTTCATTTTCATGTGTATCATGGAACCACCTACTTCACAAAGGATTGTTATACTGATCAGATTACATTTTAAAATGTTAAATAGTATAAGACACACAATGATAATAGTGGTAATCTAAAGAAGAAAACTTGAAAATGACCAATGTAATCAGAAGGCTATGTATTCCATGTATTGAATCAAATCCCATCAATACATATATTTGGAATTATGGAAATATCCTGTTGCAAATATCCTTCATAACTATAAGGTTACTCTCTACTAATGTAATTAGAGTGTCAAAAATAAGCTTCTAGTCTGATGACATTAGGAAAATCTTTGCTTATTCTGCAATTTTTCCTCATTTGTAAAATGAGTTTTTGAGCTAAGTAATCTAGTTAAAACACAGTAAAGCTATAATATTTAACATGTTCAAAGCAAAGAACTTCAGAATTTAATTCAAAATTTGCAATAAATTAACATAAATTCATCTGAAAAATATTAGGGTATCAAGTAATATTATCCATTTTTCCAAGTCAATGTTAGATTAGTAAATTCTGTTATCAAATTTCACCATAAATTTAAAACATTAATTTGTATTACTAAGTTGTTCTTAATATCTCACCTATTCTACAAATATTCTTGGACATTTAAAAGTTCCCTTTTGCTAGAAGTATTGGTACTATTATGACATGTACAATGATAATCATGGTCATAGTTAAAAAAATAGTAAATAGGGGAATGACATCACAAAGATAGCAACATAGGTTGTTCCTGACATCATTTTCCCTCACAAGAAAAGCAACTAACCACTATTGAAGAACAAGACACCACTGAGAAAATCCTAGAACATGGGTGTGAGGCTGAGGCACCCCCTCCACCACAGAGACCAAGACAGACTGCATTAGAAGAGTAAGAGAGGTGGCTACATGTAAACCACGTGGCCCCTCCCCAGGCCAGTGCAGCACCATGCAGAGAGGTCTCCTTGAGCCTCTGGTTCCCTCAAGAGGACAATCAGCACACCTTCAGCACTGGGGTCCCTTTCTAAAAGCTCCTACTCTTTTATCATGCCACAAGATTTCAGGGGAATCTTTGGGGCTCAACCACTAGGAAACTGTGATGGAGAAGAGAAGAGGGTCTGCAACAACCAGTACACAGATTTTTGATAGATAATATACCTGCAATGCCCAAGTAATAATCCCAGCCAACAGCTTTGTTCATCTGTAGAAACAAGCAGGGTGCACATTTTGATCAGGGAATTCAGTGGGGCACAAATCTTCCTGATTCAGATCCTTAAAGTAGTTTGCCAGCTCTAGAGCCCAGTTTACACATGCCCAGGCATGGAACTGGGTCACAGAACTACAAGCTATGGAGAATGTCTTCTAGCCCCGTCTGACCAGAGGCCTGGCTACAATACTTAGAAGCCATATGGTCCAGCAGTGTTCCAGGCAAAAATCTGGTAGGCAGAACTGATCACCCTGAGAGCAAAGCTAGTACTGGGCACAGAGGATTCCCACGCTATGCACAATCAGGAGGACAGATTCATCGCTAAAGATAACGGTGGCTCTCAGCCCCTCCCAACTATAGAGACTTGGAAAATTAAGAGTAGCCTGGAGGGGCCACAGCCCCTCCCACCCAAGCAAGGGAGCTGAGACATAGCCCCACCCACTACAAAGAGTGTCTTTCAGCCCTACCTACCAGAAGGGCTCACAACAACTCCCAGAAGCTGTGTGGCCCAGCAGTGCTTGAGTCTTTAGAAGGGCAGGCATAGTCAATAATTTGAAAGCAAAGCCAGTGGCCCTGTTTGGCCAAGAAACTTGGGTTATGGGTCACCTTAAGTTAAGATAACAGAGAGAGAGATTTACTGGCTTTAGAGTTACTTCTCCAACTGTACCCAGGGAGGGAATCTAATTCATAGCCACGCTTATTGCTGAACACAGCCTTTAGCCTATTGACCAGGAAATCTAACCAGAGCACACAGGAAGCCAAATAGCCCGTTCAACAGCACTTCGTGTAGTGGCACCTGAACAGAGTGCAGTCCATGGTTTCACATGTTTGCAGAGCAAACAAATAGCCTCAACTGACTAGGGAAATCAGTACACACACTCGTCTGATTTGAGTACCCAAACAACAAGCTATTATACAGGCCTGGGTCCCATCCTATTGCCTGCCAGAGTGGGGATGCTAATTCATAACCTCACCTATTACTGAGTATAGTACCCAGTCTCAACTACCATAATCCCTTCTGCTACTAAACATAGTACCCAGACCAAACCATCTAGAAAGCCTGACCAGAGAATCCTGGCAACTGCAGAGTCTATCCGATGACCTAACGAGAGTATGGAACCAAACAGCAATCCTAGTCAACTGTTCTCAGCCAGAGGCACACTCCCCCACCCTGTCCTCGGAGCTCAAAAAATTGCCTCATCCAAAAATAGGCAATAGCATTTCACAAGCCTGTCCAAGGACACTATCAGCAGACACACACAGAAACCCAAACTGAGCTGACAGGTGAAGAACGGTCTCTGCCAGAGAAAATTTATAAAGTCTGGAGGAGGAGCCTAATTAGTCAAATGCACTGATACCAATATAAGGAATCAAGAATGATGAAATATCAGATAAATTTGACACCACCAAAGGAAGCTAATAAATCTCTAATAATTAACCCTAAAGAACTGAAGATCTATAATCTGTCAGACGTATGATTAAGACTACCAGTGGATTTGTCCACAGAAATATTCAGGTCAGTAGAGAATGGAATGACATATTGAAAACATTGAAAGAAAATAACTGTCAACCAAAAATTGTACACCCAGAAAGTTGTTCTTAAGAAACAAAGGAAGGATAAATACTTTCTTGAAGAAACAAAAGCTGAGGATGTTCATTACCACCAGACCTGCCTTACAAGAAATGCTAAAGGTAGGTCTTTAAAGAGACATAAAAGAACACTAATTAACATCATAAAAACATAAAAAGGTAGCATAAATCTCACTGGGAATGATAAATATATAGTTAGTTAAATTCTGCCATATGGTAATAGTGATGCAAATTTAATTTCAACTATAGTTTAAAAATTAAAAAATAAAAATAAAAATAACCATAACTACTATAGGCTATTAATTGTTAAGTAATATGCAACTATGTGAATTGTAACATCAATAAACTAAAGTGTGAGGGGAACAGAAGGAATATTCAATGGAAAAAGGACAGTCTCTTCAATAAATGGTGTTATGATAATTGGATATTTACATGTAAAAGAGCAAAACTGGACCTGTACCTTATACCAAGCATAAAAGTTAACTTGAAATGGATTAAAGAAAATACTGAAGAATTGAAATGTTTCTGGAATTTTTAAATAGTCAAATGCCTTTACATTTTTTATTGACAAGCACATAAATATTCAGAAAAAATCCCCAAAGAGTACAATTAACAGATATCCAATATTGTTGTTGAATTCTTGTTAGGGAGAATCTTATAATTTAAAAAATTAACTTCAATTTCACTGATACTCCTTGTGTAATAAAATGTATATGTATAAATTACTATTTAGGAGAAACAGTAGTATATACAGAATGTACAATTTTATTTTATTGCTCGTAAGCATTATTGAAACTATTAACTATAATCTACCAAAAATTGATATCTCCAAAGCCTTTTTGTCAACCTATCATAAACATGATTATATTAATTGGATATCATTATGTGTTTGGTAGAGCACTGGGCCATGAGATAATACTTAATGATTTATTTATAAGAGAAGTTTGTCCTAAATTAAATTTTCACTAAGAAGTGATATTTTCATAGACTTCGATACAGTGTTGATTAACTAAGCACTGAGAGAAAAATAAACAAATGTGAGTTTTTTCATGAGATATTTACTTTATTGGAAATAACATATTTTGAGGCATACATATTTACTTAAAAATGTATATTTTTGAATGTAAACAATATCTCAGTTATTAAAGTAAAAATACATAGGTTTCTATAAGTATTTAATATTTAATTGATTAAAAATATAGATTTAAAAATCACAAAGAGAAGTCTATAGGCTTGTATAGGATCATAAATGACTAATTACTAAATCAGTCATTTATGAAACCATTGGTTTAAACTATGATTAAAAGCATTTTTTATGTGTAATTTACCAGTGTTTTGGGAAAACATGGTCAACAACTGGACATTACTTTCATAAAAATGTTTTCATTTTTTAGTAGGAAAAAATAATAAATTTTAGATAACAGATTCTGAGGTGAATTGTGTATCAGGAAAAAAAGCTACTTCAAATTGTTGAAACACTAAAAATGTCTTTTATCTGATGTAATTGGAAATCTGGGCAATCAACCAATGATGTCATGAGAGACTTTTGCTTTTTCATCTCTCTACTATTCTATTTTCCCATTATTCTAAGGCTGATAACCCTCATGTTAGCAAGATGACTGCATCTAACATGCTGTAAATATCAAAATAGAGTATTATAAATTTTGTCTGAAATATTTTTCTTTGTTCTTTCTTATTTTTACTGAGATTAAATTCACATATTACAAAAGTCACCATTTTAAAGTGCAACTATTGTGCAACTATCACCACCATTAATTCTAGAATCTATTATCACCCTAAAGAGAAACCTCACATTCATTAGCAGTTACTTCCCATTACTCTATCCAGGAACCACTGCCAATAACTAATCTATTTTATGCCTGTATGGATTGGCCTATTCTGGACATTTCACGTAAATAAAATCATACAATATGTGGTCTCTTGTGACTGCTTTTTTTCATTTAGCACTACATTTTCAAGGTTCATCTGTTCTGTAGCATGTATCAGTACTTCATTTTTCTATAGATACATAATAGTCTGCTGTATGGATATACTACATTTTGTATCCATTCATCAGTAAATGGACAGTTAGGTTGTTTTCCACTTTTTGGCTACTATGAATAGTGTCATGTAAACTTTTTATGGGAGCATACACTGTCAGTTTTCTTGGTTGTATACCCAGGAGTGGAATTGCTGGATGATAATGTAACTCTTTATTTAACTTTCTGAGGATTGCCAAGCTCTTTTCCACAGCAGCTGCACCCTTGTACATTCCCAGCAGCATTCTGATGCCAGGGTTCTTGTTCACAAAGCCGAAGAATGAGCTTAGCAAACACCCAAGGTAGGAGAGCAAGGTACAGGCTTTTATTTAGAAATAAAGTGAGAGGACAGAGCTCCTGGCTCACACCAGGAGGGGACAAGAGAGCCCGGTGTGGTGCGTTGTCTAGGGGTCTTCTAGGCAGATGAGGATTTTTTCGAGAACATGAATAAAAGGCTTAGGGGTGTGGACCTGCTACGTGGTGTCTGAACACCCCGAATTAACTTAACACAAGGAATTTCCCGCCCGGATCTGTCTCTGGGATACTGGCATCCTGGTCTAGGAGCATATCAAAAGGCAGCCTGGCCAGCCCCCAAGATGGGCTGAGGTATTGTCTGTTTGCTAAAGAGTAAGTTAAGAATCCTGCTTCCCAAACTTCCCGGGTGTTAAAATGCAATCTTATCTTTAAGGTAGAATCTTTCTTGCCTTTTAATATGTTGTTTACAGCTGGGTCTGCATGCTAAATTAGTTGCCCAGTTTGTAAAATCACCCCATCAGATCTGAAAGAGGAAAGACAACACATAGGCCTGGGCCTTTTAGCATGCTAAAGTGAATCTTACACATGATTACAAATGATTAGCATAATAAAAACATGTGCTACTCTTCTTTGTCTGGGGAACATTAACTGATCTTACTGAAGAATGACCCTAGAGCTTAATGCTTAACGCAGAGTTTTGGTAGGGGGTTTCCTTGCATGTAGTTACATTGCTCTGACTGCAAATATCCTGCCTTGCTTCTTCCAGAGGCCCTCACCCTCCTCTGACTACACCCATAGTCCCTGTCTCAATTGTATGAGACTTCCAATTTCTTTACAGCCTCACCACCAATTATTTTCCTTTATTTTTCATTTAATTTTAGCCATTCTATGGGTATGAAGTAGTATCTCATTATAGTTTTGATTTGCATTTCTCTAGGGACTGATGTGTTGGGGAGATGTTTGTTGGCTCATGAGTTTGTTGGCAATTTGTATAACTTCTTTGGAAAAGTATATTAAAGGTTTTTGCTCAGTTTGTAATGGGACTAGTTATTTGTTGTTTTTTTATATACTCTAGATACTATACCTTTATCAGATATATCATATGCAAATATTTTCTCTCATTTTGTGGGTTGTCTTTTAACTCTTAATAGTGTCCTTTAACACACTAGTTTTTATTTTGATAAAATCCAACTTATCTTTTTTTTTTGGTAGTCTGTGCTTTAGGTCATCTCAGGTCATGAAGATTTATACTGTGTTTCTTCTAAACTTTTTAAAAGTTTTAGCACTTATATTTAGGATTTTATCCATTTTGAGGCAATTTTTCTATATTTTAGGAGGTAAGTATCCAAATTCATTCTTGTGCATGTGGATATATCCAGTTTTCTCAATAGCATTTCCCTTGTCAATAATCAATTGACCATAAATATATGAGTTTATTTCTGGATTCTCAATTCTATTATATTCACCTATATTTCTATTCCTATGGCAGTATTACACTTTAAAAAATTATTATTGTAGCTTTGTAGTAATTTTGAAACTTATTGGGAATTGTGACTCTTCCAACTTTGAGCTTCTTTATCAAAATTGTTTTTGTTAATTGGTTTCTCTGCATTTCCATATGAATTCTAGGATAAGCACATCAATTTCTGTAAAAAGGACAATTTTAGTTGTTGATAGAATTGAGTTGAATTTGTAGATAAATTTAGGAGTATTACCATCTTAACAATATTGTCTTCGAATCCTAGAACATGTGTGTCCTTCAATTTACTTATTTTGAATTTACTTCAACAAAGCTTTGTAGTTTTCAATGTACATCTGCAAGTCTTTTCATTATGCTTATGGTAGTGTGCTTAAAGGTATCGCACATTTCTCTGAGGTTTTGATCAGTTTTCATCATTCTTTTTATTCTGTTCTTCTGATTGCATAATCTCTATCTATCTACAACTTTGTTGATTTCTTCTTCTGCCAATTCAGATCTACCATTGAGCTGCTCCAGTGAATTTTTCATTTCAATTATTTTATATTTCACCAGCAGAATTTCTACTTTATATGTATAATTCCTATCTCTTTATTGATTCTTTATTTGGTAGGATCCTGTCATAATACTCCTCTTTAATTCTTCAGGCATAGTTAAATTTTTTAAATATATTTATAATGACTGCTTTTAAGTCATTTTCCTTAACATGATACACGGGGTATCCTATATCAATATTACCTATATGTTTCAGTAAAGTTGCCAGCCTACTGAAAGCATCATTTGTGACATTAAAAACCATGTTGTTACTTGCAGAAAATACCCCATAGCAATTTTCTTCGGCAAAGACATACTTTCAGAAAATCTGCATGGTGGTTAAGGTTTCCTTAGAAACTGATCACAGGTTTACTTTTCCTCTGCCCAATTCTGTATCCTTCCCTTACTTTAAAAACATTAATCCGAAGAGCAGTCCCTAGTAAATATCCTACACACTGATCTGCTTGTGGGTTAAATTGCAGTTGTTTCCAGAATCTCTTACGTGAACTTAGTGCACCTCCATATCAATAGGTGTTTCCAAGGGGTGGAGAGAAGTAGTCCATCTCCATATCAATAGGCGATTATAAGGGAGAGCATGGCATATCTCGACCAGAGATGTTGGGTGGGCCCTTTTTGCAGCCAGATCTCCAGAGACACGGGTGAGCAGAAGTGGATGACTGCTTGTAGGCAATAAACAAGTTTCTCCCACTTTATTTCTCCCTTTGACTGATTTTGGTTCCAAAGGTATTTTGCCATGGGCTGGAAGAATATTTTCCCCCTGGACTTACACTGCTCAAATTCTGTTCCTGAGAAACATATACTGCAAATATACAGCTGCCACATAAAATTTTCAAAAAATAAAGTTGTGGGGAAGAAAGAATAATTCATATAATTCATCATTCATATAATTGATATGTATGCATTACATGTATGTAACTTTAGTAATTTTCCTGAGATGTCATGCCACAAAAATGTGATCATAGGTATATTTTGTTTGCAACCTGGATTTTTACTTAATAGTATATCGATTGTCTCCCCAAACTTCAACTAATTTATACCCCTTCCAGCTGTTGCTGAAAGGGCTTTATTTACTACTGTAACACCGTCAACAGTATACATTAGAAGTGACAATGTTTATAAACTTGATAAGCAAATAATAATACTTATTATCTTTGTTATATTTCTAATATGTTTTGATAGATATACCTAAAAGGGACAACACCTTATTTTCAAAGTTTTCTTTGTCATTCATATTGCCTTTTTCTTGTATGAAACTCTAGTAATATCTGAACAACATAAAGAGAAGAAGGTTAAGGCTTACGTTCCAGTCATTATCTCATTCAAAGTCTTATAAACATTGCCCATGTGATTCTATAGAGTCTCCCACCTGCCTGGACTGAGAGCATAACTTCTGATATTAGAGAGAATGTTGGGTATTTGAAGAAAATACCCCATTGCAATATTAATTGACATTACATTTAACAAACTACAACATTCATTCTAAAGCAAACTCTCAGATATATGGGGAATTCCAAAACTTGATAAAAGGAAGCTAGGAAAAATTGAAAGGTTTTCTTTCTTTCATATTTCTAATTATGAAAAAGTGAATAGATTTCCTGATAAGTTCAGAAATAAAAAAAGGATGATACTCTCAACACTTCTACTCAACATTGTATTTGTACTTCTAGGCACTGCAGCAAACAAGAAAAAGAAAGAAAACACATCAATTTT
The DNA here is from genome assembly GCA_029783875.1 of Phataginus tricuspis. Taxonomy (NCBI): domain Eukaryota; kingdom Metazoa; phylum Chordata; class Mammalia; order Pholidota; family Manidae; genus Phataginus; species Phataginus tricuspis. The sequence continues at coordinate 15,784,498 of JAQQAC010002594.1, read as the reverse complement.
AGAAAAGAAGAAGCAAATTCTCCTAATTTGTAGATGGCATGGTATCTATGTGGAAAATTCTATGGAATCTATCAAAAACCATTAGAAATACTAATTGCATTTAGCAAGGTTGCAAGATACAATAACATACAAAACAATTAGTCTTTTATATACTAACAATAAAAAGTCAAGAATTAAAAACGAAAACCATACTTGAAAGAGCATGATAATTTTGAAATAACTAGGGATAATATGACAAAAGGAAATATCTATATACTAAAATCTATAAATCATTGCTGAAGAAATAAAAAAAGGAGGCAAGTACATGGACAGATAGGCATTAATGCATTGATACAGTTAAAAGTTCAGTTCTTCCCACATTGAATAGATTTAGTGTAATACCAGCCAAAAGCCCTGTAGGGTTTGGATAGATACTGACAAATTGAATTAGTATAAAACAGTAATCAAGACAGTGGATACTAGGTTCAAGATGGCAGCATGAGAAGTGAGAATGAGAACTCCTCCCAAAACCACAAATAGTATGAAAATATAGTTAATACAACTAATCCTAAAAGAGCAACAGGAAAGAAGGCTGCACCAGACCGCATACAGACCTCAAGAACAGAGCAGACCTCATGAAACAGGGTAACGTACCAAAGCCTTGATCCAGCAGGACCCAAGCCCTTCCCCCACCTGAGTACTGGCGGGAGGAAGAGAAATGGAGCAGGAGGGGGGTGGGAGCCTGGGACTGCTGAACACCCAACCCTGGAGATCTGCTTTGTGAGTGGAAACCTACATTGTGTGGAGCTCTGGAGGTTGGGGAGCCGGGACAGGCAGAGTGCTTGGGGGACTGAGATTCCGGCCATTTGTGGAGGACGGGAACCAGATCCGGCATCTCTGGGACAAAGGAAAGGCAGGCGGTCTGAAAGGCTTCCCAGCAACGAGAGGGCTGATGAAGGGGCCGGAGAAGGGAGAGATGGACAAAGTTGTCTGGGTGCGCACAGCCCAGCAGGTTGGGAACTTTGAGGACTTTCAAGCACACCATCCCCCAGGCTGGCTACTCAGCCCTGAGGTGCCCCACTGTGACACGCAGCCTGCTGCACCTTCCTCCTGCCTGACAGCACTGGCTCACAAACTGGTAGTCACTGAGCTGGCATCAGGCCAGCCAGAAGGAGGCCCCACCTACAACAGCTAGAGACACAAAGCACAGAGGCTTACACCTGTGAGCTTGGCCCACGGGCTCTGATACTGGAGACAGGCACTGCAGCCGGGTATCAAGAAACAGTTCTTTCCTGCCCCAAGGCAACAGTGCTGCTCCTCAATGACCCCCAACCTCACTCTGGGGGCTGAGCACCTCCAGACTGCAGCTTCTGAGCAACAGAGGGCACGACATAGATTTATTAAACATCAAAGGAACCTGGTTCAGACCAAAATATCACAAACACCAGAAAAAGGACCAAATGAAACAGAATTTAGCAATTTTCCTGAAAGAGAGTTTAAAGTAAAAATCATAAACATGCTCATGTAAGTACAGAAAAATATTCAAGAACTCAGGGACGAATTTAAGACAGAGATTCTATCATTAAGAAATTCCATATCTGAAATGAAACAAACAATGAAGGGATTTAAAAGCAGATTAGATGTAGTAGAAGAGATGTAAATGGGATAGAAATTAGAGAAGAGGAATACAAAGAAGCTGAGGCACAGAGAGAGAAAAGGATCTCTAAGAATGAAAGAATATTGAAAGAACTGTGTGACCAATTCACATGGAACAATATTCGCTTTGTAGGAGTACCAGAGGAAGAAGAGAGAGAAAAAGGGATAGAAAATATTATTGAGTAGGTAATTGCTGAAAACTTCCCCAATCTGGGGATGGAGATAGTCTCTCAAGCCATCGAGGTGCATGGATGTCCCAACACAAGGGACCCAAGGAAGACTATATCAAGACATATAATATTTTAAATGGCAAAGAACAAGGATAAAGACAGACTTTTAAAAGCAGGTAGAGAGAGAAAAAAGATCACATACAAAGGAAAACCTATCAAGCTATCATCAGATTTCTCAACAGAAACCTTACAGGCCAGAAAGGAGTGGCATGATATATTTAATGCAATGAAGCAGAAAGGCCTAGAACCAAGAACACTCTACCCAGCAAGGTTATCACTTAAATTTGAAGGAGGGATTAAACAATTCTCAGATAAGCAAAAGCTGAGAGAATTTATCTACCACAAACAACCTCTACACTGCATTTTGGAGGGACTCCTATAGATGGAAGAATTCCTAAGGCTAAAGAGATGTCACTAGGGGAAATAAAACAACAGAAAAGTAGAACAATTAATTACTAAGCGGATGCAAAATCATATCCACTACCCCCAAAGTCAATCAAGGAAGATACAAAGAGTACAGAATTTGATACCTAACATATAAAGAATACAGGAGGAAGAAAAAGAAGAAAAAAAAGAGAACCTTTTGATTTTGTTTCTAATAACATACAAAGTAACTTAAATTAGACAGTTAGATAGTAAAGGAATTACCCTTGAAGCATTGGTTACCACGAATCCAAAGCCTGCAAAGGCAATAAGAACATACCTATCGATAATCACGATAAATGTAAATCCTCTGAATGCACAGATCAAAAGACATAGAGTCACTGAATGGATAATAAAACAAGACCCATCTATATGCTGCCAACAAGAGACTCACTTCAAACCCAAAGACATAACAGACTGAAAGTAAAGACATGGAAAAAGATATTTCATGCAACTAATAGAGAGAAAAAAGCAGGCACTGCCGTACTTAAGTCAGACAAAATAGACTTCAAAAAAAGAAAGTCACAAGAGACAAAGAAGGTATAACATAATGATAAAAGGGTCAGTCCAACAAGAGGATAAAACTATTATAAATAATTATGCACCCAACACAGGATCACCTACATAAGTGAAACAAATGCTAACAGAATTAAAGGGGGAAATAGAATGCAATACATTCATTTTAGGAGACTTCAACACACCACTCACTCCAAAGGATAGATCAACCAAACAAAAAATAAGTAAAGAGACAGAGGCACTGAACAACATTATTAGAACAGATGGACCTAACAGACATCTACAGAACACTCCATCCAAAAGCAACAGGATACACATTCTTCTCAAGTGCACATGGAACATTTTCAAGAATAGATTGTATACTAGGCCACAAAGACAGCATCACTAAATTAAAAAAGATTGAAATTATACCAATCAGCTTCTCAGATCACAAATGTCTGAAACTAGAAATAAATTACACAAAGAAAATGAAAACGCCCACAAACACATGGAGGCTTAATAACTTGCTCCTAAATAATCAATGGATCAATGACCAAATAAAAACAGAGATCAAGCAATATATGGAGACAAATGACAACAATAATTCAATACCGCAAAATCTGTGGGACACAGCAAAGGCCATGCTAAGAGAGAAATATACTGCAATACAGGCCTACCTCAGGAAAGAACAATCCCAAATGTACAGTCTAAACTCACAATTAATTAAACTAGAAAAGGAAGAACAAATGAGGCACAAACTTAGTAGAAGGAGGGACATAATAAAGATTAAAGCAGAGATTGGATTAAAGATGGTGGGGTGAGAGGTGAGACAGAGGCTTCCACCTAAAACTGCACATAATATGAAAATATAACTAATACAACCACTCTTGAAAGAGCAACAGGAAAGAGGACTGCAACAAACTGCATACACCTGGAGACAAGAGCAGCCCTCATGGAAAAGGGTAACATACTAAAGCTGTGGTCCTGCGGGGTCCAAGCCCCTCCCCCACCACAGCTCACTGGGAGGGGAGGAAGAGAAACTGAGCAGGGAGGGAGTGGAGATCTGGGATTGCTCAATACTTAACTCTGGAGATCTACTCTGGGAGCACAAACCTATATTTCATGGTGCTTGCATGATACTCTCGTAATTAGGGGATTGGAAATTTAAGACAGGGAGAATTCCTGGAGAGACTAAGATACCAGCTGCTTGTGGAAAGCAGGGATCCATATCCAGCTGCTCTGGGACAAAAGAAAGGTGGGCAGTCTGAAAGACTTCCTAACAAAGAAGCCCTTAGCAAGAGGGCTGCTAAAGGGTCAAGGATTGCACAGAGCTTACTGCTCAGGAGAAAGGACAGGTAGACAAAATAGTCCGGGTGCACTCTGCCCGGCAGATTGGGAGCTTTCATGGGCTTCAGGTGTTCCAGCTCCCTGGCTGCCAATAGAGCTCCAAGAACCCTTCTGTGACAGGCAGACTAGTGCGCCTTTCTCTTGGCCAGCGCCACCAGGCTTGCAAACTGGGAAACCCTACCTTAGCATTAGGCCAGCCAGAGGGAAGATCTGTCTACAGCAACTAAAAACGTAAAGCACAGAGGCTTATACCTGTGTGCTCAGCCCACTGGTTCAGGCAGTGGAGACAGGCATAGCAGCCGGGAAGCAGGAAACAGCTCTTTCCTCCCCCGAGGCCCCAATACCACTCCTCTACAACCCCCGAAATTGCTTCAGGGGCTGAGCAGCTCCAGAGAGTAGAGCTTCTGGGCATTAGAGGGCACCATACACAAATATGAAACGCCAAAGGAACCTGGTCCAGAGTAAAATTATAAATACAACTCCTGAGAAAGACTTAAATGATATTGACCTCATGACTCTCCCTGAAAGGGAGTTCAAAATAAAAATCATTAACATGCTCATGGAGGTACAGAAAGATATTCAAGAACTCAGGAATGAATTACGGTCGGAGATCCAATCATTGAAGAGCACAATGGACGGTATTAAAAGCAGATTGGATATGCTGTAGGAGACGATAAATGAAGTGGAAACTAGAGAAGAGGAATACAAAGAAGTTGAGGCACAGAGAGAAAAAAGGATCTCTAAGAATGAAAGAATATTGAGGGAACTGTGTGACCAATCCAAACAGAACAACATTTGCATTATAGGGGTACCAGAAGAAGAAGAGAGAGAAAAAGGGATAGAAAATGTCTTTGAGGGGGTGATTGCTGAAAACTTCCACAGTCTGGGGAAGGAGATAGTCTCTTAGGAAATGGAGGTGTGCAGATCTCCCAACACAAGGGACCCAAGGAAGACAACATCAAGACATATAATTAAAATGGCAAAGACCAGAGATAAGGACAGACTATTAAAAGCAGCCAGAGAGATAAATAAGATCACATACAAAGGACAACCCATTAGGCTCTCATCAGACTTCTCAGCAGAAACCTTACAGGCTAGAAGGGAGGGGCATGATGTATTCAATGCAATGAAGCTGAAAGGCCTTCAACCAAGAATACTCTACCTGGCAAGATTATCATTTAAATTTGAAGGAGGGATTAAACAATTCCCGGATAAGCAAAAGCTGAGAGAATTTATCTCCCACAAACCATCTCTACAGTGTATTTTGGAGGGACTGCTATAGATGGAAGTGTTCCTACGGTTTAATAGCTGTCAGCAGAGGTAATAAAACCACAGTAAAGAAAATAGAAGAGCTAATTAATAAAAAAAAGGCAAAATTAAATTAACTATCCCCAAAGTCAATCAAGGGATAGACAAACAGTACAGAATATGATACCTAATCTATAAAGAATGGAGGAGGAAGAAAAAGGAGGAGGGAAAAAACAAACAAACAAACAAACAAACAAAGAACCTTTAGATTGTGTTTTTAATAGCGTATTAAGTGAGTTGTTGGACTCTTAGATAGTAGGAAAGTTAACCGTGAACCTTTGGTAACCACGAATCTGAAGGCTGTAATGCCAATAAGTACATGCCTATCTATAATTATCCTAAATATAAATGGACTGAATGCACCAGTCAAAAGACATAGAGTCTTTGAATGGATAAAAAAACAAGACCCATCTATATGCTGCCTTCAAGAGACCCACTTTAAACCCAAAGACATACACAGACTAAAAGTGAAGGAATGGAAAAAGATACTTCATAAAACTAATAGGGAGAAAAAAGCAGGAGTTGCAATACTTAGACAAAATAGACTTCAAAACAAAGAAAGTCACAAGAGACAAAGAAGGACATTACATAATGATCAAAGGGTCAATCCAACAAGAAGATACAACCATTATAAATATCTATGTGCCCAACACAGGAGCACCTATATATGTGAAACAAATACTAACAGAATTAAAGGGGGAAATAGAATGCAATGCATTCATTCTTGGAGACTTCAACACACCACTCACTTTGAAGGACAGATCAACCAGACAGAAAATAAGTAAGGAGAGAGAGGCACTGAAAAACACATTAGAACAAATGGACCTAACAGACAACTGCAGAACTCTACACCCAAAAGCAGCAGAATACACATTCTTCTCAAGTGCACATGGAACATTTTCAAGAATAGATCATATACTAGGCCACAAAAAGAGCCTTGGTAAATTCAAATTGATTGAAATTGTAACAACCCGCTTCTCAGACCACAAAGGAATGAAACTAGAAATGAATTACGCAAAGAAAATGAAAAATCCCAAAAACACATGGAGGCTTAATCACATGCTCCTAAATAATCAATGGATCAATGACCAAATAAAAACAGAGATCAAGCAATATATGGAGACAAATGACAACAATAATTCAACACCGCAAAATCTGTGGGCTGCAGCGAAGGCCGTGCTAAGAGGAAAGTATATTGCAATACAGGCCTACCTTAGGAAAAAAGAACATTCCCATATGAGCAGTCTAAACTCACAATTGACGAAACTAGAAAAAGAAGAACAAATGAGACCCAAAGTCAGTAGAAGGAGGGACATAATAAAGATTAGAGCATACATAAATAAAATCGAGAAGAATAAAACAATAGAAAGGATCAACGAAAGCAAGAGCTGGTTCTTTGAGAAAATAAACAAAATAAACCCCTACCCAGACTTATCAAGAAAAAAAGAGAGTCTACTCACATAAACAGAATCAGAAATGAGAAAGGAAAAATCACTATGGACAGCACAGAAATACAAAGAATTATTAGAGAATACTATGAAAAATTATATGGTAACAAACTGGATAACCTAGAAGAAATGGAAAACTTTCTAGAAAATTACAACCTTCCAAGGATGACCCAGAAAGAAACAGAAAATCTCAACAGACCAATTACCAGCAACGAATTTGAACTGGTAATCAAAAACCTACCCAAGAACAAAACCCTGGACCAGATGGCTTCACCACTGAAATTTATCAAACATTTAGTGAAGACTTAATACACATCCTCCTTAAAGGTTTCCAAGGACTAGTAGAAGATAGAATACTTCCAAAATCATTCTATGAGGCCAGCATCACTCTAATACCAAAACCGGGCAAGGACACCTCAGAAAAAGAAAACTATAGACCAATATCCCTGATGAACATAGATGCAAAAATACTCAACAAAATATAAGCAAACCAAATTCAGAAGTACATCAAAAGGGTCCTCCATCATGATCAAGTACGATTTATTCAAGTGATGGAAGGATGGTTCAACATTCAAAAATCCATCAACATCATCCACCAGATCAACAAAAAGAAGGACAAAAACCACATGATCATCTCCATAGATGCTGAAAAAGCATTTGACAAAATTTAACATCCATTCATGATAAAAACGCTCAACAAAATACATACAGAGGGCAAGTACCTCAACATAATAAAGGCCATATATGACAAACCCACAGTCAACATTATACTTAACAGTGAGAAGCTGAAAGCTTTTCCTTTAAGATCGGGAACAAGACAAAGGTGCCCACTCTCCCCACTTCTATTCAACATAGTACTGGAGGTCCTAGCCACGGCAATCAGAAAACACAAATAAATAAAAGGCATACAGAGTGGCAGGGAAGAAATTAAACTGTCCCTGTTTGCAGATGACATGATATTGTACATAAAAAACCCTAAAGAATCTACTCCAAAACTAGTAGATCTAATATCTGAATTCAGCAAACTTGTGGGATACAAAATTAATTCACAGAAATCTATGCCATTCCTCCACACTAACAATGACCTACCAGAGAGAGAAATCAGGAAAATAATTACATTCAAAGTTGCATCAAAAAGAATAAAATACCTAGGAGTAAACCTAACCAAGGAAGTGAAATACCTTTACTCTGAAAACTACAAGACACTCATGAGAGAAATTAAAGAAGATAACAATAAAGGGAAATATATCCTGAGCTCATGGATAGGAAGAATTAATATAGTCAAAATGGCCATCCTGCCTAAAGCAATCTACAAATTCAATGCAATTCCTATCAAAATACCAACAGTATTTTTCAACGAACTAGAGAAAATCATTCCAGAATCCATATGGAACCACAAAAGACCCCAAATAGCCACAGCAATCCTGAGAAGGAAGAATAAAGCTGGGGGATTATGCTCCCCAACTTCAAGCTTTACTACAAAGCCACAGTACTCAAGACAATTTGGTACTGGCACAAGAACAGACCCATAGACAAATGGAACAGTCTAGAGAGCCCTGATATAAACCCAACCATATATGGTCAGTTAATATATGATAAAGGAACCATGGACATAAAATGGAGAGATGACAGCCTCTTCAACAGCTGATGTTGGCAAAACTGGACAGCTACATGCAAGAGAATGAAACTGGATTATTGTGTAACCCCATACACAAAAGTAAACTCAAAATGGATCAAGGACCTGAATGTAACTCATGAAACCATAAACTCTTAGAAGACAACATAGGCAAAAATCTCCTGAATAGAAGCATGAGTAACTTCTTCCTGAATGCATCTCCTCGAGCAGGGGAAACAAAAGCAAAAATGAACTCAGGGGACTACATCAAACTAAAAAGTTTCTGTACAGCAAGGGACACCATCAACAGAACAAAAAGGCATCCCACAGTGTGGGAGAATATATTTGTAAATGACATATCTGACAAGGGGTAAACATCCAAAATATATAAAGAACTTATCCACCTCTACACCTAAAAAGCAAATAACTTGATTAAAAAATGGGCAGAGGATATGAAGAGACAGTTCTCCAAAGAAGAAATTCAGATGGCCAACAGACATATGAAAAGATGCTCCACATCACTAATCATCAGGGAAATGCAAATTAAAACCACAATGAGATATCACCTCACACCAGGAAGGATGGCCACCATGCAAAAGACTAAGAGCAACAAATGCTGGCGAGGATGCGGAGAAAGGGGAACCCTCCTACACTGCTGGTGGGAATGTAAGCTGGTACAACCATTGTGGAAAGCAATATGGAGGTTCCTCAAAAAACTCAAAATAGAAATACCACTTGAACCGTGAATCCTACTCCTTGGAATTTACCCAAAGAATACAACTTTTCAGATTCAAAAAGACATTGTACCCGAATGTTTATTGCACCACTTTTTAAAATAGCCAAGAAATGGAAGCAACCTAAGTGTCCATCAGTAGATGAATGGGTAAAGAAGAGGTGGTACATATACACAATGGAATACTACTCAGCCATAAGAAGGAAACAAATCCTGCCATTTGCAACAACATGGATGGAGCTGGAGGATATTATGTTCAGTGAAATAAGCCAGGCGGAGAAAGACAAGTGCCAAATGATTTCCCTCATTTGTGGAGTATAACAACAAAGCAAAACTGAAGGAACAAAATAGTAGCAGGCTCAGAGACTCCAAGAAGGAACTAGTGGTTACCAAAGGGGAGGGATGTGGGAGGGTGGGAGAAGGCGATCGTGGGGTATTATGTTCAGTACACATGGTGTGGGGAATCACGGGGAAAACAGTGCAGCACAGAGAAGGCAAACAGTGAATCTGTCTCATCTTACTATACTGATGCACAGTGACTGAATTGAGATATGAGTGGAGACTTGATAATATAGGTAAATGCAGTAACCACATTGTTTTTTCATGTGAAACCTTCATAAGGGTGTATATCAATAATGCCTTAATAAAAACAGAAAAAAAGATTAAAACAGAAATAAATAAAATTTAGAAGAATAAAACAATAGAAAGAATCAACGAAAGCAGAAGATGGTCTTCGAGAAAATAAACAAAATAGATAAACCCCTAGCCAGACATATCAAGAAAAAAAGAGAGTCTACACACATAAACAGAATCATAAATGAGAAATGAAAAATCACTATGGGAACCACAGAAATACAAATAATTATGAGAGAATACTATGAAAAATTATATGCTAACAAACTGGATAACCTAGAAGAAATGGACAACTTTCTAGAAAAATACAGCCTTCCAACGCTGACCCAGGAAGAAACAGAAAATACAAATATACCAATTACCAGCAAAGAAATTGAATTGGTAATCAAAAAACTACCTAAGAACAAAATTCCTGAACCAGATGGTTTCACTGCTGAATTTTATCAAACATTTGTGAAAACCTAATACCCATCCTCCTTAAAGTTTTCCAAAAAGAAGAAGAGGAGGGAATACTCCCAAACTCACTCTACAAGGCCAACATCATTCTAATTCCAAAACCAAGCTAAGACACCACTAAAGAAGAAAATTAAAGATCAATATCCCTGATGAACATAGATTCAAAAATACTAAACTAAATATTAGCAAACTGAGTTCAAATATACATCGAAAAGATCATCCATCATTATCAAGTGGGATTCATCCCAGGGATGCAAGGATGGTACAACATTCGAAAATCCATCAACATCATTCATTACATCAACAAAAAGGACAACACTACATGATCATCTCCAAGATGCTGAAAAAGCATTTGAGAAAATTCAACATTCATTCATGATAAAAACTCTCAACAAAATGGGTATAGAGGGAAATTACCTCAACATAATAAAGGCCATATATGTCAAACCCACAGCAAATATTATACTTAACAGTGAGAAGCTGAAAGCTTTTCCTTTAAGTAATCAGGAACAAGACAAGGATGCCCACTCTCCCCACTCTAATTCAACATTGTTCTAGAGGTCCTAGCCACAGCAGTTAGACAACACAAAGAAATAAAAGGCATCCAGATTGACAAGGAAGAAGTCAAACTGTCCCTGTTTATGATGACATGATATTGTACATTAAAAAACCCTAAAGAATCCACTCCAAAACTACTAGATCTAATATATGAATTTGGTAAAGTTGCAGGATACAATATTAATACACAGAAATCTGTTACATTCCTATACACTAATGATGAACTAGCAGAAAGAGAAATCAGGAAAACAATTGCATTGACAATTGCATCAAAAAGAATAAAATACCTAGGAATAAACCTAACCAAGGAAGTGAAAGATTTATACTCTGAAAACTACAAGATACTCATGAGACAAATTAAAGAAGAAAACAATAAATGGAAACACATCTCGTGCTCATGAATTGGAAGAAATAATATTGTGCAAATGGCCATCCTCCCTAAAGCAATCTACAGATTCAATGCAATCCCTATAAAAATACCACAAGCATTCTTCAATGGACTAGAGCAAATAGTTCTAAAACACATATGGAACCATAAAAGACCCTGAATAGCCATAGCAATCCTGAGAAGGAAGAATGAAGCGGGAGAAATTACGCTCCCTGACTTCAAGCTCTACTACAAAGCCACAGTAATCAAGACAATTTGACACTGGCACAAGAGCAGACCCACAGACCAGTGGAACAGACTATAGAGCCCAGATATAAACTCAAGCATGCATGGTCAATTAATATATGATAAAAGAGCCATGGATATACAATGGGGAAATGACAGCCTCTTCAACAGCTGGTGTTAGCAAAACTGGACAGCTACATGTAAGAGAATGAAACTGGATTATTGTCTAACCCTATACACAAAACTAAACTCAAAATGGATCAAAGTCTTGCATGTAAGTCATGAAACCATAAAACTCTTAGAAAAAAACATAGGCAAAAATCTCTTGGACATAAACATGAGCGATTTCTTCATGAACGTATCTCCCCGGGCAAGAGAAACAAAAGCAAAAATGAACAAGTGGAACTACATCAAGCTGAAAAGCTTCTGTACAGCATAAGGACACCATCAACAGAACAAAAAGGCATCCCACAGTGTGGGAGAATATATTTGTAAATGACATATCTGACAAGGGGTAAACATCCAAAATATATAAAGAACTTATCTGCCTCTACACCTAAAAAGCAAATAACTTGATTAAAAAATGGGCAGAGGATATGAAGAGACAGTTCTCCAAAGAAGAAATTCAGATGGCCAACAGACATATGAAAAGATGCTCCTCATCACTAATCATCAGATAAATGCAAATTAAAACCACAATGAGATATCACCTCACACCAGTGAGGATGGCCAACATCCAAAAGACAAACAACAACAAATATTGGCGAGGATGTGGAGAAAGGGGAACCCTTCTACGCTGCTGGTGGGAATGTAAATTAGTTCAACCATTGTGGAAAGCAGTATGGACGTTCCTCAAAAACTAAAAATAGAAATACCATTTGACCCAGGAATTCCACTCCTAGGAATTTACCCTATGAATGCAGAGCCCAGTTTGACAAAGATATATGCACCCCGATGTTTAACACAGTACTATTTACAATGGCCAAGAAATGGAAGCAACCTAAGTGTCCATCAGTAGATGAATGGATAAAGAAGATGTGGTACATAATCACAATGGAATACTATTCAGCCATAAGAGGAAAACAAATCCTACCATTTGCAACCACCTGGATGGAGCTAGAGGGTATTATGCTCAGTGGAATAAGCCAGGCGCAGAAAGACAAGTATCAAATGATTTCACTCATCAGTGGAGTATAAGAATAAAGAAAAACTGAAGGAACAAAAAAGCAGCAGACTCACAGAACCCAAGAATGGACTAACAGTTACCAAAGGGAAAGGGACTAGGAGGATGGGTTGGAAGGGCGGGATAAGGGGGAAAAAGGGGCATTATGATTAGCACACATAATGTGGGGTGGGGGGCACAGGGAAGGCAGTATAGCACAGAGAAGACAAGTAGTGATTCTATAGCATCTTAGTACATTGACAGACAGTGACTGTAATGGGGTATGTGGTGGGGACTTGATAATAGAGGGAGTGTAGTAACCATAATGTTGTTTAAATAATTGTACATTAATGATACCAAAAAATAAAAATAAAAAAGACAGTTGCTACTATGGTGAAGTTCAACAAATAAATCAATAGAGCACAATAGTGAATCAACAAATGGACTCACACATAGATGGTCAATTTATTTTGAAAAAGTACAAAGGCAATTCTTTAGAGCTAAAATAGCCCTTTCAGCAAATGTTTATATATCTGTATGTGTTTGTGTGTGTATACTTAAACAAACAAATTTTCATCCATACTTCTTACCATGTACAAAACTTATCTCAAACTGAATAATAGATCTATGTGTAAAACCAGAGGCTGAAAATTTTGAGAAAAATACGAAAGAGAAAATCTTTGTTACCTCGAGTTGAACTTGTTTTTTTTAGACACCAAAAGTACAATCAATGAAATAAATAAATGATAAGTCAACTTTATTACAACTTAAGCTCTTGGATAGACACTAAAAGAATTAAAAGACAAGTTCAAGTCCCATACTGGAAAACCCATAAGCTATTAAATATGAGCAAAAGATTTGATTAGACCCTAATGAACAAAGATACATGTACTTGCAAACAATACATAAAATATGTTCAATATGTTGTCAGTAGGAAATGCCATTTAAAATCACACTGATACCACTACACCCCTACATGAATGACTCCATAGCAAGATGGCTCCACTGCAAAGTAAGAATGCAAAGTGGTACAATATTGTGAGAGCTTGAGCTTCACAAAACTTTAAATATAGGTCCCAGTCATTCTGCTCCAAAGTATTTACAAAATTAAGTGAAAGCCTGTGTCCATTGAAAGACTTCCACATGCATATTCCTAAAAGCTTTATTTTTAATACAACTGCTAACAAAGCCAAAATATTCAGACAGGTGAAGAGACAAGGAAATGATGGTATATCTACTCAGCAATAAGAAGTAATGGACAATTGATATATTCAACATCATAAATGAATTTCAAAATAATTATCCTAAGTGGAAATAGCCAGAGAAGAGAGAGTATTTATGATTCCATGTATATTAAAATTCCACTTACATAAAATTATAGATTATTCAAATTAATCAACAATGAGAGAAAGCAGGTAGTCTGGTGATGGGTATGGGGAAGGTTGAGAAAGAGATTACTAAGGAGCACTTCTGAATGTGATAGTTATGTTCATTATCTTAATTGTGGTGAGGGTTTCAAGGGTACACATACATCAAAATTAACCAAATTGAATAATTTAAATATTCACAGTGATTCTATAGCAATTATACCTCAAATTTTGCTTTGATTTTACATAATGTAATCCATGGGTAAAATGCCGCTTACATTATTTGTATAGCATAGATTTTTAAAATATAGTTTTTATATAAAATTATGATGAAGAAATCTGTACAAATAAAGCATAAACGATCAATTATCTCTGTTGAATAGTATAATGAAATAGTAGGGAAAAAATTAAGCAATACTGATTGACTAGCTATAACACCGTTGAGAAACAGCATGCAATTTTCAGAGAAACACATATATCAAGTACTAATATATGTCACTCTGCACTGCTCATGAGTAAAGCAGTAGCGTACTTTATATATGCTGTTTGAGGCCACCTACTGAGGTTATCAATGCACTTTATTAGAGGTCAATATTCCATGCAACTATAGAATGTTCTGAGTTTGTATTAAATAAGCCTTGAAAAGTGCTGGCACATTGCAGTTGCTCAGTAAACATTTGTTAAGTATTGTCTGAAGCCTTAAAAAATAACTTCAAATGTATAATTAATTTTTAAAATATGCACCTTTATCACAGTTAGAATTAACTTTCTTTCATAGACTATTTAAAAACTACATCTTGGGTTACCTATAATAGATAACTTTTTGCTTTTTTAAAAATACATGATTCTGGGGGGACTTCTGGGAAGATGGCGACGTGAACGGACCGGCAGAAAAATTCCTCCCAACATAATATTTATTCATGAAAATACAGCAAATACAACTATCCCTAAAAGAGAGACCAGAATACACAGGAAAGTGCACAGCGTACAGAGCTCTGGCGGTCAGACACTCCAGAGAGAGGACTCGGCACCCAGCGAGGCAGGACGGAGCCGCGACCCAGCAAGACCAGAGCGCTCCTCCACCCCAGCACTCCGGCAGAAGTCCCGGCAAGGCGGGTAAGGTACGGAGCCACGACCCCGGCGGGACCGAGCACTCCTCTCCCCCAGCGCTCCAGTGGGAGGAGAGGATTCAGAGCCGGGAGGGAGTGGAAGTCTGCGCCGGGAGCACCGACACACAGCCTGCAATGTAGTGGAGACTGGAGAGACAGAGGGCACAGGGTTCCAGCCCGGAACGTGCAAGTTGCCCGCGGCAGGCTCCGGGAAGGAAAAACAAGGGAAAAAAAAGGGAAGAAAAGTGCGCGCTCTTTCTCAGCGGTTGTAAAGAGACAGGAGCTCAGTAGATGGGCCGGATAGTCCCGCAAGCTGAGCCCAGCACGCTGGGAGTCCTGGGGAGCTTTGGACCCCTCAGCTGGCGACTGGGAAAGGGTGGCTGCTATTAAGACCCCACAGAGATCAACAGCTTCTCATTCGTTCCAAACCCAGCCAGAGCTATAAAGGGCCTTGTGGAGCAGTGTGGCCATGGCTCTGGAATAGTGGAGCAACAGCGCCACCTACAGCATTCACACAGAACCCACTAGCAGTGGCTTTTTTTTTTCCTTTTTCGTTATTGTTTTTTCTCCCCTTTCTTTTCCTTTTTTTCTTTCCTTCTCTTTCAACAGCCTCCCATTCATTCTCACCCCGGCCACAGCTTTAAAGGGCCGTGTGGAGTGACATGGCCACGGCTGTGGAATAGTGGAACAATAGTGCCACCGACAGCATTCACACAGAAACCACCCTCGGTGGGCGTTTTGGTGTTTTGTTTTTGTTTTTGTTTTTGTTGTTTTTTTTCTTCTTTTACGTGTTGCTGCTTTTTGTTTTTCTTTCTTTTCTTTTCCTTTTTCTCTCTCTCTTTTTACTTTTTTTATTAGTAGAAGAATTTTTTTTTGTTCTCTTTGTTTTCTTTTTTTCTTTTCTCTCCTCTCTTCTCTTTCCTTTTTAAAGTCATAAAGAGCCCAGCGGACATACGTGACAACTACCAACAACTAATTCTACAGTCATGAGAAGACAGAAGAATATGATACAGACAAAGCTTCAGACAAACACCACCCCAGAGAAAGAATCTGAAGGAATCGACATGCATAGTCTTCCAGAAAAAGAATTCAGAATAAAAGTCATAGCCATGCTGACGGATCTACAGAAAAATGTGCAAGAGCTGAGGGAGGAAGTGAGGGAAGTGAGGAAAGACAATGCAGAAATGAGACAAGCCATTGACGGGCTCAAGAGCAGATTGAATCAGGTTCAAGACACAACCAAGGAATTGCAAGACAGGGAACAGGAATACAAAGAAGCTGAGACAGAGAGAGATAAAAGGATCTCTAAGAATGAAAGAATATTAAGAGAACTATGTGACCAATCCAAACGGAACAATATTCGCATAATAGGAGTACCAGAGGAAGAAGAGAGAGAAAAAGGGATAGAAAGTGTCTTTGAAGAAATAATTGCTGAAAACTTCCCCACGCTGGGGAAGGAAATAGTCTCACAGTCCACGGAAGCCGACAGATGTCCCAACACAAAGGACCCAAGGAAGACAACACCAAGACACATAATAATCAAGATGGCAAAGATCAAAGATAAGGACAGAGTATTAAAGGCAGCTAGAGAGAGAAAAAAGATCACCTACAAAAGAAAACCCATCAGACTATCATCAGACTTCTCAACAGAAACCTTACAGGCCAGAAGAGAATGGCATTATATATTTAACGTAATGAAACAGAAGGGCCTCGAACCAAGAATATTGTATCCAGCACGATTATCATTTAAATATGACGGAGGGATTAAACAATTTCAAGACAAAAGAAAGTTGAGAGAGTTTGCCTCCCATAAACCACCACTACAGGATATCTTAAACGGAATGCTCTAGAGGGAAATACCCCTAAGGCTAAAAAGATGTCACCAGAGAAAAAAAATCATAGCAAAGAAAGCAGACCATCCAAATACTAACTAAAGGCAAAGAATAAAACACCTAATATATAAAGAAAGGAGGAGGAAGAATAGGAAGGGAGAGATAAAGAAACATCAGATGGCGTTCACAATAACTTAACAAGAAAGTTAAGTTATATTCTTAGATACTAAAGAAGCAACCCTTGAACCTTTGGTAACCACGAATCTAAAGCCAGCAATGGCAATAAGTACATATCTATCAATAATCACCCTAAATGTAAACGGACTGAATGGACCAATCAAAAGACACAGAGTAACAGAGTGGATAAAAAAGCAAGACCCATCTATATGCTGCTTACAAGAGACTCACTTTAAACCCAAAGATATACACAGACTAAAAGTGAAGGGATGGAAAAAAATATTTCAACAAACAACAAAGTGAAAAAAGCAGGTGTTGCAGTACTTGTATCAGATAAAATAGACTTCAAAACTAAGAAAGTAGCAAGAGATAAAGACGGACAGTACATAATGATAAAGGGGTCAGTCCAACAAGAAGATATAACCATTATAAATATATATGCACCCAACACAGGAGCATCAGCATATGTGAAACAAATACTAAGAGAAGTGAAGGAGGAAATAGACAGCAATGCAATTATTCTAGGAGACTTTAACACACCACTCACTCCAAAGGATAGATCAACCAAGCAAAGGATAAGTAAAGACACAGAGGCACTGAACAACACACTAGAACAGATGGACCTAACAGATATCTACAGAACTCTGCATCCAAAGCAACAGGATACACATTCTTCTCAAGTGCACATGGAACATTTTCCAGAATAGACCACATACTAGGCCACAAAAAGAACCTCAGTAAATTCAAAAATACTGAAATCCTACCAACCAACTTCTCAGATCACAAAGGTATAAAACTAGAAATAAATTTTAGAAAGAAATCAAAAAGGCTCACAAATACATGGAGACTTAACAACATTCTCCTAATGAATCAATGGGTTAACGACCAAATCAAAACAGAAATCAAAGAATATATGGAGACTAATGACAACAACACAAAGCCACAACTTCTGTGGGACGCAGAGAAGGCAGTCTTAAGAGGAAAGTACATTGCAATCCAGGCCCATTTAAAGAAGGAAGAACATTCCCAAATGAACAGTCTAAGGACACAATTATTGAAATTGGAAAAAGAAGAACAAATGAGGCCCAAAGTCACCAGAAGGAGAGACATAATAAAGATCAGAGAAGAAATAAATAAAATTGAGAAGAATAAAACAATAGAAAAAATCAATGAAACCAAAAGCTGGTTCTTTGAAAAAATAAACAAAATAGATAAACCCCTAGCCAGATTCATTAAGAGAAAAAGAGAATCTACACACATAAACAGAATCACAAATGAGAAAGGAAAAATAACAATGGACCCCACAGAAATACAAAGAGTTATAAGAGAAAATTACGAGCATCTATATGCTAACAAGCTGGAAAACCTAGAAAAAATGGACAACTTCTTAGAAAAATACAGCCTTCCAAGACTCACCAAGCAGGAAACAGAAAAACTAAACAGACCAATCACCATCAACGAAATTGAATTGGTAATCAAAAAACTACCCAAGAACAAAAGCCATGGACCTGATGGATTCGCCTCTGAATTCTACCAGACATATGGAGAAGAAATAACACCCATTCTCCTTAAAGTTTTCCAAAAAATAGAAGAGGAGGGAATACTTCCAAAATCATTCTATGAAGCCAGTATCACTCTAATATCAAAACCGGGCAGAGACCTCACTAAAAAAGAAAATTACAGACCAATATCCCTGATGAATGTAGATGCAAAAATAGTCAACAAAATAATAGCAAACCGAATTCAAAAATACATTAAGAGGATCATACACCATGATCAAGTGGGATTCATCCCAGGGATGCAAGGATGGTACAACATTCGAAAATCCATCAACATCATCCATCACATCAATAAAAAGAAGAACAAAAACCACATGATCATCTCCATAGATGCTGAAAAAGCATTTGACAAAATTCAGCATCCTTTTTTGATTAAAACTCTCAACAGAATGGGTATAGATGGCAAGTACCTCAACATCATAAAGGCTATATATGACAAACCCACAGCTAACATCATACTTAATAGCGAGAAGCTGAAAGCTTTTCATCTAAGATCGGGACCAAGACAGGGGTGCCTACTCTCTCCACTGTTATTCAACATAGTACTGGAGGTCCTAGCCAGAGCAATCAGACAAAACAAAGACGCACAAGGCATTCAGATTGGTAAAGAAGAAGTCAAATTGTCACTATTTGCAGATGACATGATACTGTACATAAGAAACCCTAAAGACTCCACTCCAAAACTATTAGAACTAATATTGTAATTCAGCAAAGTTGCAGGATATAAAATTAACACACAGAACTCTGTTGCTTTCCTATACACTAATGATGAACTAACAGAAAGAGAAATCTGAAAAACAATTCCATTCACAATTGCACCTAAAAGAATAAAATACCTAGGAATAAACCTAAAGAAGGAAGTGAAAACTGTACTCTGAAAACTACAAGACACTCCTAGGAGAAATTAAGGAAGACACTAACAAATGGAAATGCATCCCATGCTCTTGGCTAGGAAGAATAAATATTGTCAAAATGGCTATACTACCTAAAGCAGGCTACAGATTCAATGCAATCCCTATCAAACTACCAACAGCCCTCTTCAATGAACTGGAACAAATAATTCTAAAATTCATATGGAACCAGAAAAGACCCCGAATAGACAAAACAATCCTGAGAAGGAGGAATAAAACAGGGGGAATTACGCTCCCTGACTTCAAGCTCTACTACAAAGCCACAGTAATCAAGACAATTTGGTACTGGCACAAAAACAGACCCACAGACCAGTGGAACAGAATAGAAAATCCAAACATTAACCCAAACACCTACAGTCAATTAATATTTGATAAAGGAGCCCTGGATATACAATGGGGAGAGGACAGCCTCTTCAGCAGCTGGTGTTGGAAAAACTGGACAGCTACATGTAAGAGAATGAAACTGGACTACTGTCTAACCCCATACACAAAGGTAAACTCAAGGTGGATCAAAGACCTGAATGTAAATCATGAAACCATAAAACTCTTAGAAAAAAACATAGGCAAAAATCTTGGACATAAACATGAGCGACTTCTTCATGAACATATCCCCCCGGGCAAGGGAAACAAAAGCAAAAATGAACAAATGGGACTATATCAAGTTGAAAAGCTTCTGTACAGCAAAGGACACCATCAGTAGAACAAAAAAATATCCTACAATATGGGAAAATATATTCATAAATGATGTATCTGATAAGGGGTTGACATCCAAAATATACAAAGAACTCACGCACCTTAACAAACATAAAGCAAATAACCCAATTAGGAAATGGGCACAGGACATGAATAGACACTTCTCTAAAGAAGAAATTCAAATGGCTAACAGGCAAATGAAAAAATGCTCCACATCGCTAATCATTAGAGAAATGCAGATTAAAACCGCAATGAGATATCACGTCACACCAGTGAGGATGTCCAACATCCAAAACAGAAACAACAACAAATGTTGGCGAGGATGTGGAGAGAGGGGAACCCTCCTACATTGCTGGTGGGAATGCAAATTAGTTCAACCATTGTGGAAAGCAGTATGGAGGTTCCTCAAAAAACTCAAAGTAGAAATACCATATGACCCAGGAATCCCACTCCTAGGAATTTATCCCAAGAATGCAGCAGCCCAGTTTCAAAAAGGCAGATGCACCCCTATGTTTATTGCAGCACTATTTACAATAGCCAAGAAATGGAAGCAACCTAAGTGCCCATCAGTAAATGAATGGATTAAGAAGATGTGGTGCATATACACAATGGAATATTACACAGCCATAAGAAAAAAACAAATCCTACCATTTGCAACAACATGGATGGAGCTGGAGGGTATTATGCTCAGTGAAATAAGCCAGGCCGAAAAAGACAAGTACCAAATGATCTCACTCATATGTGGAGTATAAGAACAAAGAAAAAAAAAACTGAAGGAACAAAACAGCAGCAGACTCACAGAACCCAAGAATGGACTAATAGTTACCAAAGGGAAAGGGACTGGGGAAGAAGGGCGGGAAGGGAGGGATAAGAGGGTAAAAGGGGCATTACGATTAGCAGACATAGGGTGGGTGGGCACGGGGAGGACTGAACAGATCAGAGAAGACAAGTAGTGATTCTCATCTCACTACACTGATGGACAGTGACTGTAATAGGGTTGGTGGGGGGGGACCTGATGAAGGGGGTAGTTTAATCATCACAATATTGCTCATGTAATTGTAGGTTAATGATACTAAAATAAAATAAATTGTAAAAATAAAATACATGATTCCTCATGCTTCCATCTAGAGCTTTTCTTTTTAATTTTCCCTTGAGTCTGAAGTGTTTAGTGATGGTATCTTGACTACCTCCCTGGGTACTCCATTAGATTGCCTCATTGAGCTCATGACTAAGAATTTCTTCATCTTATCTGCTTAAGCATTCTCTCCTCATGCTTCTAGCCATTAGTTCTTCTCTTACCATCTTTAACTACGTTGAGTAATTCATCCCCTCAGGAATTTTAGCTAACCCATAAATATATATAAAAAAAGGCATATCTCATTGCCTGACAGTTTGTGAAATATGGGACAACTTTATTCTGCAGATAACAATAGTCCCAGGCATGCAGAGAACACTGGTGAGGGAAAAAAATCCTGGTTTGCTGACCTGAAGCAAGGTCAATATTGTTATCTGTATAGATTCCTGAAGCTATTGTTCATTTAACAAACAGATAATGTTTCAATTTGTGATATTGGTGCTTCTCTTAAAATCATGACAAGGCAACAAGGAAGAGAGAATGAGGGATGTTAGAAAGAATTTCTTATGAATTATCAAAATATTATTGTTTTGTGGCCACTTCATTCTTGGCTCCATTTTCTATTTTTTCAAAGGATTCCTTTTCTTTTGTCATGTTTTGTTTTGTTTTGTGGATTTTAGAACATTCAAGAGTCTATACTATTTGGAACAAATGTCTCATTGGAAAATATTTGGCTTGGTAAGTTTTGTGCTTCTCTCAGGAGTTTCAGTGGACTCCAAACATTTTAGACAAGTTTTCAAATATGAAAGCTTAAATACATTATATGTGCTGAAGCCAACAGATGTACATTTCCATATATAAGATACTTGTCTGTGGAAGAGTAGACTTCAAACTATCTACAACCATTTGCTTATCAAGTTTTCACTTAAAGTTCCCTTCCATATGGTGAAAATTAATCTATTTAGTCAGAAATTATGCACAATTTAAACCAGTTCCTGGACTTTTAAGATTCACTTTCAAATCACCCAGCCCAGGTCCTAAGACTATAAATACGTATCTCTATTTTTTTTTCTTTTGAGACTCTATTATGATCACTAAATCAATATAAATCCTTAATGCAGTAAGTCTAACAAAGCTAGTTTTGATTGTCAGGTTTTTCTGGTGGTCTTTTGAAGTGTTGACAGGTTACATTTACATATCACAAAGTTCACCCAGTAATCACTCTGATTTTTAGAAATCACACCAATGTAAGATACTTTTATATTATTTATTATCAGATTTACTAGAAGATGATGTACTCTTTCACTGCTAGCAGTTTTTTTGATGCTCATGATATGATTTTGTGTCTTATTGTAGGTTGCATGTGTCCTTCCCAGGTACCTGTGAATGTGACCTTATTTGAAAATAGGGACTTAGTAATATAATCAAGTTAAAATGAGATTACGCTGAAATAGAATGGGCTCTTGTCTAAACTGGTATCCTTCTGAGAAGAAATTCTGCCTCAAGACAGTAGTATCAATTCCTGCCTGAGTTTCCAGCCTGTCAACCTGTCTTAAAGATGTCAGACTTGCCAATTCCTAAAATTGCATAAGCCAATTGCTTAAAATAAGTATCTTCATAGATAGATGGATGGATGGATGAACGTATAGGTAGATAGATGATAAAGATAAGCTATAGACACACAGACAAATATAGATCTAGATGGAGATATGGATACAGACATCTCCTATTGGTTTTGTCTCTGAGATCCCTAACTAATACAGCTTTGGCACTGGGGAGGGGGATGCTACTGTAACAAGTCCCTTAAATGGAGAAGTCACTTTGGACTTGGGGAATTCTTAAAGGCTGGAACAGTTTTGAGATACATTACAGAAAAAGCCTAGACTGCCTTGAAGGGACTGTTGATAAAAATATGGACATTAAAGTTGGTTCTGGTGAAGACTCAGAAAGAAGTGAGGAGAGCTACAGAGAAAACTTTTATTATCTTAAGGAATATAAACCATCATGAACAGAATGGTGCTAGAAATATGAAAGTGGTTTCTCAAGAGGTCTCAGATGGAAATGAAAAACATGTTGGATATGGAGGAAAGACAGTCTTTGTCATAAAGCAGCAGAAACTGGCTGAAGTGTGTTCTACTGTTGAGTGGGAAGTAGAAGTTACAAGCAGTGAGCTAACTGAGGAGATTTACAGGTAAAGTGTGGATTACACACAGAGTAAGGTACAACCTTAAGGTTCTTTCAAAGCCTCAGGAGGAAATAAACCTTCTGACACCATGATGTCAGACTTCTGGTCTCCAAAACTGTGTAATTTACCATACCCCTTTTGTGGTGATTTGGTAACCCAGGAAACTAATGCATACCCATTTAGTTTAAGGGATGGTCTCATTGGAAATCATAAATCTTAAAGGAAGAGTTAGAAAGAAGAGAGGATATAGAATTGAGCAGTAGAGCATGATCCATGAAAGAAAACAATTGATAAGGTGGACTTTATTAAAACGAAAAACTTCAGGTTTGTGAAATAGTGTTAATAAATTAAAAGACAAGCTGTATACCTTGAGAAAATACTTGCCAAACACAAAGGATTCTTAAAACTCAGCAATAAGAAAATAAACATGGCAAAATAAGCAAAAGATCCAAAGATACCTCACCAAAGAAGATATGGAGGGGGCAAATGAGCATCTGAAAAGATGCTCAACATCTACGTTATCAGGCAATTGCAGATCAGTGAGATACAAACACACACACACTAGAATGGCTAAAAATTTTAAAGACTAACAAAAAATAAAATTAAATACCATTTTAAAAGGCTAAAAACTTAAAACTAACAATAGCAAATACTTGTGAGGATGCAGAGCAACAAGAAACTCTCATAAATAGCTGGTAAGATAAACTGGTTTATCCATGTTCGAAGACAATTTAGCAGTTTCTTGTAAAGTTAACAAACATAGTCTCTTTATATGATCCAGCAATTGTGCTCCTAAATGTTTCCCTAAATGAGCTGAAAACTTACATAAAACACTCACAAAAAAACTGCACATGAATGTTTAAGGAAACTTTATTCATAATTGCCTGAAAGTGGAATTTCAGCATTTTATAATAATCCCTTAAGACAGTCAAAGGACTTTTAACTAAGATTTTCCTTTCTCACCTGGCTTTCCAGTTTTATTAGCTGATTGGCTAGTAGCTACAGCAAATTGATAGAATTAGCAGTGTAAACTTCATCGCTAGAGGCAGCTCTCAGGGAATACATGACTGTGTAAATAAAGTACTTGATTAAGTTGTAGAGCCCTAGGGAGCAGCCTGGATGCTGGTTATGTAAATATAACAGATGGCTAAGCAAACGCTGTGCTGTGCTAAGACTGGGTTTATTGTAGTAACCTATGTTTATATAGAAGATTTAAGAGACAGGCTATCCAACTTTGTGAAGCCAAACCAGGTACTGACAATATCATTCTGTCATGAAAATTATTTTAAAATGGGTTGGTTTTTCAAGTTAACAACCTCTGAAGAAAACTACACTATTTAACTGTTCACAGTCATTTTCTTATGCTTTGTATGTTTTGAAAAGTTTTCCTTCCTGAAGAATAGTGTGAAATAATGGCTGAGACCCTATCAATTTGGTGAGGGTTATGTCACTTAGCAGATGACATGACTGGTAAACAATTCCCATTGAGAAAGCAGTTTATGAATGAAAACTGAAGCTCGGACACTATGTGTCAAGCAGAACGCTGTGCACTGGTTACCGACCCCATAGTACTATAAACATTTCTGTCCACTGCATCATGGTATTAGAGTCACCAAGGAAAACACAATGCATTCAGGCACTGGATAGAACAATGCTTTACTCACACGGGGAAGAGACAGACCAAGATCACATCCACTAGTGTGAGTTTGTCCCTCACGACTAGCAGGTGTTAATAGCAGGTAGATAGTCAGACATGAACAGGGTGGGGGAGGGAGACTCAACCTGGTGTTTACATTCAGCTAAATGCTTGCTTACATTCTAGACATTCCATGTAAGCTGTTCTCTTAGGATGAAGGGAATGAGAATATAGGTAACAGACTGACCAAAACCAGGTGGTTCCAACATCTAGAAGTTGACCCAAATTTCACCCCAAAATACATTATACACTCATTAACACAGTGAACAACACTCCCCTCCATCATTAACATAGTAAAAATCACACCTCCCCATGCCATGACAGTTCCAATGAGAATTCAATAGCCAAAAATCCCTCTGCCTGGTGTGAGGGTGGAGCAAAACTCAACTCAGAAAACTCCACCTGCTCCCTTTGAAACCTGACCCCCGCTTGGTGAGCATTCATCTCCCTTTATATCAAAGAGGCTCCATGTTGCTTCCTTTGTGCAACTCCCTCTGAGTCTGCCGTGCCCCACTCTCTGACTTGTGTTTTTCCCTTTCTCTATACTCTTATTTTCCAAATAAACCCTTAATACTCAAACACTTTTTGCATTCATTCTCGAATTCTTTCTGGCAAGGAGACCAAAAATCTGTTTCCAGTAACACAGGTTTCTCTGACAGCCAACACAGAGAAATTAGCCTACATGCACCCCTCTTGTGCTACAGTGGAAAGATTTCATTTCACCCCTTTGACCCCCATGGAATATAAAAGCTGAGAGTATTCCTGTGGGCCATTGATTTACATGGTTCAGCAGAACAAAGGAATACTCACTGAGCTGGCAACCCCAGGCAAGAAGGCTGGCACAGCTTGTATGGGCTCTTCACCTCTTGGTAAGAAGTGTTCCAGGCCCAAGATCAATTCATACATGGCTGAGTGGGGATCAAAAGACTGAACACTTAAGACTGCCTTTCCCAATGCTGTATGTGCTTTTATTTAATCTAATTTAATCTTGACCTCAATGTCTAATTTAGGTGCAGATACTTAACACTTTAACTGAGGGAACCATGGTAAAGCTAGACATGAAAAAAATGATTAAAAATTGATGTAAAACTCTTTGGGGTAATACTGTGCACTGAATAGACATCAGAAGAGTGAAGACGTACTAGAGGAGTCATGAAAAGACTAGAGATTGGTGTCTACTTAAATGCCCCCATTTAGGGGATTTCAAGACTGGGAAAGCAGTCCCTCTGTTTTTCTCTCTTTCAACAATTGGGAAAATATGTGTCAGACAGATATATTTTTGGTATGGCATACTTGTTTTCATTGTGAATTCAGAGGTAGAGGATCATATGGGAAGAAATGCCTTACAGAAGGCTTGGAAACTTTAGTTTGCATTATATGTAGATGAACACAGTCTAAGTACCATCCAATAAACAGAAGAGAATTCTTTAAAATCTATCCTAAAACTCAGGCTTGTATCTACAACAGCTTGTAGATGGCAATCACTGCTTAAGCAGGTAATCCTTACTAGAAGCAAGCAGTACTTGCCCAGAAAAAGGAACTGCATGTCTTCAAGTCATTCATTGTACATATATATTAAGCACTTACTATGGACAGACAATGATCCCGGCCCACTTAAATCCCATAGTCGACCGCAGTGTCCTACAAATTTACCTGATGAGTAGAAGTGTCCTTGTTAAAATCAGATATTGTGAAATTGTCTTCCAGAACTTCAATTTGTTAGAAAAGTCTGAGGAAACCACATTTTTATTAAGTACCTCTAGTGACTGTTATATGTGTGGAAACCTTGGTCTAGTAGACTTCTAAGTAACATAGTTAAAATTAAAAGAACAATTACTTTAACTAGAAGAATTGCATTTACAATAAATTATCTGAGAGAAAGCAAGTTAAAAGCAGACAAATTATTTCTTTTAAAAATGTTCTCTTATTTGTGTCTATAGATAATTACACTGTTTGATTTTAAATAATCAATTTATTTTAAGATTTTTCAAATTATATAATTCTCCTTCTAGTCTACTAAAG
This sequence comes from Phataginus tricuspis, assembly GCA_029783875.1. Lineage (NCBI taxonomy): Eukaryota > Metazoa > Chordata > Mammalia > Pholidota > Manidae > Phataginus > Phataginus tricuspis. The sequence continues at coordinate 15,757,216 of JAQQAC010002594.1, read as the reverse complement.
AGATTCCTGCTGAAACTACTTAGTTAAAAGGTTGCGACCTGTTGCTAAAATTTAAGAACATAACCAAAGATCCAAAATGCTACCAAGACAATGCATAAGAGGCTAGAGGACTTAGGTCTGCCTCATAAAAACTTTCAAATCCCACCATTCACACTATCTTCTTGGTGTAGCTCCAGGGGAAAGGTGTTCCCAGCCCTGAGTGAGTTTCCTGTGAATCTGATAATACCAAAAGAGGATAAGGGGAAGGGCAGGTTAAGAAAGTTTTTATTGCTCACAGTTCGATAGCCAGGCCCAGCTCTGACCCTCCCCTCTGTCTGCGGCTCAACCTCCCTTTCCCCATGCCCACCCCTCCCTGCAGGAACTCCATGGGCAGGTCCTTGGTGACTGGCGAGTGCCAGACCAACCAGGTATCAGGAACAGAGGGGAGGAAAGAATGGCCGGTTTCTCTCCATCCCTTGCCCCAGATTCACCAGAGGCTCTGCTATGGTAAACATCTATTGGGATGTAAATGGACTAAGGCCAGGAAGAAAACTGTGGACATTCTGGGTGAAAATTTCCATGTACCCCACACTTAGATAGATAAAAACAGGATGTACTTAAAAGAAGTTATCAAGAGCCATATGCTGGGGGTGAGAAGGGAGGAAGATAGCTCCAGTCTGGCTTTTATAATGATGGTAGTAGTAGTATAACTGAAGTGCCAAATGTGTGTGTGTGTGTGTGTGTGTGTACATATACATGTAGATATATACATACATATATATATATATATATATATGCACATTACATATTCAACACAATTTGTTTTCAATGCTAGCTGCCTAGCCATGCAAAATATGATCATTTTTCATTGACAAGTTGATAAATAACCATTGTTATACCACACAGAAAACTTTAATTCGCTGATATTTTCCTTAAGATAAAAAGAGAAAGAACTAATGAAATCTTTAACTGTTGTTGAGTGGCCATATCTGTGAGAGCGATTTAACATCTTGGGCCTAAGGCAACAGATCATGTCTAGTTTTACACTGCATGGTCAGCAACTAATACAATTGTCTAGAAATACTTATTTTAACAGATGAGAGATATTGCCTCATATGTAGTATTATAATCCAGCCTCATACAAATTGGAACTGTAATCTTTTACTAGGAAGTTTAACATTATAGCTTAAAGGATGTTTAGTTTCTTCAGGAAAGATATGCTAACCAAACTATTTAATCTACTGTACCAAAATATGTTTCAGCATTTCTAGTTAACTGAAAATAAACAAATGTATTACTTCAAGGTAAAATAACGCATCACTGAGTTTTTAGGTTTTACATATTTGCTTATCAGCAGAGGAGTCTCCTCGCCAATAGTTACAAAGGGAAGTAAAATGTATTTTGAAACAAGGGAATGTCAAAAGTTTTACTCTACTGTTATGCAGGCAAACAGAAAACAAAGAAAACAAATTTCCTTCTCATAACAAATAAAAGAAATAGGTAAAATTAACCAAATAGAAAATCTACAATCTAAATAAAGCAAAATTTAAATATAATATTTTGTTCCTAGAAGACTTGTAACTGAATTTATAAATTGCAGTTCCCCTAGATTTTGAGAATGATAACAAGACCCAGTAAATATTTTTAAAGCTGAACAATCTATTTGTACTAGATTTTCTTTATTAGAGTGGTTAATAATAATATTGTCTTTCATTATTTTACAAATGTCTAAGGGTTTACCTTTCTCTTTTAATAATTATTTCTCCTTTTATAGTTTCAACTCTTTTCCTTGAAATTTATTTTACAAATAAGTGGCACCTGGTAAGTTTGCCAGGTTGAATATTACTTAACTCTAAATGATTCATTTATATTTTTGTTCATGAAAAATTTGATGCCAAAAACACATAAAGAATTGAACATTTAATATTTTACTCTGTGATTATACTTTTAGTAAGCAATGTGCTGTATGTAGGTAATGAAAGAAGTGGGTTTAAACTATAACAGAGAGAGCTCAGGGCTACTGGTATTAATATGACCTTACCTAAACAAAAATATTTGTTGCCTTGAAAGTAATGAAGTCATCAAGAGAATAGAATTCTCTTAGGAGATAAAAATTAATCACTATATCATACCAGGTGATTTCTGAGAGAACTGGAAAAGTAGGAAGCAAACATGAAAACTGAGGTCAGAAGAAGGGAACGCTAACATGCAGAATCAGCGATTGGGAAGTTTTCTAAACGCGTTAAGTCACATTGATCGGTTCTATCCTTTTTCTCCCTTTTTTTCCTCTTCTAAAGCACACAGAAAATAGTCGTTTGAATTTCCTCTGATCCTCCTTACAGTTTAAAAACAATGCTGTCTTGATAACAATGTGAAATTACAGTTAACAGAATATCTGCCATGCTGAAAGCCATCATGAGTTCCTGAAGGAGACAGAAAAATATTTTTTCCTGTGTTCTGTGACTTTAAGTAGGTTCTTACCGGAGAGAACATGGTAGGAAGCCTTGAAGCACCAGAGCTCCTAAAATGTTGAAAGAAGTGCAGCATTGATTATGTAAGAATCTGGGAGAGCAAAATTTACTTGGACTTTAGTTATCTTTTAAATTACAGTCTTAAATCCATTTAAGCTGGCTAAACATACCAAGAAAGGGATATCTTATAAGGATGTCTGATGTTGCTACTAATTTTTTTAAATGTCGAAATAGAATCCATAAAACTAAAAACAGAAATTTCAGAGTGGCTATTAATTCAAATTGAATAAACCCTGATATGTGCATTGCAAAAGGAGCGTCTTTTTGAAGTGAATATTGGTATATTTTTCAGGTGGCTAGAAGAAAGCTTATTCTCTATGCAGTCCTAGTTCCTAGTCATATCTTCAAGCGTCATCAGAAACATCACAAAATATGTGAATGCTATTCTCCAGACTATTTTTATTTTGGACTTCAAGTTTATAGTCCTTTAATTACCCAACTTTATCTAGCATCCTCATGTAACAATCACTGTGGAGACCTCAATTCCCCTCAACACCCTATTCCAACTCTTATCAATGACTTCCCTCTGCAAGCATCAGTTGCTCTCTGCAGGATGACTTTCTCTAGTGCAAGAAGATACAACTTAGATAGTTGGTACTGGCAGTAGTGTTCCAGGAAGTAGTGTTTGTAGGATGGAATTCTAGAATTCTATCACTCACCAGCCATATTCAACAAGGACACCTTTACTAGGGATGACTGGTAATAACCACTGGTACACTACAGCTTACCAATTATTGAGACTCAACTGTGTTGGACAAGATTGATATTGGTGAAAGGGAATTCACTAGATTATGCAAATAGTGCTAGCATTTGAAAAAATATGGAGGCAATACTGTTTGGAAGGATTAAGTATAGGGTGAATTGTTCCTCTGCAGGAAAATAATAGGCTCAAGTACTCAGGGCATAATGTGAAAAACAGAAGCCTCCAGAACAGCATTTTAAAAGAATCTTTTTCCTGCAGCATGAGGGCACACTGCTGAAAATCAGACAAGATTTGACTCTAATAGTAGTGGAGTTAAAAAGAAACTAAGTTCACAGCCTCAGAAAGTCTACTATGCTAAAGTTCAGGCTCTAGTAGGAAAGGAGTAGTATATTGAGGTCAGGAATTGGACAATAGGTTGCAAACAATTGATAGTCTTGAAAATTCAGATTCTTCTATACGGAATCTGGGCCAGAAAAAGAGGTCTGCTCACCCATGCAATTGAACAGCTCATTACTATTGCCTGAAAACTGTGAAATAGTCTAATCAGAGGCATTTTCTCATACAAAGTGATGCTTTGTCTCCTTGAGATCTACCACATCCTCCACTCTCTGTTTCTAGATCAAGAGCGGGGGTCAATTATCAACATAGCCCTATCAAGAGAAGAAATAAGTTATTCCCCAAGGGGACCCAGACCTGACTAGTATGTACTGCTAGCAATAGACATTGAAAAGATTGGGACACAAGGGCAGAAAAATGGCTAGATATGCAAAAGTTTAAAGATGTGGAGTTACTCTGATGTGACTCAGTGTATATAACATTCTGGTGAAGATTCCTAGAGTTGTCCTAATACGCTGAAAGAATGATCAGTGAAAACCGGGAACACTGGTTTACAGTAAATTAATTGCAGACACTGTAACCAGGCAGCATACTGAGGAAGAGGTCAAATAATTCAGAAGGTAGGACATGCTAAAATGTATATGTTATGTAAGACCACCAGCTGCCTTCTGGAAAAATCAAGAAGACATTCATTCCCTTCCCTAAATTGATAAGAAATATTCTAGTTTGAAGCTCTTGCATCATTGATACATTCAGTGATGACTGGCTGTCTTTTAAAAGCCAAGGTTTATATTAAAAGGTGCTGCTATCATACTTGGCTCTCTAGGGACAACTGTGGATGATGTGATTCTAAAATAGCAAGCCAGGGGGCAGCATTTAAACATAAGCAAGGTCTACGTACTGACTGCATGGCAGTAATGATAGAAAAGCAGATGACCTTGATCCCAGGCACCTGAGGTAGTGGCTAGTACACCACATTATTCTTAGGGACAAAATGTACAGGCAGTCAAGGAGGATGTTGTTCAAGTTATGTAATTAAAAGTAATCAAAGCAGAGGAGAAGAAAGTTGATGGCAGTCACCACTGAAGGAAAATCACTATCTCTGAGAGAATTTTCACCTGAGGATGGTATATGAGACCCAGAACACCCCCAAAAAAGGGGGGTGTAAAAACTATGACAAGTGTACACAGCAGAAATTCTCTAAATTATCAGATTTAGGAAGGTAAAACCCTTCAGGTCACTCAAAAGCTATTGGATATGGGTTGCATGCTAACATTGAAACCAGGAGACATACAACAAACTCATGGCCTCATATGCGAGTGGGTACATAGAGTGGCGAGGCAATAAATGGATTTCTGGCACAAAGCCATCTCACCCTGAGTCTTACATATTCACAGAAGTGCTCCGCAGTTGTTTCCCAGTTTCATGAGTGCACACTGATGACAGACACACTTAATAGTTGGTATAACTATCACGTCCATTTTCTGACATGTGCATTAATAAGCATTGTGATAGGAGAAACCAAGTAGAGGATCATGAAACTTTTCCCCCTGCAAATTCAACCAAGATTGTAAATAACAAGCAATAAAGCAGCCTGAATAGAATTGCAGAGATTAGTACGACTCTCAAGGACTCAAGTGATACAAAATTAGTTGTCTTACAATATTCCCATTTAATTAGCTAGCCTAATCAAAAATCAGATGTGTCATGAAAATTTATGGTGGAATTTACAAATTTAACCAAGTGGTAATCCCAAATGCACCATTATGCTGAGTGTGGTCTCTTTACTAGAATAATCAATATAGCTCTAGATCTTGGTATGAATCTATTTAGTGAATGTTTCTTTTAATCTGTTATCAGGAAAAGAATCAAAAAGTGCTTCAATCCTCCTGAGAAGAACAGCAGCACACATCAGATTTATCGTCTTACCCTAGGGCAAAGTGAACTCTTGGTTTTCTGTCTCACTGTAGCTCAGAGATTTTTATTATTTTTACATCCCACAGAAAAATACGATGTCAGTTGTACTGATAACACTATTAACTGGATCTGGTAAACAAATGGTAACTAGTAGTCTCAGTGTATTGGTTCTACTATAGCTTTGTATTATCAGAAACTACTGTCCCGGTTGAAACTTGGAATGCCCTCTGAAAGGCAGAGCACAATGTGCAAGCGTGCATTAACACCCTGCAGTTTACACTTTGAATTATTAACCATTATATGGTGTTATGTTTGTGAATACATAGATCTATGGAAGTAGAAGTAGCCCCTCTTACCATCATAATCAGTGAAGCCTTTGGGATATTTATGTTTTCATCATACTCTTCCCTGTTTTCATTACACAGCAACAACTCTATCCCCTCATAGTAATCAGGGTCAATGAATCATGCCAGCATGGTAAGTCCTTCATGAAAAATTGAAGTTGACCAGGCATGAGCCATAGATTTAGGCTTATTAGTAACCCTTATTATTTTCTCTGCTGGAAATATTATCCCTATTACTGAAAACAGGGCTTCTAATCCTTAAATGCCTGAAGTTGTAAAAATTTAAAACATAGCACCATATTCTTGGCATCTCCTACCCAATGAGGTATGGCTCTTCAAAAGTTACATTCAAGGTCTGCTTCTTGGGGAACTCAACTTACGAATCCATCCACACCCTATTTTATTTTTATTTCCTGTATTTATTTTAAGAATAAAATTAACATCCATAAACATACCACCTGGAAGCCACTAACCTAGTAAAATCTTGGAATAATCTCTGAAAAGCACAGCTAATGAACTAATTTGGAAAAGACACTTCATTTAAAAAATAAAAAAGTGATAAAAACTTAAAATAGCTTCTGCCAACTCTGACTTTTGCTTCCTTACATCAGAGCTAATCCAAATGTGGCACTATCACTTACTGGTTGTTTTGTTTTAAATTTTTGTACAATAAATATATGCCTATCTTTGTATTTGTCTTTATAAAAACAGTATCATGCTATATAGAAACCTCATGGAATTACTTTTTCACTAAATAGTATTAAAATCCAGTTCTATTATTCTGTGTAGCTCTAATTAATTTTTACTCCTGTATAATATTCTACTATGTAAATAGATAATGGATTTATCTATTTTTGTATTATGTATTTTCAGCATTTAGATAATTACCTGTAATGAATACTGTTGTTCTTAATATTCATGTTACTATTTCCTAGTATACAAGTACAATTTTTTTATTGATTATATGTCTAGCAGTGGAATGTCAGTTAATAGGGAATTTGATTGTTGAAATTTATAGGTAAATATTATTTCATTTTCCAAGGTAATTATATCAATTTATATTTGTAAATATCAATTTAGAAGAGATTTTGTTAATACACTCTTGCCGAAAGTTAATATTGTCAGATTTCTTAAATTTGGCAATAAACTAGGTTGAAAATGGTATAACTGTGCTTTTTCTTCATTTTATTAATTTCTAATAAGGGAAAGTATATGTTAATATGTTTGCGTGTCATGTGTGTCTCTCTGAAGGTTGAAAATTCTCTTTCTGTATATAAAGCATTTACACATTTTCCTATTCCATATCATTTCTTTACAGGTTTGTTGGTATTATTATTTATATTTATTGATCACAAACCTTTTTATTTCAAATATCTTTTCCCAAAAGCTTTATTTTAATTTACTGTATATTATCATGAACTGCTGTCATCAATTTTAACATAATCAAGTGAAAAATGTGAGGGTATTTTATAAAATTTCCACAAGGCCCAATAACAGAAGAGTATTCACTGGGCATTTTACTATATTTTTCAAGTCCAAATTTAGATATTTTAATATTTCATCCATCCATATATGAATTTACTTACACATAAAGATTTCAATTAATTTTTTCCATCTCTATAAATACCTTTAACTTTTATTTTGAACAGCTCATCCAATCTGCCTTGTTACTTCTGCCACATACTTCAGTTCAGTGTACATGGGGGTCTTTATCTGAATAATGTTTTCTATTGCTCTGTCATTTTATATATTTCTGTATCAATACTTTACTGCTGTAATTACTAGTATTTCACAGAACATTTTGATATTTGGCAGACAAAATTGTTTACCTTCTTCTTCAAAAGGATCTTGGCTATTCATGGCTATCCTCTTGCATATAAGATTTACAATTATCTTGCCAATTTCCATAAAAAATATTTTGGAACATTACTGAAATTTAAATGCATATTTAAGGAAGTCAAGAATAAGAGAGGAAAATATAATGACATTTAAAATATTTAGAACAAAAATAGTATGAAAACACAAGGCATCAAGTTGTGAGGGATGCAACAAAGCAGTAATAATTTATGTTAGAAAAAGAGAACCTATAATGCAGAATAGCCAATACAATATTGAAGAAGAACAAATTGGAGTACTGATACTACCCTATTTCAAGACTTACTATAAAGCTACAGTATTCAAGACAATATAGTATGGGTAAAAGAATAGACAAATAGATCAGTGAAACAAATAGGAAGCACAGAAGTAGACTCACATAAATATAGTCAATTGATTTTTGACAAAGGAGCAAAAACAACGAGCAAAGACATTCATTTTAACACATGGTGCTAGAACAAATATACAACATGCCAAAAAAAGAATCTACACACACACCTTACATCCTCACAAAAATTAACTCAAAATGGATCAGACTTAAGTGTAAAAGGCAAAACTATAAAACTCCTATGAATAACAAAAGAGAGAACCTAGATGAACTTGGGTATGGTTATGCTTTCCTTGGATAAACCATCAGAGACATGATCCATGAAAGAATGAATTGATAACTTCTGGGAAGATGGCGACATGAACCGACCGACAGAAAATTCCTCCAAACACTATATTTATTCACGAAAACACAACAAACAGAACTATTCCTAAAAGAGAGACCAGAATACACAGGAAAGCGCACAGAGTGTAGCTTCACCTCAGAGGACTCGGCACCCAGAGAGGCAGGTAAGATACGGAGCCGCGAGCTGGCGGGACCCGAGCGCTCCCCCACCCCAGTGCACCGGTGGGCAGCTACACCTGAGAGGACTTGGCACCCGGCGAGGCGGTCATAAAGAGCCCAGCTGACATACGTGGCAACTACCAGCAACCAAGTCTATAGCCATGAAAAGACAGAGGAATATGGTACAGACAAAGCTTCAGACCCAGACAACCCCAGAGAGGGAACCTGAAGGGATGGACATGGACAGTCTTCCTAAAAAAGAATTCAGAATAAAAGTCATAGCCATGCTGACAGATCTACAGAAAAATGTGCAAGAGCTGAGGGAGGAAGTGAGGGAAGTGAGGAAAGACTATGCAGAAATGAGACAAGCCATCGCCGGGCTTAACAGCACTCTGGATGAGGTGCAAGATACTGTTAATGGATTAGAAAATAGAGAACAGGAATACAGAGAAGCTGAGACAGAGAGAGATAAAAGGATCTCTAGGAATGAGAGAATATTAAGAGAACTGTGTGACCAATCCAAATGGAACAATATTCACATTATAGGAGTACCAGAGGAAGAAGAGAGAGAAAAAGGGATAGAAAGTGTCTTTGAAGAAATAATTGCTGAAAACTTTCCCACACTGGGGAAGGAAATAGTCTCGCATCTATATGCTGCTTACAAGAGACTCACCTCAAACCCAAAGATATACACAAATGAAAAGTGACAGGATGTAAAAAGATATTTCATGCAAATAACAAAGAGAAAAAAGCAGGTGTTGTAGTACTTGTGTCAGACAAAATAGACTTCAAAATGAAGAAAGTAGCAAGGGATAAATAAGGACATTACATAATGATAAAGGGATCAGTCCAACAAGAAGATATAACCATTATAAATATATATGCACCCAACACAGAAGTGCCAACATATGTGAAACAAATACTGACAGAATTGAAGGAGGAAATAGACAGCAATGCATTCATTTTAGGAGACTTCAACACACCACTCACTCCAAAGGATAGATCAACCAGACAGAGAATAAGTAGACACAGAGGCACTGAACAACACACGAGAACAGATGGACCTAACAGGTATCTACAGAACTCTGCACCCAAAAGCAGCAGGATACACATTCTTCTCAAGTGCACATGGAACATTTTCCAGAATAGAGCACATACTAGGCCACAAAAAGAACCTCAGTAAATTAAAAAATATTGAAATCCTACCAACCAACTTCTCAGATCACAAAGGTATAAAACTAGAAATAAATTTTAGAAAGAAATAAAAAAGGCTCACAAATACATGGAGACTTAACAACATTCTCCTAATGAATCAATGGATTAACGACCAAATCAAAACAGAAATCAAAGAATATATGGAGACTAATGACAACAACAACACAAAGCCACAACATCTGTGGGAGGCAGCAAAGGCAGTTCTAAGAGGAAAGAATATTGCAATCCAGGCCTATTTAAAGAAGGAAGAACATTCCCAAATGAACAGTCTAAAGACACAATTATTGAAATTGGAAAAAGAAGAACAAATGAGGCCCAAAGTCACCAGAAGGAGAGACATAATAAAGATCAGAGAAGAAATAAATAAAATTGAGAAGAATAAAACAATAGAAAAAATCAATGAAACCAAAAGCTGGTTCTTTGAAAAAATAAACAAAATAGATAAACCCCTAGCCGGACTCATTAAGAGAAAAAGAGAATCTACACATATAAACAGAATCAGCAATGAGAAAGGAAAAATAGTGACGGACCCCACAGTAATACAAAGAATTATAAGAGAATATTATGAGCATCTATGCTAACACGCTGCAAAACATAGAAGAAATGGACAACTTCTTAGAAAAACACAACCTTCCAAAACTGACCGAGCAAGAAACAGAAAAACTAAACAGACCAATCACCAGCAACGAAATTGAATCGGTAATCAAAAAACTACCCAAGAACAAAACCCCCGGACCTTATGGAGTCACCTCTGAATTCTACCAGACACATAGAGAAGAAATAACACCCATTCTCCTTAATGTTTTCCAAAGAATAGAAGAGGAGGGAATACTTCCAAACTCTTTCTATGAAGCCAGCATCACTCTAATACCAAAACTGGGCAAAGACCTCAGCAAAAAAGAAAATTACACACCAATATCCCTGATGAATGTAGATGCAAAAATACTCAACAAAATATTAGCAAACTGAATTCAAAAATACATCAAGAGGTTCATACACCATGATCAAGTGGGATTTATCCCAGGGATACAAGGATGGTACAACATTCAAAAATCCATCAACATCATCCACCACATCAACAAAAAGAAGAACAAAAACCACATGATTATCTCCATAGATGCTGAAAAAGCATTTGACAAAATTCAGCATCCATTCATTATTAAAACTCTCAACAAAATGGGTACAGATGGCAAGTACCTCAACATCATAAAGACTATATATGACAAACCCACAGCTAAGATCATACTTAACAGCGAGAAGCTGAAAGCTTTTCATCTAAGATCGGGAACAAGACAGGGGTGCCCACTCTCTCCCCTGTTATTCAACATAGTACTGGAGGTCCTAGCCACGGCAATCAGACAAAACAAAGATATACAAGTCATTAAGACTGGTAAAGAAGTCAAATTGTCACTATTTGCAGATGACATGATACTGTACATGAAAAACCCTAAAGACTCCACTCCAAAACTACTAGAACTAATATCTGAATTTGGCAAAGTTGCAGGGTACAAAATTAACACACAGAAATCTGTTGCTTTCCTATACACTAATGATGAACTAACAGAAAGAGAAATCAGAAAAACAATTTCACTCACAATTGCATCAAAAAGAATAAAATACCTAGGAATAAACCTAACGAAGGAAGTGAAAGACCTGTACTCTGAAAACTACAAGACACTCCTAGGAGGAATTAAAGAGGACACTAACAAATGGAAATCCATCCCATGCTCTTGGCTAGAAAGAATAAATATTGTCAAGATGGCTATATTACCTAAAGCAATCTACAGATTCAATGCAATCGCTATCAAACTACCAACAGCCCTCTTCAATGAACTGGAACAAATAATTCTAAAATTCATATGGAACCAGAAAAGACCCCGAATAGCCAAAACAATCCTGAGAAGGAGGAATAAAACAGGGGGAATTACACTCCCTGACTTCAAGCTCTACTACAAAGCCACAGTAATCAAGACAATTTGGTATTGGCACAAACACAGACCCACAGACCAGTGGAACAGAACAGAAAATCCAAACATTAACCCAAACATTTAAAGTCAATTAATATTTGATAAATGATCCTTGGATCTACAATGGGGAGATGACAGCCTCTTCAGCAGCTGGTGTTGGAAAAACTGGACAGCTACATGTAAGAGAATGAAACTGGACTACTGTCTAGCCCCATACACAAAGGTAAACCAAGGTGGATCAAAGACCTGAATGTAAGTCATGAAACAATAAAACTCTTAGAAAAAAACATAGGCAAAAATCTCTTGGACATAAACATGAGCAACTTCTCCATGAACATATCCCCCTGGGCAAGTGAAACAAAAGCAAAAATGAACAAGTGGGACTATATCAAGTTGAAAAGCTTCTGTACAGAGGACACCATCAGTAGTACAAAAAGACATCCTATAGTATGGGAAAATATATTCATAAATGATGTATTTGATAACGGGTTGACATCCAAATATATAAAGAACTCACACACCTTAATAAACAAAAAGCATATAATCCAATTAAGAAATGGGCAGAGGACATGAATAGACATTTCTCTAAAGAAGAAATTCAGATGGCCAACAGGCACATGAAATGATGCTGCACATCGCTGGTCATCAGAGAAATGCAGATTAAAACCACAATGAGATATCACCTCACACCAGTGAGGATGGCCAACATCCAAAACACAAACAACAACAAATGTTGGCGAGGTTGTGGAGAAAAGGGAACCCTCCTACACTGCTGGTGGCAATGCAAATTAGTTCAGCCATTGTGGAAAGCAATATGGAGGTTCCTCAAAAATCTCAAAATAGAAATACCATTTGACCCAGAAATCCCACTCCTAGGAATTTACCCTAAGAATGCAGCAGCCCAGTTTCAAAAAGACAGATGCACCCCTATGTTTATTGCAGCACTATTCACAATAGCCAAGAAATGGAAGCAGCCTAAGTGTCCATCAGTAGATGAATGGATTACGAAGATGTGGTACATATACACAATGGAATATTATTATTCAGCCATAAGAAGAAAACAAATCCTACCATTTGCAACAACATGGACGGAGCTAGGGGGTATTATGCTCAGTGAAATAAGCCAAGCCGAAAAAGACAAGTATCAAATGATTTCACTCATATGTGGAGTATAAGAACAAAGAAAAAAACTGAAGGAACAAAACAGCAGCAGACTCACAGAACCCAGGAATGGACTAACAGTTACCAAAGGGAAAGGACTGGGGAAGAGGGGTGGGAAGGGAGGGATAAGAGCGTAAAAGGGGCATTACGATTAGCAGACGTAAGGTAGGGGGGGCATGGGGAGGGCTGTACAACTCAGATAAGAGAAGTAGTGATTCTATAGTACCTCACTACGCTGATGGACAGTGACTGTAATGGGGTTGGTGGGAGGGACCTGATGAAGGGGGTTGTTTAACCACCATAATACTACACATGTAATTGTAGGTTAACGGTACCAAAATAAATAGTAAATAAATTAAAAAAAAAAAGAATGAATTGATAATCTGGATTTCATTAAAATTAAAAAACTTCTGCAAACGACAAGGTCAAGAGAATAAGAAGATTAGCCACAGACTGGGAGAAAAGGTTTGCAAAAGGCACATTTGATAAAGAACTATTTTGCAAAATATGTAAAGAACTCTTAAAGCTTAACAATAAGAAAATAAACAACCTAATTAGAAAATGGGTCAAAGGATGTTCCATTCCATATGTCATTAGGAAACGCAAATAAAAGAACGAGATACCACTACACATCTATTAGAATGTTCAAAATTTGGAACACCGATAGAACCAAATGCTGGTGGGAATATGGAACAATAGGAACTTTCATACCTTGCTGCTGGGAATGCAAAATGGTACAGCCATTTTGGAAAACTGTTTGGCAGTCTCTTAAAAAACAAAACATACTCTTAGCATATGATCCAGCAACCGTGATACTTAGTGTTTACTCAAATGAATTGAAAACTTAGATTCACACAAAACCTGAACATAACTGTTTATAGCAGCTTTATTAATAATTGCCAAAACTTGGTAGCAACCAAGAAGTTCTTCAGTAGGTGAGAGGATAAATAAACTATGGTACAACCAAACAGTAGAATATCATTCAACACTAAAAAGAAATAATCTATCAATCCATGAAAAGACACAGAGGAAATTTAAATACATATTTCCAATTGAAAAAAAGCCAATCCAAAAAAACCTACATACTGTATGATTCCAACTATATGACATTCTGGAAAAAGCAAAACTATGGAGGCAATAAAATGATCAGTGGAGTGGGGTAGGGGTGACTAGGCAGAGCACAAAAGATTTTTAAGGCAGGGAAAACATTCTGTATGATACTATAATTATGGATACATGTCACCACACATTTGTCCAAACCCACAGAATGTACAACTCCAAGAGTAAAACCTAAAGTAAACTATGGACTTTGAGTGATTATGATGTATTAATATAGGCTCATCATGGATAAAAAATGAACCATCTTGATGAGTGATTTTGATAATAAGAAAGGTAGTGCATGTACAGGGACTGGGGACATATGTGCAATGTCTATGCCTTCTTCTCAATTTTGTTGTAAACCTGAAACTGCTCCAAAAAATAAAGTCTTAAAAAAATATTGGCATAAGCCAAAAGTAAAAAAGAGACAGAGGAGATGAAATATTACTAAAATCAGTGCCAATAAAAAAAATCAGCTGAAGAAAAAAGTAGAAAGACAGGACAATTAAAATTAAAGTACAGGTAAGAAGGATTAAAGATGGTAGCATGAGAGGTGAGACAGAGGCTTCCTCCTAAAACCCCATATAATACGAAAATATAATTAATGCTACTAATCCTGAAAGAGCAACAGGAAAGAGGACTGTGCCAAACTGCATACACCTGAAGAAAAGAATAAACCTCACGTACCAAAGTCATGGCCTGGCGGGACCAAAGCCCTTCCTCCTCCCCAGATCACCAGCAGGAGGAAGAGAAACTGAGTGGGAAGGGAATGGAGCCTGGAACTGCTGAATGTCTAACTCCGGAGATCGGATCTGGGAGCACAAACCTACATTTCATGGTGTTTTCATGGTACTCTCATGATTAGGGGGTTGGAAAGCTGAGACAGGCAGAATACCTGGAGAGACTGAGATTCCAGCCAGTTGTGGAAAGCAGGGATCCATATCAGACTTCTCTGGGACAAAAGAAAGGTGGGCAGTCTGAGAGACTTCCTAACAGCAAGAGGGATGCTAAAGAGGCAAGGACTGATCAGGAGAAAGGACAGGTAGAGAAAATTGTCCAGGTGCACTCCGCCAGCAGGTTGGGAACTTACACCATCTTAAGGAGCTCTAGGTCCCTGGCTGGCTACAGAGCTCCAAGGACCCCCTCCGTGATACACAGCCTACTGAGCCTTTCCAGGGCCAGCCCCACCTGGCTCACAAACTGGCAAACCCTACGCTGGTGTTAAGCCAGACAGAGGGAAGCCCTGTCCACTGCAACTACAAACGCAAAGCACAGAAGGCTTATACCCGTGTACTCGGCCCACTGGTTCTAGCAATGGAGACAGGCATAGCAGCCGGGAGGCAGGAAACAGCTCTTTCCTCCCCCCAGGCACCAATACCGCTCCCTTGGGACCTCTGACATTGCTCAGGGGCTGAGCAGCTCAGGAGAGTAGAGCTTCTGGGCACTAGAGGGCGACATATACAAATATGAAAAGCCAAAGAAACAGGGTTCAAAGTAAAATTATGACTACAACCACTGAGAAAAATTAAAATGAAATCAACCTCACGAATCTGCCTGAAAGGGATTTCAAAATAAAAAACATTAACATACTCATGGAGGTACAGAAAAATATTCAAGAACTCAGGGATGAATTCCGGTCGGAGATCCAATCATTACGGAACACAGTATCAGAAATGAAACATACAATGGAAAGTTTTAAAAGCAGATTAGATATGGTGGAGGAGACGATAAATGAAATAGAAATTAGACAAGAGGAATTCAAAAGAGCTGAGGCACAGAGAGAAAAAACGATCTCTAAAAATGAAAGAATATTGAAAGAAGTATATGACCAAACCAAACAGAACAATATTCATATTATAGGGGTACCTGAAGAAAAATGGAGAGAAAAAGGGATACAAAGGGTCTTTGAGGAGGAAATTCCTGAAAACCTCCCCAATCTGGGGGAGGATATAGTCTCTCAGGCCATGGTGGTGCACAGATCTTCCAACACAAGGGACTCAAGGAAAACAACACCAAGACATATAGTAATTAAAATGGCAAAGATCAAGGATAAGGACAGACTATTAAAAGTAGCCAGAGAGAGAAATAAGATCACATACAAAGAAAAGCCCATCAGGCTATCATCCGATTTCTCAACAGAAACCTTACAGGCCAGAAGGGAGTGGCATGATGTATTTAATGCAATGAAGCAGAAGGTCCTCAAACCAAGAATACTTTACCCAGCAAGGTTATCATTTAAATTTGAAGGAGGGATTTAACAATTTCCAGATAAGCAAAAGCTGAGACAATTTACATCCCACAAACCATCTCTACAGTGTATTTTGGAGGAACTGCTATAGATGGAAGTGTTCCTAAGGTTTAATAGCTTTCACCAGAGGTAATAAAACCACAGTAAAGAAAGTAGAACAGTTAATTACTAAGCAACTGCAAATTTAAATCAACTATCCCCAAAGTCAATCAAGGGACAGACAAAGAATACAGAATATGATAACTAATATTTAAAGAATAGAGGGGGAAGAAAAGGAGGAGAAAAATAGAACCGTTAGACTGTGTTTGTAATAGCATATTAAGTGAGGTAAGTTAGACTCTTAGATAGTAAGGAAGTTAACCCTGAACCTTTGGTAACCATGAATCTAAAGCCTGCAATGGCAATAAGTACATACCTATCGATAAGCACCCTAAATATAAATGGTCTGAATGCACCAATCAAAAGACATAGAGACAATGAATGGATAAAAAAACAAGACCCATCTATATGCTGCCTACAGAGACTCACATTAAACCCAAAGACATACACAGACTAAAAGTGAAGGGATGGAAAAAGATACTTCATAAAACTAATAGGGAGAAAAAAGCAGGAGTTGCACTACTTGTACCAGACAAAATAAGACTTCAAAATAAAGAAAGTTACAAGAGACAAAAAAGGACATTACATAATGATAAAGGGGTTAATCCAACAAGAAGATATAACCATTATAAATACCTATTCACCCAACACAGGAGCACATACATATGTGAAACAAATACTAACAGAATTAAAAGGGGAAATAGAATGCAATGCATTCCTTCCAGGAGACTTCAACACTCCACTCACTTTGAAGGACAGATCAACCAGACAGAAAATAAGTTAGGAGACAGAGACACTGAACAACAGATTAGAATACTTGGACCTAACAGACATCTACAGAACTCTACACCCAAAGTAGCAGAATACACATTCTTCACAGGTGCACATGGAACATTTTCAAGAATTGATCATATATTAGGCCACAAAAAGAACCTCAGTAAATACAAAAAGACTGAAATTGTACCAATCAGCTTCTCAGACCACAAAGGTATGAAAATAGAAATTACGCAAAGAAAATGAAAAACCCCACAAACACATTGAGGCTTCACAAAATGCTCCTAAATAACCAATGGATCAATAACCAAAAAAAAGCAGAGATCAAGCAATATATAGAGACAAATGACAACAATCATTCAACACTGGAAAATCTGTGGGATGCAGCAAAGGCAGTGCTAAGAGGGAAATATATTGCAATACCGGCTTAATTCAGGAAAGAAGAAAAATCCCATATGAACAGTCAAACTCACAATTAATGAACTAGAAAAAGAAGAACAAATGAAGCCCAAAGTCAGTAGAAGGAAGGACATAATAAAGATTAGAGCAGAAATAAATAAAATCGAGAAGAATAAAACAATAGAAAAAAATCAATGAAAGCAGGAGCTGGTTCTTCGAGAAAAGAAACAAAATGGATAAACCCCTAGCCAGACTTATCAAGAAAAAAAGAGTCAACACATATAAACAGAATTAGAAATGAGAAAGGAAAAATCACTATGGACACCACAGAAATACAAAGAATTATTAGAGGATACTATGAAAAATTATATGCTAAACAAATTGGATAACCTTGAAGAAATGAACAGCTTTCTAGAAAAATACAACCTTCTAAGGCTGACCCAGAAAGAAACAGAAAATCTGAACAGACCAATTACCAACAATGAAATTGAATTGGTAATCAAAAAACTACTTAAGAACAAAACCCCTGGAGCAGATGGCTTTACGGCTGAATTTTATCAAACATTTAGTGAAGACCTAAACCCATCCTCCTTAAAGTTTTCCAAGGAGTAGAAGAAGAGGGAGTACTTCTAAACTTAGGCCAGCATCATTCTAATACCAAAACCAGGCAAAGACACTACAATAAAAGAAAATAATAGACCAATATCCCTGGTGAACATAGATGCAAAAATACTCAACAAAATATTAGCAAACCAAATTCAAAAATATATCAAAAAGATCATCCATCATGATCAAGTAGGATTTAATCCAAGGTTGCAAGGATGATACAGCATTCGAAAATCCATCAACATCATCCACCACATCAACAAAAAGAACAAAAACCATATGATCATCTCCATAGATGCTGAAAAAGCATTCAACAAAATTGAACATTCATTCAAGATAAAAACTCTCCACAAAATGGGTATAGAGGGCAGTTACCTCAACATAATAAAGACCACATATGACAAACCCACAGCCAACATTATAATTAACAGTGAGAAGTTGAAAGCTTTTCCTTAAAGATTAGGAACAAGACAAGGATGCCCACTCTCCCCACTTCTATTCAACATAGTACTGGAGGTCCTAGCCACAGCAATCAGACAACACAAAGAAATAAAAGGCATCCAGATTGGCAAGGAAGAAGTTAAACTGTCCCTGTTTGCAGATGACATGATATTGTACATAAAAGACCCTGAAGAATCCACTCCAAAACTACTAGATCTAATATCTGAATTCTGAAAAGTTGCAGGATACAAAATTAATACACAGAAATCTGTGGCATTCCTATATAGCAACAATGAACTAGGAGAATGAGAAATCAGGAAAACAATTCCATTCACAATTGCATCAAAAAGAATATAATGCCTAGGAATAAACCTAACCAAGGAAGTGAAAGACCTATACCCTGAAAACTACAAGACACTCATGAGAGAAATTACAGAAGATATCAATAAATGGAAACACATCCCGTGCTCATGGATAGGAAGAATTAATATTGTCCAAATGGCTATCTTGCCTAAAGCAATCTACAGATTTAATGCAATTTCTATCAAAATACCAACAGCATTCTTCAATGAACTAGAGCAAATCGTTCTAAAATTCATATGGAACCACAAAAGACCCCGAATAGCCAAAGCAATCCTGAGAAGGAAGAATAAAGCTGGGGGATTATGCTCCCCAATTTCAAGCTCCACAAAAAAGCCACTGTAATCAAGAAAATTTGGTACTGGCACAAGAACAGACCCATAGACCAATGGAGCAGACTAGAGAGCCCTGATATAAACCCAACCATATATGGTCAATTAATATATGATAAAGGAGCCATGGACATACAATAGGGAAATGACAGCCTCTTCAACAATTGGTGTTGGCAAGACTGGACAGCTACATGCAAAAGAGAATGAAACTGGATTATCTTTTAACCCCGTACACAAAAGTAAACTCGAAATGGATCAAAGACCTGAATGTAAGTCATGAAACCATAAAACTCTTAGAAAACAACATAGGCAAAAATCACCTGAATATAAGCATCAGCAACTTCTTCCTCAACGCATCTCCTCGAACAAGGGAAACAAAAGCAAAAATGAACACATGGGACTACATCAAACTAAAAATCTTCTGTATGGCAAAGGACACCTTCAACAGAACAAAAAGGCATCCTACAGTATGGGAGAATATATTTGTAAATGACATATCCGACAAGGGGTTAACATCCAAAATATATAAAGAACTCACATACCTCAACACCCAAAAAGCAAATAACCTGATTAAAAAATGGGCAGAGAATATGAAGAGACATTCTCCAAAGAAGAATTGGCCAACAGACACATGAAAAGATGCTCCATATCACTAATCTTCAGGGAAATGCAAACTAAAACAATGAGATATCACCTCACACCAGTTAGGATGGCCACCATCCAAAAGACTAAGAACAACAAATGCTGGCAAGGATGTGGAGAAAGGGGAACCCTCCAACACTGCTGGTGGGAATGTAAGCTAGTTCAACCATTGTGGAAAGCAATATGGAGGCTTCTCAAAAACCTAAAAATAGTAATACCATTTGACCTGGAATCCTAGTCCTTGGAGATTACCCAAAGAATATAACTTCTCAGATTCAAAATACATATGCACCCCTATATTTATCACAGCAGTATTTACAATAGGCAAGATATGGAAGCAACCTAAGTGTCCACCAGTAGATGAATGGATAAAGAAGAGGTGGTACAAATACACAATGGAATACTATTCAGCCACAAGGAAGGAACAATCTTACCATTTACAACAACATGGATGGACCTGGAGGATATTATGCTCAGTGAAATAAGCAGGCGGAGAAAGACAAGTGCCAAATTATTTCCCTCATTTGTGGAGTGTAACAACGCAGCAAAATTGAAGGAACAAATAGCAGCAGACTCACCGACTGCAAGAAGGGTCTGGTGGTTACCAAAGGTGCGGGGTGTGGGAAGGCAGGTGGGGATGAAGGGAGAAGAGGATTGAGGGTATTATGTTTAGTACACATGGTGTGGGGGGTCACTGGGATAACAGTGTAGTACAGAGAAGGCAAACAGTGAATCTGTGGCATTTTACTACACTGATGGACAGTGAGTGCTTTACGGTATGGGTGTGGACTTAATAATATGGGTAAAAGTAGTCACCACATTGTTTTTTCATGTGAAACCTTCATAAGAGTGTATATCAATAATACTTAATAAAAAATTAAAAGAAAAAAGTTAAAGTACAAATGAGTAAAACAAGGATAAATAAGATCAACAAAGTCAAGTTTTGAAGTGTTGATAAACAATCCATGTAAAAGATTGATCCACAATCAAAAAGAAAATGAAAATAAGTATTATTATTAAAGAGTCAAACACCAGAGAAATTAATGAAACTCATCACAAGAAACCCAAAAAATCCTTTGCTTAGCTTTCTGAATGACTGACTAGAATCTATTTAAAAAACATAAATAAAAGGCCAAATATCAATAAATAAGAATGGATGATAACAAATATTATTTCAGCATTTGCAGTCTTTTTTCTTGCATCTATCTATATGACATGCCTCCTAATAGATTTTCTAAAATTGAACCGACTTCATATTTCTGAAATAAACCCAAATGGGGAAGATATCATATGTTTTAATGTTTTAATTCTTTTGTAGCTATTTTATTTCAGATCTGTGCATCAACATTGATAAGGTATGTTTGTGGTGGGTTTTCCTTTGGTTTGAATTCTTGTATTGGTTATGGGACTGCTGTATATTCACTTCACATAAATGATTTAGAAACTGTCCTGTTTCTATGCTCCAGAATATCTCAAGTAATATTGTGGTCATCTGAACTTACAGATTTGGGAGAAGTAGCCTAAGAAGCGAACTGGGCCTTATCTACCAACCTTTTTTAATGGTATGTAAACATTTTCCAGAGGTCCACTGAAAATCTCCCATTGTGTGTCCTGTTGTTCCCACAAACCAAACACAATAACAAGAAATGAGACCACCATGTCCCAGTAAACCTTTACAGATGCCTTCAAAAAAGTACACAGACTCTTGCTGGAGAATTAAAATATATCAAGTTTCTTCTCCAAGAGAAGGCAGAATGAGAAGAGATGATGGCTAGTCAATCAGTATTATTTACCATAGGATAACTGTGATTTTTTTCTCTTTAAACTTAATTTCTTTTATTTCAGTCACCTGCTATAGAAATTATACTTTTCTTTAACTCACAACCAACTTGATTTACTAACTCAAACTTTCTGTATTGTTTTTTATCTCACATAGTAAGCTTTAAAAGACTAAATTATTTCACTGAGCATAATACCCTCTAGCTCCATCCATGTTGTTGCAAATGGTAGGATTTGTTTTCTTCTTATGGCTGAATAATATTCCATTGTGTATATGTACCACCTCTTCATTATCCACTCATTTACTGATGGACACTTAGGTTGCTTCCATTTCTTGGCTATTGTAATTAGTGCTGTGATAAACATAGGGGTGCATATGTCTTTTTCAAACTGCACTGCTGCATTCTGAGGGTAAATTCCTAGAAGTGGAATTCATGGGTCAAATGGTATTTCTATTCTGAGTTTTTTGAGGAACCTCCATACTGCTTTCCACAATGGTTGAACTAGTTTACATTCCCACCAGCAGTGTAGGAGGGTTCCCATTTCTCCACATTCTATGCTGATGGACAGTGACTGTGGTGTGGTATTTTGGGGGGACTTGATAATAGGGGATCTAGTAACCATAATAATGTTCATGTGACTGTACATTAACGATACCAAAAAAAAAAAAAAGAATATCGAAAGAAAAAAAAAAGACTAGATTAGTATGCCTAATGTAAGGGGATGATCTGGTCTGAAAGCCCAGCTGGGGAGAAGTAAGACTGACTGGTGGAATATAGCATACATTATGGTAGAGAGGCACTACTAGCAACGGCTGTCAGGGAGGGGGGTATAAAAGGTGTGATGAAAAATAAAGTAGAACAAAAAGAAGAAATCAAGGTAAAGGACGTGCAGATCATGAGAAAGATTGGGCACATTGGGAGGTTACTTTTTTTGTAGGAAAAATTGTTTACCATACAGTTTTCACTGTCTTTCAAGAAGTAGGACTAGAAGATACTATTATTACAAATCTACAACACCTTATCAGAAACTATGGGGCAAGATGTGCTGTTAGTACCACATTTTAAAAATTTTTTAAAGGTGCATACATTTTATAAAAAACAATACCTTCAGCTGAGTCCAGAAGCACTTCTTAGTGAAACATATATTGCTCCAGCAAAATACAAGCAATCCACACTGTTGGCCATGTAAAGACTATAAATGGATTTATTTGTTATGGTTTGGTCTTACCACCACCTGAGTTTAGGTCAGTCAGTTCACTTCAGGTTTAACTGCCAGAACAGTCTAGGAAAAAAACAATTTTTAGAACCTTTGGATTTTGGTATAATGGATACAGCACTGTGGCTCCTCTGCTATTATAACTGCTACAACTCCATCCTTCTAATACAAGATAATATAGAATTAAGTGCTTGTCAATAGGTCAGGTTTGTCTATAAGTGGTAGCAGCAAAACTTTACCATAGTTAACCAAATGTTCATCCATGCTCATAAAAACATTTTAAAATAAATTTTCCAACCATATAAAATACAGTAAATTATGAAAATTCCTTTAGTAGAGAAATAATTAAGTGGGTCACTTTTTTATTTCCTGTTATTGAAATTTAATAACAATAAAATTCTAACA
The DNA here is from genome assembly GCA_029783875.1 of Phataginus tricuspis. Classification (NCBI taxonomy): domain Eukaryota; kingdom Metazoa; phylum Chordata; class Mammalia; order Pholidota; family Manidae; genus Phataginus; species Phataginus tricuspis. Next base: position 15,733,955 of record JAQQAC010002594.1, on the reverse strand, counting down.
TATTTGAGCTATATAAAAATTCAGAACTCAGTTGACTGAAACTAGGAATGAAAACAAGGAATGCAACAGGCAACACTTTGTTCATCTCTATCAATTGAGTGAAAAGCAGAAGTGCTTCCTTCTCTTTAGAAAAATAGCCCTTAAAACAAAATGGCTTGCCTATAAATGAGTAAACAATTATTTCATGGAATCTAAGATGCAACATCTTATTAATCTTGTCTGATTTTAAATCTTATATGGACCATAAACAGATAATTATGTGAAATTTCCTGAGTGAATTACAAATGCATATTTGTTGTACTCATTTCAAAGTCTTGCATAGCTTAGATAAAGAAACATTTATTTAGAGAGTTTACATTGTCAGCATTCATTTCATCACTACAAATTTGCTTTGGAGTTTTTCAATGCAGTTAATAAATATGAGGTATTTAAAAAGTGATTTTTAAAAGCCCCACCTTGACAACAAATTTACAGCTGTGAAACCTGAGCTTGATTTTCTAGTGCAAAGACAGGTCTAAGCTACACCAAATAGGAAAATGGAACACAATAAATTGCCCAGACCAGAGACTTGCCGAGAGTTGTAATTTCTTCAAATTACCCGAATTGTTCTAAACTTAAAAGGATTCACACAGTACATATTTATAATAAAACATACAGAAAATATGATAAATGGAAAACAATAAAATTAGAATATATTTTAATTTCACCACTTCACTAAACAAGAATCTAAAATAGGATTAGGTATTAACCTAATAATTCATTCCTCTGCCAGAAGGGCTGTTTTTCCAAGTTTAATATCATTGCTATCAAAAGGCTTTTTATAATGGTTAAATAGGTGTATTAACTTTTTTGGGAAGAAAGAAAGAAAAGAAAGGAAGGAAGGAAAGAAGGAAGGAGAAAAAGAGAATTACCATAGTTGCACTCTAAACATGAACTGATCATATGTCACATCAGTTCTTCAAATTAATATATATTTGTGTATTTACAGAGATAAAAATATATAATTATATTAATTCTGTAATTCAGCATTAAGGTCATTCTTAAAAGCCAGCACATTTATTCTTTTAATGCTTCTTGATTTTTCAATACATGCATAATTCTAATAAGTAAAAAAAAAATAAGTAAAAAGAATGGGTTGAAATAATTGAATGGATCAATGAGTGATATTTATAAACAAAAATGATTGCTTTAGTTATTGAATTTTACTTAAAGTACTCAATCACGTTGTCCACTGATAAAGTAGGATTTGAAACACAGCTTGAGACTCCTATGGAATGTGGGCTTCCTTCCATTTCTGCCCGCACTGAACTCACCCAGCCCCAAGAAGGGATGTCATGAGCCTGTGCTACAAAGAGAGGAGCACATACAATGTGGAGGGAAGAAAACATTTTTCTTAATTCTTAAATGAGAGGCTGTAATTTCTTATTTTTGGCACTAAGACAGGAAATTGGAACTCCCCTACTGCACCAATGCTGGTTCAAAAGCTCGGGAACTTCACAGGTGACGTCTGAAACTGACCCCTGTACGTGATGAGATGAAGAGATTGAAGAAAGAAGTAGACTACTCCAAATTAATAGGTGGCAGTTTCAATAAGCAAGGAAATTTAAATACAAGACTTGTCTTGGGTGGCCGCCAGACAAGTATATCTCTGCACGCACTCACTAGGATCTTAAAGATACCTTTGTACAGAGGCCTTAACGGAGTTCAGTTACAGTATGCCATCCAAATGGTCTCAGCAACACATTGCTTTCTCAAGGCTGCCTCCTTGAAAATGGTTCCTTCCATGGGAACCGTGGGCAGAGCATACATTCCAGAACAGGGGAGGTGGTGAGCAGCCTCTGATTGCCTGGCCCCGCCCATCATTTCCTCTCATGACCTCCTCCAACAATCAAGTTATCACATCAAGATTATCACAGGTCTAGAACGTCTGTATTATCTCAAAGTCTATGTCTGATTTTAAAGAGAAACTATCAATATAACTTTAAGAAGCTCTGAGTTGGACTAAAGCCTTATTCCATAAAGGATGCACCCAGGTAACAGCCACTCTGACACTAAGACTGCAGGCCAGGAAGGGGCAACATGAGAGGACAGACAGGTCCGAGATCTAGGGTTAGAATGTGTACTTTATAACTAAGTTCTTCATTTCCTGCATGATCATGGGCTAGGTATTTAACATCGCTTGGTCTTACTTTTCTCATCTTTATAATGGGAATATTAATGGTAGGATTTTAATCCTTTTGTGGATTAAATAAATTAATAACTACAAAAGCACTTAAAAATTCCTGTTACATAAGAAGGCTACTTGATGGAATTTCTATTAGTGTTGCTATTTTCTCATAAATTCAACATATATTTGCTAATTTATATTTACTGCCAGCATGGAAATATATATGTATGTAAACATTTTATATATCCATGTATGTATATGGATATACATAGATATTATAGCATGAATTCTATGAAACACATATATAGGTGTTATATATACTATCTTCTAAAATATAATGTATTCTATATATACAATATCTTCTAAGCATCTGCTACTACCTTTTCTTCTGGAACAGGGCAAGCAGCAATGTCAAAGAAGAAAAATATTGGCAGTGATGGCAGAGAAATTTGGGACCAAACAATGTTACTTACCTGTCATTTTATAAATCATCCTCACATTCCTTTTCTATAAAATACGATGATGTAGGGGCAAACTCATTGCCTAATTATGAGGATTATATGACATGAGAAATCTAAATTATTATCTCAAAGCATGAAACAAAGTATGTTCTCAATAGGTGCTTTTCCCCTTCTTCTGTTAACTCTAATTTTATAGTCTTTATGTCAATGTATTTTTATTTACAGAGGATTTCACATATCTCAACACTATATCTTTATATTCATAGCCCACAGCAGTATGTGTGTGTGTGTGTGTGTATTAACTGGCTACAGAAATAAATGGAGGACTTCTCTAGCCTTAGAATTCTGAATACAAATAAGTAGACAGATAAGATAGGTAGACAGATGGGTAGATAGATGATAGATACAGACATAGATAGAAATGGATAATGTTTCCTATCATTTAAAGATTTTTGTAAGATTGTTATTTCAGTATCACAGTGAAAATTTTACTATTTTATATAACCAATCATAATATTTTCCAATAACTAAAAGAACACACTCTCTGATGGTGCTTACTTTTTCATTAATAGTGTCTTCTTAGAAAGAAATTCCTCTGCAGGAGATGTTGCTTTTTGTATTAAACACTACATATTATGTTTGAAAATGCAGGATCCAGGAATGTATAACAAAGGCATTATTCTACAAGCATTATATTAACTACTATATCTTGGCCATTATTTCCAATGCTCTGTGTGGTTTCCATTTGACTGCTTTATAAGTAATTTCATTTGGACTAATATAAAAAACTATACCATTTATTGTGGAAAGTGGAACTTCTTGAAGAAATGGGTGATGTCAACAACCACTTAGTTGAGAATTATGGTTACTAAATAATTTAATGTAATATATACTTAATTGTGTTTGAAATCTTATATGATCTTTGAATACTTTGAGACTCAGAAAGACTAAGGAAATAAACTGGGACAAGTTTCTGACAATAAGAAAAATAATATATTGAAGAAAAATTAAAATTTAAGGGGAATTTTAGGGAGTTTAATTTGGCTTTGAACATATTCTATACTAGCTTTAAAACTTTCTTAAATTAATGTTTTATATGTTAGGGGTAATTTTATACTGAAATTTATACAAACATGTAATTAAAGTACAATTAAATTTCATTTAATGGATGAATACAATTATATGGCTTAAAAGAGGATATTCCTAATGATTTGTTGGTGTTTGTATTTTCTAAGGATTTAGTTTTTAAAATTCACCAGTAAATATATGGATTTTTGTTAATTGTGCCATTTCTGAGACTTTATAGGAGTCCTTGCTATTAAATCTCTATTACTTTCTACATTTTACACAAATATACATTCTTATCAATATGAAAAGTAACATATCTCGCACCTCTACTACTTGCTGTACTTTATTCCTGGGCACTTGGTTTCCTCTTGTTTTGCACTGAATATATTTTAAATACATTCCAAAGAAAAATGGATATTTAAGTAGGAGTTTATGTCAAAGGAATGCAGCAGGCTAGGATAATTTGTATTATTGTATTTTTTAAATTACTCTGTGTAGTAATATCTTTAATCTTTTTCAGTCCAATTGAAGTGATGCAAATTATGACATGACAGCAATGAACAAGTGCTTCCTTCTAAAGTGTGAGCCACTGATCAATTTGTCCTGTTGCATATCTAGAGAAGACTCCTGCTTGTGATAATTAAGGGAAATCTTTATGATTATTTTTCTCATGTGCTGAATACTATAATGAAAATGTAACTGTTACTGTGACTTTTTCTGGTATTTCCTGTACATTGTTAATAATGGTTACCTGGTATCATTCATTATCACTGAACTTTTAACCAGCACATTTTCCTTCCCAAGAGAACATATTTTTTTGATGTTGCAGCTATATGTACAGATATACAGCTATTTCTAAATTTGATTGTATGTATAGAAGGAATCCTGACTCTGCCACTTTATGTAACTTAGGGTAAATTATTTAATGCCTCTAAACCTTATTGTCTTTATTTATCAAATGGAATATTAATAATAAAAATCATAAAGAGTTTTTGAGGTTATTACATGAAAATACTTGTTAAATTCTTAATATAGCTCTTGCCACTATAGGATGCCCTCAAAAATATTAACTTTACATATATATAATATATAGTACATTATATGTAACATAAGTCATATAGGTAATATATTTGTAACATCCAATAAAAAATTAAGTTATTAACCTCATCATCATTATTACAGTTTTCTATTTATCATGCAGAAATCATATTCTTGGATCTTTGACTAATTCCTTGTTAGCTGACATGGTCTTAGCCAGGAATTTTCTAAGGAAATTACATGAGTGGTGTCCTCTGAAAGTGTTTCTCCTATTCAGCATAAGTCCATAAAAAGAAACTTCCTCTTGCAGAAATCACTTATAACTAACAAAGGGAACAAACCCTTTCTGAAATTTGTACTTCTGAAGCTGCTAGGCAAGGGATCCTCATAGTAAAGAAATAAAAACATCCTACATGCACATACATTAAAAGTAATCAAGGGAAAGTGAATCTCTCAATTTCTTATAACTGGTCTCTTAATTTTCATTTTAGGCCAATGGAAATCAGATTGAATGAAGGTTTCTGAGGACCATGAGAGCAAATTTGATTGCGCTGTGTGCTTTATATTCAATTTGCAATTTTGTGGTTAATATCATAAAAACACAAAATCTAGAGAAGAGAAAAACCCAATTAGATATATCTTAGGACAATATCATTGTATTTTATATACAATTTTGCAACCTGTATATTTTTCTCCTATAGCTTACATACTAGGTAATGTGTTTTGAAAAATAACAGTAGTGAAAATATTGACATACCACACTTTATTCATCCTGAACTACCCTATTGATCAGATTCTAGTCCACAATATTTTAGCTCCCCAGAAGTATGACAGCCACAATCATGAATTTTAGTATGGGTTATAAAGGGATACTATATAAATTTTTCACTCAAAAAATTGTTCCACAGCATTATATATCTTTGGTGCAACACTTCCCCATGTCAGTTGCAACTCTCTCTTCAAGGCTCTGGGTCAAGACCTAAAAGCTCAGATGATAACAGTGTGATTTCTATTACTCTGTGAAAGGCTATTGTCATCACTTATATTTTAAGTTGTTTTTAACCCTGAATCAACTGAGTTATACACACAAAAAATATATGGTTCAATGTCAAATTTTTTGTTTAACCTACTCAAATTCACAAGAACATTTTTAGCTCTGGCTTTATAAAATCTGTAGAAAGGAAAGCACTATCAATAGTAGGTAATAAAGTTATTTTACTTAGATCAGACAGGACCATAAAACTTTAGACAACTTGTTTGGGAAAATAACAATTCAGACTGACTATAATTTAGTGCTCTGGAATTTTAGCACTTTTTCTTGGAATAACGGTAAGATTTATCTTTTATTATTTGTTTTATTTTGATTTTGTTTGGTACTGTTTATGTTCCCCCTCAGACACCAGCCTTAAAAGTTGGGGTACCCAATGAGGAGTATAAACCTTTTACTCCTCGGGAGAAGCTCCAGGTTTTGAGTTCCTTCCCAGCAGTGTTAGGAGTGGGGTTTATGGTGACATTGTGACTCAGCCTTTCCTACTGGATTCAATGTTTCCCCTCATTTGCCCAACGTGAAGGGGTCACCTGGCCATTTTTTAGGTATTCTTCAGAGGAAATTTTCCGTATTTAGCTGTAGATTCATAGTGTCTGTCAGAGGAGTTGAAATCTGGATCTTCCTACACCATCTTGAACCATAATACTGTACGTGATCAGGTCTAATACAAATATCCACATTGTCCAGGATCACATGGTTACACAGCATCTCCTGTTGAAAGTGCAGTCAACTTAGAAGCCTTGTCCCCACTGTCAACTCACTCAAGAGACTAGAAGCCTAAGTAGTTCACCAGTAGGAGAAAAATCTTTTTTTTCAGTTTTGGAGCTAATTATAAGCAAGCATTTGAGAATCTTAAATAGATTTTGTGTTACAAATTAGAGCCAATTTTTAAGGACAGTAACCAGATAACATGGCAAATTCGATTTCTTTTTGTTTCTGGTACTTTTAATTTACTCTTGCTAAATTATTATTGTTATCAATTATTATTGATATCATTGTTATTCAAAAGCCTGTTTCTTAACACTAGCCTTGCCTACTCCTTAGACAGCATATGTCCATGATGTTAGTGTAGCTTCTCTGTTCGTCAATATTAGTAACAGCTCTTGCAAAACAGGGAAAAAAAAGCATATCATCTTTATACAGATATTCTTAAAAAAACCACATTTGTTTTATTAATGTTGATTATATATTAGGACATAAATTACTAAATGGGTTAAGAATGTTCATTTAGCATAAATTATATACTACCCCATATCTCACTATTTAACTTAGTTCCAAAATATTTCATCCAGTAGAGAACTTTCAAAGAGATGTGAATTTTTCTTGTTAATCAATTTGTTAATATGGCTACCTGGATTTTTGGTAAATGGCCAGTTTTCTGAAAACATTCTAATCTATCAAGAGTACAACCATACCTAAAGTTTAAAATTTATTATTCATTGTTGAAAGCTTTCATGTATTTGGAAATGAGCCCACAGGACCACCCTTAAATGAGTGGAGACTTTTTCTATTCTATAATTTTTGGCATATTACTTGAAAGATTGTTTCAATAAAGATATCATGATTCTGGGATACAATATTCAAAGTGAGTGAAGCATGGTTTAGGCATTAGTTCTTGATCAGTGTGTCATCAAGTTATTTTTTTTTAATTATGCTATAACAACTCCTAGGAATTTACCCTAAGAATGCAGGATCCCAGATTCAAAAAGACATATGCACCCCTCTGTTTATTGCAGCACTATTTACAATAGCCAAGAAATGGAAGCAACCTAAGTGTCCATCAGTAGATGAATGGATAAAGAAGGTGTGGTACATACACACAATGGAATATTATTCAGCCATAAGAAGAAAACAAATCCTACCATTTGCAACAACATGGATGGAGCTAGAGGGTATTATGCTCAGTGACATAAGCCAGGCGGAGAAAGACAAGTATCAAATGATCTCACTCATCTGTGGAGTACAAGAACAAAGCAAACACTGAAGGAACAAAACAGCAGCAGACTCACAGAACCCAAGAATGGACTAACAGTTACCAAAGGGAAAGGGACTGGGGAGGATGGGTGGGAAGGGAGGGATAAGGGGGAAAAAGGGGCATTATGATTAGCACACATAATGTGGGGTGGGGGGCACGGGGAAGGCAGTATAGCACAGAGAAGACAAGTAGTGATTCTATAGCATCTTAGTACATTGATGGACAGTGACTGTAATGGGGTATGTGGTGTGGACTTGATAATGGGGGTAGTCTAGTAACTATAATGTTGTTCTTGTAATTGTACATTAATGATACCAAAAGAAAGAAAAAAATATGCTATAACAAATATACACACTGTTGTACTGATATCTACCAACTAGAATAATGTGGTAATTAGCATATTACTTAAGACTCTAGGTGAGAAATTTGGTTCAGTATCAAGTTGGCACTCAGAAAAAGATCTGGTCACAGGTACACATTAGCATCCAGGGCAAGAGTTCTATACAATAGTAAGAGAATGCTTAAGGTAGACAAAAAGGTGATTAATACAGATGCTTTTATAAGTAATGAATAACACATTAAATCACTACATTACTGATAGATTTTCATTATTCCTCTTTTATTTAGTGCCATGTTAAAATATTTAACTTTGTCCAGTGTACTATCAAAAATATGGTAACAAGATGTATAAAGAAACACACAATAAGTTGAAAAACATTTTCCTAAAGCTATAGCAAGAGGTGTTTTTCACATGTGCGTTTACTGACTTCTCGAAAACCTTTGAAATAATAATAATAATTCCTAAGTGTAATTGGGAGGTTACACAGGAGTAATAATTTATTATAAGAACCTTATAAAGGGGTTTGGGGGTTGTTTAGTTGTACTTACTATTCCTATGCTATGAAACATGACAAAAATATTTTAAATACATGTACCAAGTTTGTACTTGCATTTTTCTTATATTTTGTTATTTGTATTTGTAGTAACAATAAATGCTGTGAAATATATATCTTTTAATAATATGTGATATTATATATTAACCGTAATTTTGTAATTTTCGCTCTTTTAGCCTATCCCCCCAATTCATTCCATGGCAGTTATGATCAATTTGATTTTAATAGAGGAATAATTATTCTCCAAGTGAATATAAGTATCTTTTTCAGCACTTTAGATATCTATACACAAGTATTGATAACAAAGAATATGTCATCACCAACTACTGGGGCAGGGATAAACTGATTTTGATATTAATTTTTTACTGGGATAAAAATTTATAATATTGGGGAAAATGGCAGGTCACTTTCTATTACTTGTTAATATTATAGTTCATTTCTTAAGTTTCTTAAAATGGTAATGACTTCAAAATTAAGCAGTTTCATCCAGCCAGAAATATTACATAGGGCTTTGAAAAGAAGTTGTCTACATATTCTGTATATTTTCTGACTGTAAAAAATTTAGTACATATCCACATGAAAATTGGTATTCTATAAATTTTGTTGATGATATATACTCTCACAGAAATTACTATTGGTGTTGGTACCTTCTTACAAACACATTTCCTCTTGGAAATTCAAAACTGATTACTACTTTGTAATCCTTTAAAGTTGCTCAATTAAGTGCTGGTATTGAAAGTAAGTTATTTTGAAGTGAGCATATAAAAAGCAATGCCAAATTCTAATCATAGACTTGGGAAGAGTATGCCTTCTGGTACTGTTGCTTCTATTAGGAATGTCTTAAGGTATATGTCACTAATGCATCAAGATAAATAGTAGTTTTCTAACTACAAATTTATTATCTACTTCATTAAGTGTGTGAATGGAATATCTGTTGCAAGAAACTATACCTAAGGAGTGACATATTTGTATAGCACCTCTAAATGTTTCATAACATTAATATTTATATTTTCTCATTTCATATTTTCAACAACCTTAAAAATATGGACATAATTTTATCTCATTATTTAGAGGGAAAAACAAATAATAAAGAAGCAAAGTAAAACAGAGGAGAATTGGTAAAATTGCAGTTGTGGCAGCCTCAGAAGTGTACTGCTCCAATTTCCCTTCAGGAAAGACTCACTGCAAGGAGTGCAGTGAGCTGACAGCATCCACCTCTGCCTTTGGGATTCGCTCTACCTTCTCAGCTCAGGCCAAGGCCATGCTCTCCCTAGGTGCTCCCAGGCAGTAACTGAACCTGGTAGGATTTCTAGAGCTGAGCCATCCCTGCCAGTACGGGACTATCCTAGCAGATAGTCTTTGCACTGGGACTCCCAGCTAGCCTGGCTGACACTTTCTCAAAGCTGCTCTGCAGTCTGAGGCCCTTTGTTCTCAATGTTCCTTCCCTCTCTTTAACAAGTCTAAGATCAGCATTGCAGTATGCAGACACTCCCTGCCTACTCCTTTTCTCTATCCTACACAGTAATTCCCCCAAACAAATGTCCTGCAAGTCCAATTCTGTGCTGATGTCTGCCACATGAGGATCTAAGATGAAATACAGTGGCTTAACTTTTTGGAAAGTAGAGATAAGCTTGCATTGATGGGACTATTGATAATTGAAAAATGTTGCCTGGCTAAGATATTAAATGTTTTGCCTATTTTATGATTAAAATAAGTATAAGAAATTATGTTTCTAGGATGGTAAGGAAACCATATTGCAGATCTAATTACAGAGAACAAGAGAAATTAAGACAAAATTTGAAGAAAAAAATCTGTTTGAGAACATGCTAAAACTATTAAAATATTGAGGAATTTAAAGGCTAGGCCTAGAGAGTAAAGAACAATGAGATAAGCTTAACATTGTACTTTTACTATAGAAGCATTTCAGAAAGGAACCAGGGGCCAAAAGTGGGGATAAAATCTCACAAATAAGCTATTTAATTTCAGGTAAATGCCACTTATAAAAAGCTCAAAGATCAGATTTTGTATTTCATTGTGTAATAATTGTGTGTGAATTTGAGCAAGCTAGTTAATCTCAATTTTCTCACTTTAAAATGGGTAGAACAATAATATACCACCTCATATCTATATCATGAGGAATTATTGAGCTAATTTTGTAGTGCTTTGAGAAGACTGTCTAATACATATTAAGTAGTAAGATTTTGTTAAAGATCCAAATAGGTGAAATTCACATACACATACACACATTCCCTAGAAGACACTTGTTTATGTAAAGTTTTCATGATTTTTGCAAAAAAATTCTTCTTTCACATGACTTTTGCCATTTTTTTTCAGACCTTGCTACACTGACATGTTATGTTGGAATGGCCTTGTATATTTACCAAAGTTCACCCACAAAATTTCATCAATATTTATTCTTGAGTAGAAGTACTCTCATAATACTCTGTGCTATATATTTGGAAATAATTATTTCAAAACTGATAGCTAAATATATTCTCTGATGTAGTGAATCAAAAATTTTAATTAGTAGTATGTGACAAAAACATTTCAAATGGTTTCTTATTAATTTGTATATTTGAATATGTTTTTGTAATGCAAATTTAGGTATGATGTGATCAATTAATTGCAGGATATGATTTGATTATACTAAACACTATTGTGGTTACTCAATTTGGAACTAGAATCTTCTGGAAATCCTACCATAATATGGAAAAATGCTGTGCCTTGCCACACTGATGCGTTATATTGGAGTGGCCTTGCATATTTACCAAAGCAATGGATAAAAACCTCTATAATGCCAAAATATCTTTTTTCTACAAAAAATAATTTAAATTATAATATTGCTTTGATAATAGATGGTTCTTAAGAATGCACATATCTAATTGCAGTAGGACAGAGGATATATAGCGTTTTCAGTTTTAAAATGCCATAAAATATTATTTCTTGCAATTATCCTCTTGTCAGCATTAGTATTTATATTATGCAAATTATGTAAAAAGAAACTGAATAATATAAGTAAATTGGGAAAAGTATGAAAATTAAACAAAAATGAATGATTGTACTGTTTGGTCTATGGTTTCCCATTCTAAAGTTTTGCCCTTTACTGAGTAATGATGTTGGACTGGAGTAAACCTTTTCCTCACACACAAAAAAGTAATGATTTATGACATTATTAATTGCCTATATGCCATCTGGACAGATGCTCCATTTCATTCTGAAATTAATTTTCAAAAAGTTTGCAGCAGTTTCAGAAATCATAATTCATTTCTATCTACATACCATATTTGGTCAGCTGGCTATTATTTCCTAGCCTGTTGGCACTGATAATTTGGATCAGTTTGTATTTCAAATCACTCAGGCACTTAATAGCTTACAAATGTTTACACTGGGACCAAAATGGAGAAGAAAACAATTTTTGAAGGAAAACATCAGTTTGTATATCAGCCCTGGACAATACCCAGTAATTCTGGCTTCATTTTTTATTATTAGTTTCACTCTCTGTAGTTGAAGCCAAGTCCTCATATAGCCCCCCTTTCCACACCAGTCTAGGCTTTTCAAATAAAACTTTCATATCATGTATCTTCGTGGAAGAAATCAAAACTACTTAAAGGTATAACTTTCTCATAGTTTGGCAGAATTTTATTCAGTTCCTCCTATATCTATGCCCTCAAATAGTTGCATTCCATTCTGATTCTGAGCAAAGCCATGCAAATTGCTTTGGTTAATAGAAAAGGCTTGAAAATTGCTTCAGTAATGAGATTTGCCCCTTTTTGGTTTTGGTGATACTGCAGTATTCTTCCCCAGATGTTGAAAAGCCTAGGGTAGCCTGATGAGAAACAATTACCATATTATCCCACACCCCAACTAATATGCAGCTTCATTGGCCAGGCATGAAATTAGGCCATCCTAGATCATCCAGTCCTAGATGACCAGCCAGCTGACCACATATATCCAGACAAGCCCAGTTGAGATCAGAAGAGCCTAGCCTACCTCAGCAGAACTGTCCAGAAGCATCCAAGTTGGTTTTTTTTGTTTGTTTTTTTGGTGTGGGGTGATGGGGGAAGGAAATGGGTTGGAACTCCATGTAGTCTTTCGCTCAGAATTATGGAAGCCAGAAAATTATTCTGAGATCTTGTTTTCAGTGAGCATCATTCTAAATTGCTAGGATGCCTTATTAAAGCCAAAAATATGTATCACCTAAAAAAGTGTTGGGATAAAAAATAAATAAACCTGATACTGAAGTTTGTCACTGATGGTACATATACAAATATATATGAGCAAAGTATATACTGTATATGGAAAATATAATTATTTAGAAATTGTTTCAATCAAATACTCTACTGTTTGTCTTAAAATTTCTTGCGGTTCATTCCCTTTCTATCTTCTTACAGTCTCTTGTAGCCACATCTATTATGCACTTCTGGCATTATAATACAATAATTAAGTTAATGTTTGTCTTTTCTTTGACTGTGACCTCTTTGAGGCTCAGACCTATTTCTTATCTTTTGATCTGTAGTATCTGACCCAGGAACTCATATTCAGTTGATGCTTTAAAAACTGTCACTCAATGAATTAATGTTCCCCTTTCAATTTTCTTGTATCTAAACAAAATATTCTGCTATATATCCACCTTGATGCCATAATACATTTCTCAGAGGCTTCCTTCTCCATCTGAGAGCCTCCATTTAGCCTAAACTGCTGTTTAAGGCTGGAAGTAGGGAATCTAGATGAACTGGATAGAGATTTAAAACTAAAGAATTAGATAGCAATAAAAGAAAAGGAAAGGCAGTCCAAATAATAACACTAGGATATTGCCATATTAATATGTAGAGAGAGAAATTCTAAAATGTTTTAGATTTTTTGGGCCCATTGACTGCATAGTGTATACAGCAAGATAAGCAGGCTTTAGTACTGACTCTGTTAACTAAAATTTAAAAAGTTGATGAAAGAAATTAATATTTTTAGATAAACTAATATAATTAGATTGCAGGCTTCATCTAAATAACTGTAGTATTACTACATCTATCCTAAAATACATGCAAATCAAAGTTCTCAAAAGCTTATACTAACCATGTGAAGTTCTCATGAATCATTAGTGAATTTTCATGAAATACTCATGAGTTTATAAGCATTCTTTAAAATTCACTAATTAATGTGATTATGGACAATCCAACAAATCTAGAAACATAAAAGGCCACATGTCATGTACACATATGTTCATGTACCCTATTTGAAAAGTGAATTTTCAAAACCTTAATGCCTTAGCTATTCAAAATAAATACATTCTTATCATGTTGAGTTCCAGAATCTTTGTGAATAGTTTGGGTGGCTCATATTTGTACCACTTAATATGAAATTTAATGAAAGAAAATGACATTGAGGTCACCTGCATTTTATAGAATTACTTGTTCACATGCACTTGAACCAATATATTTAACATCTTGATGGAAGGAACATGTGTTACAGTAAAAAATAAGAAAGATATGAGAAGTATTTGAGCCATGAAAAAATCATTCTAGGTTTTTTTGTTGTTTAATTTTTGTTTCATTTTTATGCACTTAGTGATGACTTGATTGCTACTTACTTCTCTTAAGTACTGCTTCCCTTCAGTTTGTGCGTTCTTTTCCTTTGCCAGGAAAAGCTTTTGGAACCTTTTGACATTTCTTTCTACAGTTTCACATACTAGAATGAATGAAAACCATACAAAATATCACATTTTTTAGCTTTGTTACCAGATTATATTTGACCATATATATTTAATGTCCATTTTGAAATTTACAAAAAGGATAATCTAATTTATTATTAAGTAAAAGAAGTAAATAAATTCAGTCCAATTCAATAAGTAATTATGAAGGAACTATGCTGAGTAATGCATTATATCAAATTCTGAGTACGTAAAAATTCTCTGATGTTTTTGAAAGTATAGTGGGAAAGTTGGAAGTTTAGTGGGAAAAAAAATAGTTTGCATTTAGTGGGAAATATGAAGGTGAAAACCTAAATTTCACATGATGAGTTGTGTCTCAATAAATCTTTAGGGGAGTGTTTCTTCCTTCAGACTAGATTGAGCAAAAAGACCACAAGCCTTTCCACAACATTAAAGAAGAGGCTGAGTGTACTCTAATGCTGACTTCAATTAAAATACCCTGAACCATCATTGCAGTACTACTTAGGTTAGAGGTGAAAGCCACTATTGTTTCTGAATTTTGACATGTACACTATAATGTACATACCCTACACTTACGTCCTCTCATCTGCAAGCAAGTTCTTTTCCTATCAAAGCAGTTCTTTTCCTATCAAAATGCTTCAAAAAGATTCATTGTTTAATTTCTATGAAGCTTGACTTTGGGCTATCAGTTACTAGACAGTTCTGCTGTAAGGATCACAAAATGCCTTGGTCATATTCAAGTTCAAATGTCTAACAGACAGTCTCTAGTTGGAAAAATAAAAAATAAAGACCTTTAATTCAACAATAAAGCACAAGCGTTTTACAAAAAAAAAATTGTAAAGCATATTTGCTCATTATTAAGCCACAAACAATTCATATTTCATTAACAGGGACACATGGAAATGTGGAAGAGAGACCAGTAGCTTTAATGAAATTGCATATTAGGGACATATTTTTCCTTCTATTCAAAGGAGACACAATTAGGGATTATTTGACAAGCACATAAACAAGTTCAGATATATGTATGTAACTCTCTGGAAGTCCTAAGAGATCAATTAACAGAATAAATACCTTTTTGAAAGTTTCAACTAGATGTTCAATTATATTTTCAATGCTTATGTGCTTTGCACAAGAAATGCATATTTTAATGTAATAACTAATTTTTCTTTATAAAATCAACCATATATTCCCACCAAAAATTTTTTTTAAATAGAAAAAACAAGAGATTAAGAGAGAATACAGAAGAAAAAGTCTAGATATCTTTTGGTTATTATTCATTTTTACATATCTGTATTCCTAAAAAGGAATAATATTTTGAAAATATTAAGCTGATTTATTTTGCATCCTAAGTAATATTCCCTTACAGCTTCCCACAGATCGGCTAACACTATACTGAGATTATTGAAAACTTTTCTCTTTTTTTAAGAAATAGAAGAGTTTATAAACAATATCTCTTGTTAAACGTGTCTCTAAGATGATATCACAGGAAGAGAGATAAAAGAAGAAAACATGAGATGAAATTCATATACCCTGGATTTCCTCATATATAGGGTCAACTCCAGAAAATAGAGTTGTTGTACAGTTATCCTTTTGTAGGGCATATTGATACCACCCTAGCAAGGATGGGTACAAGTTCAGGATCCCATGTGGTCTCCACTGTAACCACAACTGGGGCCTCATTATCATCCCGAGGGATGAGAGTTCTTGTTCTCTATTGTCCTTCTCTGACACCACTGTAGCAGAGAGCTTGAAGTACCTTTACAGCATGGCAAGGTTAGAATTCTTGACTCCCCTTTTGGCTTTTGCTGCCATGGATGTAGGTGGGGCCATAGTTTTTGCCACAGTATTTGGTTGCAGAAGAGTGGTTATCTTCTAAAAGTTTCTTGTCTCCCTATGCTTTTTGTGTCTTTTGAATAGAAAGAACAGACCCTTGTTGGAGCTTATTTTTCACTGTGCCTATTGGCAATTGGTCCACATTACCAGCTTCTCCATCACCAATCTTGGATACATGAGGCAAAAAGAAACCCAGGAACTTATAACTGTGTCCTGAGGCAAAACTTCTTTGGGTCCTGAGGTTCCTACCTGTTTCCCTTCTTCCCTACACCTTTAAGAGATTTCTTATGTTTGCTTTTTTATACAATGTTCAAGATTTCCAACTGTACTTAGTAGTGGGAAGAAGAGGGAGAGTATGTTTACTCATTATCCCAGAAGTAGAAGTCTTCTGTATTTCTTTTATTAGCTCTCGGCCTCTTCTCACTTTTCCTTGTTTGTTTTAAGAGAAATAATATGAAATTCTACAATTTTTATTGAACAAGTGCATCATAAGGTACTTTAGGATGAGTAAAGAATATTCCACATTAGCTACTAAGTCTAGTATTCACATTTGAGCACTTACAGAGGTCCACTGGGTGACTAAGAGCCATTGTGGAGGCATGTAAGATAGTAAGTGGTGGTACTTAAGAAAAGTCTTCCTGAAACAGTTCTCAGCTGTGTTTAGTATTTTGGTAGCCTTAACTAGTTTCCACAGAATTTTGTTTTAGTGTCACTTAAAATATTACCTTCTGTTTCCCATGTACTACGTTAAATGATGACCAATGTGTAAGAGGGAAAAAGATTTAAAATATGTATGCAAAATTAGAAAATACTATTTTAAGATTTTTAAATGATAAAGGAAATATTCCTAAACTGACTTCCTGACCTCATAATCCCAGAAATATAAATGGAGTAAAACCAAATACATAAGATAAATATGGTGCACAAATGCATGAACCATGTTACACCAAAGGGTGGAGGGTTTATTGGTAAAGGTGAGATTGAAGTCAAGCTTTACCACTTGCAGTCTCAGAAAAATCAGGATGTTTAACCTGTCTGAGCAGTTACCTCTGCAGAGTGAGGGTCATAATAGCTTCCTTGAAATATGTCTGTGAGGATATCTTAGCAGTGTATGGTTTGGTGACATTCCTTTGGGGATCTCTTCATTCTCAGAACTTATCACACTGTCTCTGAAGTCCTTATTTACTTATACTCTCCCACAACCTCAGGAAAAGAAATGCACTTTTTATCCTTTTATCACCAATGAATGGATTAATTAAATAAATGTTATGGATCTCAAGTAATGTTTCAATCTTCCTCTCTATTGCTGGAATCATGAAACATAAAGAAAAGTTTTGTTTTTTTTTTTAAGAAGAAATCTCCTTATCGTCAATGTCTTCCGTAGTATCATGATGTTCTGGGGTTAGTTTTATGATACCCACATATACATGTCTATATTTGTGATATTTTCTCTCTGGCCTACTTTTAACAGCAAGTAAAGCTAAACAGCATTAGGCAAAGACCACTGTCCTCATACAGTGATCAAATAGACGAGTCAAATTTTTATGACCTTAATTACCATATTGAAAGGTTGTTTTTATTATATTTCTCTAAACATGATAAAATAAAAGTTTTGCAATTTGTAGTTCTGGACCTGGACAATTTATACCATATGTAGGTATGATTCAAATTATGCTTTAGATATTTTATCTAAAAATAATGTGCATTTTTGTATATGTGTGTGCATGCCTGTTGTTGAAAAAATACTTGAGAAAAGTCAGATTTTTCCTGCTGAAAGGCCATAAATAGAAACAAAATAAGTTTCCTATGATACATATAATTATACCTTACCAATGTTTATGCAGACCTTTGATTTTTTTAAATAATTTTAAAATACATTTTTAATATCTATTTTATTACATCAGAGGCTTTGCAAGAAAACTTTTAATATTTAATATAATGTCCCTACTTAAACTGATAGAAACATGAATCTAGAAGCTTAATAAATTATTTTTAACAGAGATAATAACGCTGTTGACCTAAATTTTCTTATAAAATGATTTTAACATTACATTTGGAACATATACAAGCTTTATAATCTTCTGTTACTAATGTGGACTACCTGGTTTAAAACTAAAAATTATATTGAAAAGATAAGTGGACTGAATAAGAAAACCTCTTTTAGTGCTAGTTATGCCTATAGACTAATTCTGCTTTTTCTTCCCTTTGCACTAATACTTTATTTTTTAAACAGTGTTATTGAGGTATACTTGATATATGAAAAAAAGAAGAAGAAGAAGAAACCCTGCACATCCTTTCTGTAAAAAGAAGGTATTTTTGTTCACTCAATAAATATTTATGAGCACAAATTTTCAAGACGTTTTCTAATTCTTAATTATAACTTCCTATGAAGAACTAAATCATAATTTTTGGTATTAGCTATAATAAATATGTTCTAAACCAACCTAGACAATATAAATTTCTGCAAGCATTTATTTACAGTAATTTCTCTCTCTAGAACATATTCCCAGCTTTCAAAGATATTAATGACATGAGCCCCAGAAGACAGATTACAAATATTTTGTTCCAAGAAAGAAATTAATGTGATATTGAGACTGATATTTGAAAATTATGATTGAACATATTGAGAAAGTATAAATGGAGGTGCAAAGTAATTAAGTCATATCTCTATCACATTCTGTTCTTGTGGTGACATTAGTTACCGAGTATATTACCAGAACATAACACATTTACAGTAATACACAGTAATACCAGTGCACCATTTATGATGAAATCCATGCTGTGCCTGATAGTGCCCAACAATATCAGAAACTGAAATGATTTTTTAAATGCACATTTATTTGGTGTAACAAATACATTTGTTTTGTTGCCACGATCAAGGTATATTTTCTTTTTTCTTCTTTTTGTTAATGTGTCTTACTTTGATGATTATCTTAAGTACTTTGCAATGTGCTGCCTTGTTAAACATTTTTAATTAACTATCTAAAACCCTTGCTTGAATAATATATAAAGAGCTCAAGTCATAAGAAATTAATATATTCAGTGTGTTTGTAATACCTAGTATTTCTTAACAAGTGCTCCTTGGCAATTTATTAAAAATTAATTAAGTCTTGCAAAACGAATGCAAAAATGTCAACTAGGACTTTTAATTGAAGTCTAATCAAAATTATTATACCCTTTTTGTATAAATAAGTAAATATATATATAATTGGATAAGGAGAACATATTGTAAATTTGCTTAATTATCAGATCAATGATTCTTAACCTTTATATTCAAAATATCAAATAGGATATCACTGCTAGTTATTATGCATTAAATATACTCTCCTGAGTACTTTAAATCAATTTTCTTCATAGAGTTTTCCATTAATTTTGTTTAGACATTCAAAAGTTCTAGTAATATCATTGTCATTATTATAAAGTTTGAATTAGATTGAATTATTTTACAGTGACCTATCATTTCTTCCTTTTCTAAAGTCCTATATCTCTTATATCCCACACCTATCATATTTTCAGCTTCCTTTATTCCATTCAAAATATATATGCCTGTAGCAACCATATCATCAGAGTTTTCTGCAAGGTAGACATTGTTTTCTTTGACACAAACACTTAAAGCAGTTTAATTAATGTACTAGTTAAAACTTAATGCCTAAATGAAATTTAAATCTTCTTTAGATGGCCTATATACACTAATGTTAAAATTGTTCACTGGAACAACTGATGGGACTCTGAGAAAGATATTTAGAATAAGGGGGCCCAAAAATTTTTCATAATTTTTAAAAACTAGCCTCTACTGAATCCATCCCTATATGACAAGCACTAGGGTAAGTGCTTTAGAAGAAAAAAAAACATGTATTTAATCTTCATGAAAATATGGTTTATCCTACTGTAACTATTAAAAATTATATTATATATTAATTATTATATATTACATATATTAAATTATGTTATATGTATTATATATATTAATATGAATAGATGCAGAACAATTGATAGATAATTAGCAGTTACAGAAATTCAGCCTCAGAGAAGCTAATTAACTTACTCAATGTCACTTGGTTAGTAGGTGATATATATTTGGCATTTGAACCAATGTAGTCAAGAGAACAAAGATAAAAGTGCCTAATTAGTATGCATGATTCCTCAGGTAAACTAGGTTGAAAGCTATTTACTCTGTTTAAGTATAAGGACAGCCCTGCTTCCTGATAGCTAATAGATGGATAGCTGTTAAGCAGAGGTTTAATAATGGTCAAGTTATAGCTACCCGTGGATAACATTGCAAATTCTATCTTTCT
This sequence comes from Phataginus tricuspis, assembly GCA_029783875.1. Taxonomy (NCBI): domain Eukaryota; kingdom Metazoa; phylum Chordata; class Mammalia; order Pholidota; family Manidae; genus Phataginus; species Phataginus tricuspis. The sequence continues at coordinate 15,713,512 of JAQQAC010002594.1, read as the reverse complement.
GGGTTCTTCCTTTCTTTCCAATGACTGTCCACACTAAGTTGAAAAGTATCTTTTAAGCTAAACCAGAAATGGTCAATAGGAAAGCTTGGGGCTAGATTAGCACATAGATAGGAAAATTTATTTAGAAAAAGTAGATAAACATAGAGTGAGATCAGCTCAGGCACTTGTGCCTGCATTGACCTATTTATTCACAGCCAGAAGGTTACTTTGACGTGGTGTAAACTTGTCATTAAACAATGTATATACTCTACAGTATTGCCTTCTTCAAAAGGATGTCTGTATACATTTGATACTTTAAATACCAGGAGTTCATCTTTCATACATTTCCTCTTAAAACTTGCACAATGAATGCTTAGCATACATCTTTTGCTGCCATTTTCATACTCTATTAGAAGGGGATATTTTGAAATAAAAACTATTTATGTGAATATGATAATAGAATGTATATACACTTATCCATGAATTTCCATGTGCCTAGCACTGTTACTAGAATAAAATAACAGTCACAGAAAATGCACAATTAATGCATAAATGTGTGTAATACAAAGTAATTTATGTTTTGATATCTGTCAGGGTTAATTGGAACAAAATTCCAATCTAGGTAGTTTATCAAAGAGGGAATTTGTTTAAGGATAATAAAAAATTATTAACTGGATATTACTGTAGAATATTAAACAGCTTAAGAAATCAATGGGAGGTCTGAAAAGGAAATGCCACATTGAGTTTCAGGAACAACTACCCAAATCACTCCAGGGAACCAGTATGCCAAGGAATTTTCTTTTAAGATCATAAACTTGTAAGCCCTAGGACCACATTGACATTGTCACAACCAGGAACTGTCAAAATCAAAATCCACTATGATAGGTAATCACACACTCACACACCTATAAACATTCAGGACACCACTATGAAAAAAAATAAGCCATTTTTGCTCTTGTCACCAGAACCGCACTTTACCTACTACAAAACTGGTGTTTGCACCCTGTATTCCTGCTTTCATGGAACCCATTACTGAACTGGGGCACAACTGTTGATGTGTAGCATAAGGCAGCAAATGCCTCAGTATCCTTATTTGCCAGGTAAAATAGCAAAAGAAGCTGCCAGATGGCCTCCATTTCACTTCTGTCTTCCAGGGTCTTCCATATGCATATGATCAGCCAAATCTAAATCACATTTAGGAAACTGAATCCCAATCAGTTGGGAAAATGCAGTTTTTATCTTTACAGTCTCTATATTATAGAAAGGCAAACTAGAGTATGGTGGAATGGAGGTTGGATAACATAGGACATATATTCTGTTATTAAAAATGAATTTGATGTAATAATGACTATCATTTAGGTGCTGATACCTTTCAAATTTCTATGCCCTAAACTTCCTGCCTTTGCCTCTACCTCAGTCAGTCTTTTCAGCTGCAAAGAAACAAATGTTATATTAAAGGTGACTTAAAAAGGTAGATAAATATTACCTCACAGATAAAGAAGCTCAGAGCCAGAGCAGTTTCAACCTTGATGAAGTAGTTCAAACATGTTATCAAAAACCCTATGCTCTTCCTTCTTTATGCTCTTTCATCTCAAAGTGTCAAATTTGATTCTCAGGTTTGCCCTTCATAACCTGAAGCTCCAAGATGCGTGTTGACAGAGCTTGCTGCAAAGGCAGAAGTTGGGAACAGCTTCTCCTCACATGATTCTTTACAAAGGGGAAGAAAATCTTCCTGTGAAACCAGCGGCTCCCATTTGCTAGAACTGAATTAAATTAAATGCCAGGGCACTCTTATGGGAACACTTCAAAAGCTACTGTGTTTTTGCAGGAAAGAAAGACTACCAGCAAGTGAAAAGGGTCTAGGAATTCCACACATGCAGCCCCAAAGCCACCAACCAGGTCAGAGTTAATTACAGCAGCCCCCTTACCTGCCATTTCACTTTCCAGGTTTCAGTTTCCCAGGTCAGCTGTGTTCAGAAGCAGATGATCTTCCTTTTGACCTATAGTCAGAAGGTCAATAGTAGCCTAATGCCACATCACAGTGCCTGGTCATTCACCTCACTTCAACTCACCACATAGGCATCTTATCATCTCATATCATTACAAGAGGAAGGGTGAGAGAGTATAGTACAAGAAGATATTTTGAGAGGCACCAAATTTATACTTTTATTAGAGCATATTGTTATAACTGTTCTTTTATTATTAGTTATTGTTGTTAATCTCCTACTGTACCTAATTTATGATTATAGCTGTGTATATATAGGAAAAGCACAGTTTATATAGGGGTCAGCACTATCTGTGGTTCCATGTATTCACCTGAGGCCTTGGAATGTATCCCCAGTGAATAAGAGCAGAAACGACTGAATTCTGCTTCTCTATCACACCTACTCCTCTACTACAGTACCTGTTTCCATGAATGATATCCACAGTCTCCTAGGTCATTTCTTTCTATGCTCTCTACCCAAATTTAGTTGGTCACCATGTTTCAATCTATTTCAGTTCTTAATACATCTTAAATCCATTCCCTTCTTTTTATTTTCAATACCTCAACATAGGTCTAAACCTCATCATTACATTATTTCAAAAGTCTTCTCAGTCCCCATATTGGGGTCTTAATTCTCTTCAGTGCCAGAATGATTTTATGAAACACATATTTCATTATATTATTCCCCTACTTTTAGTTGTTACTGGTTCCTCATAGATTTTATCATGAAATATAAACCAATAACTTAGCATACAATCCTTTATTTGTCAATTGCTACCTCTTAAGTTTTCATATCTTCTTGTTTTACCAAATGCAATTCAAACTCCAACCATATCAGATTTTATGTCACCTACATTTTTAACCTCTATGGTTCTGAACATATTTATCATTTATTATAAAACCTCTCTTTCCCACTATCTTTCTTCTCTAATGTTACTTGTCCTTTAAGGCTCAGCTCAAGGCCCTACAGGAATTATTTCCTGACCTACAAATATAAATTTGTAGGCACCATGTTTCCCCACTGCATCCTAGGCATGTGTTAGTAATATATAATTTATCATATTGTCTTATAATCTTTATCTATATGCTTCAATAATGTTGAGTAGCATTCTTGGGAACTATAATGGTATCTTTTTTCTCATCTATGAACACTAATGAGTTAATTTATTTGTTGAGTGGCTACTGTATATCATGTAATGAACAAGAGGTAAAGAAGTATAAGGTAAGATATGATTGCTGTTTTCAAGGACTTAAAACATTACATTGTAGAATTGAATACAGGCACTTTCTTCCATTCATAGTACTAATCAAAGCTTGTAATTATGTATTTCTTACCTCCAACAGATTGCAAATTAATGTTCATGAAGAATATGCCTTCTTTTCTCACCACATATACCCATTGTCCACATGCCTGGTCCATAGTAAGCTGTGATTTAAAAAAAATATTGTAAACAGTTTTACAAAGATATAATTCATATAAAATAGACTGTGTATATTTAAAATGCACAATTTCATAGGTTTTGATATATGCATAAGCCTATGAAATCATCACTGGAGTAAAATAATGACATTATCTATCATCCAAAAAGTTTTCTTATGCCACTTTGTAATCTTTCCTTCACAGCCCCACCCAAACCTTCTCAATTCCCAGAAGCCACAGATCTGCGTTCGGTCAGTGTAGATTGACTTGCATTTTCTGTAATTTTAATAAATGTGATCCTATAGCATGGACTATTTATGTCTGCATTATTGCATTTGGCATAATTATTTTTGAGATGGTTCCTTTTTATAATAAAATAGACTCTATGAATTTACAACTGTTTATGCATTTTCCCATTGATATATTTCGGCTGTTTCCAGCTTTTTTTCTTTACAAATAAAGGTGCTATGACATTCACATGCAAGTGTTGATATGGACACATTCTTTCTTTTCTCTTGGATAAATACCATGACTGGAATGGATGAGTCACATGTAGGCATGTTTAACTCTATAATAAAATGTCAAACTGTTTCCAAAATAGTTGTACCATTTTATATTTACACCAACAATGTATGACAATTCCAGCTCTTCCATGTCCTTTGTAATACTTGATATGGTCACACCTTTAATTTTGGATATGACTGCAGGTAGGTTGAAGTACCTCATTGTTTAAATTTTCATATTTCTAATTACTAATGATGTTGAGCATCTTTTCATGTGCTAATTTGCCCTCAGTACATCCTCTAGTAAATTAGCTTTTCAAGCCATTTGTTCACTTTTTTATTGGCTTAATTGTTTCTTACTGTTGCATTAGGCAGTTTTTAACAGTATGTTTTGGATATGAGTCCACTTTTGGATATGTGCCTGCAAATATTTTCACTCTAAGCTCTGAATTTCTATATGTGAAATTCTTATATGTGAACATTTATACGCCATTTTCATTTTCCCAAATGGACTCCCACTTCTCACCATAATGAAGTAATATGGACCAGACTTATCCTCCTATAAGGCATAGTGAAAAAAGGAAGAAAAAAGAAAGAAGGAAACATAAAAACACAAAATAATGAAGCAATGGCTTTAAGAATGACACCTAATAAAAAGTGTCAGCATGCAAAAAATGCAGGAAATATGATATGTAATAAGGAGGAAAAATAAATAAATCCATTGAAACTAACCCAAGATTCGCATGTGTTAAAATTAGGGGGAAAAAAAGAGACTTTAAAATCGTAGTTATAACTGTATCCACATGTTCCGACACTTAGAAATGAAATCTATATTGTTTCAGATAAAAAATACACTGGATGGCATTAATAGCAAACTGGATATTCAAGAGGAAATTAGTTGACTTGAAGATGTAACAATAGAAACAATCCGGAAATGGGGAAAAAAAGGAAAATAGAAAATAACAAACAGAGAATCAGTGATCTGTGAGAAAACTTCAAGCATCATATTTGAACTTGGGAGTCCCCACAGGAGAGGGACTTGATTAAATTTTATATACAAATTTCTAACCTTAAAATGTTTTCTAAAATACGTAGTTTATACTTAGCACACAGATAGTCTAAACTGAATTTTATTCTATTGTACTTGATTTAGTGTACAAGGAGTTATTTGTTCTCTCTCTGTTTTTTATCCATGTCCTTTTAATAGAAAGATTTAATACTCAGGATTCTAGGAATTTGTGTCATTTTGGTTCAATGCTATTCTGGACTCAGATATAATGGTGTAAAGTTTGAGGCTATTTGAAGAAGCTGGGGTTCATCTTGTGTGATGCTTTGAAAATGAGAAGAAAGGGCTTTCCTATATTTGGAAGTGTCCTAGCAATGAGCAAAGGGTAAAGAAAATCACTTCAGAATGCTGTTTGTTGAATTCAAACAGAGGTCTGCTATTTTATGGACCATTTTTATTCTTTGGCTTCCCTGGAGAGATTCAAATAAAGAGGTTTGAAATATACCAGGTTGAAAGGCTGAATATGTCAAGAGTATGGATCACTGAAGCAAGATCTTCATCTTGCAGCTTAATTTTCTGGCTAGAGCACTTTATAAATGAGCGGAGACATTCATGGTTACTGCTGATACCTCAGACTCCAGGAACATCAGTGAGTCTCCAAGGGGTTCAAAGTATTGCACCACATTGAACATCAATGAGGAAGCCTTTCTTTAGCAAAACAGATGCTACAAATCTTACCAAATTTCCAAATTCCTCCTTACAATAACGTGTACTTTTTTTGTACTCAGCATGAGCCAAGGCAAACAAATAGTAAACAGATTTTGTTTATCATTTTACACAACAGGAACCAGCAGTCTTACTGCATAATGTATGCTTTAAAATAGGCAATATTGAGCTATGTATCCTTTGCATGATTCCACTTCTTTATTATTTTATGTCATTAATCCTCCTGTGGTTTCTTAGACAGAAATCTCAAACGATGAACTCTGAGGTGATTCAGTAAGTACCTGCTATAGTTATATAAAGATCCAAAATAGTTTTTATGCAAAACCTATTACCTGACAATAAATGTACTTTTCAACTCAATGAGAAAGACCCTGGAATGGAACAGAGGCATATCTCGCAGATACTGCAGGTTCAGGTCCATACCACTACAATAAGGCAAACATCACAATAAATGGGATATCACAAAAAATAAATCATATGAACTTTTTGATTTCCCAGTGCATATAAAAGTTATATTTACACTGCACTATAGTCTATTGAGTGGGCAATAGCATTATGTCTTAAGAAACAATGTGTATGCCTTAGTTTTAAAATACTTTATTGCTAAAAAATGTTAACCACACCTGAGATTTCAGCATGCTATAATCACTGAACACAGATCACTTTAACAAATATAATAAATAAAAGCTTGAAATATTGCAAGAATTACCAAAATGTGAAACAGAGATACAAAGTGAGCAAATGTTATTGGAGAAAATGATGCCAAAAGACTTCCTAGTCGCAGGATTGCTACAAACTTTTAATTTGTAAAAAACACAATATCCATGAAATACAATAAAGCAAAACATGTTAAGAAAAGGTAAGCCTATAGTGAATTTGACATTCAATGCAAGAAATTAAAAGCTTTAGGTTCACAGGACTATTTTCCTATCTCCTTTCACCAAAAAAATAATTACTCTGGACAAATCTAGAACATGAGTAGTTTGCTACAATGGTAAATGGGAGAGTACTGCTCCCAACCCATGAACCAGAATGATGTCCTCCTTGTGAAGAAAGGAATTAATGTCAGGCAAATCCCCATTGAATTCCAAATTAAGTTTAAATGAATCCACAAAAAAATAAATATAACCCCATGGCATAGGAAAATAGAAGGTGACCCAGGGGAAACTGCATACAAGTTAAATTTTGATAGTATTGTCACAAAATACCTTATGAGAGCCAAGAGTGAGTCATCTAAGGAATATGAATATATAAGGAGCTCTTTGCAGAACTCAGATATAAAAACAACATGGGCAAAATATAAGAGGAGGAAAGCAGAATAAAAAGTGAATTTAAAAATAATAAATAACATCTAATAATGGTATCAGAAGATTAAAGGTAAAACAAAAGGTGAATATGGAAAGAAGACAGAATATAGTTAAGACAAAGCTTTTTATATTGTGCACATACTATATGCTATGGAAGAATCAAGGATTCATCTGGGAAGAATAACATTCATCCAAATTGAAAGTAAACATGATTAAAATAATAAAATTTATCTTGATAAATAGTAATGGAGCACATAACTTCTCGATCATCATTTATTATATTATTTATGACCAACATTTATTTAATGTTACTATTTTCCCTGAACAATGTCAAGATCTTGAAGTGTTACTACACTTAATCTTCATTTCAAAGTGTAATACAAAGTTTATGAGTGGGGAAAGCTGAGGTACAAAGAGGTAAACTGAATTTCTAGAATGATTTTCTTTAAAGCAAGAATATATCCTATTCATTTTCTGGGATTTCTCCAATCTACCAACCTTGGTTCAGGCCTACCTACTGCTATGGAAGCTTCAAGACACACATGGAAGCTAGAATGTAAACTGACCCAGCATAACTTAGTCCTCCCCCATGCAGGTTCTGCTGAAACTTGAGCAGAAATGCAAAGCTGTAGGTTCAGGACATAAGAGCCACACCCTCAGAGGCCTTTCCTGATGCCCACCTTTTGTTCTCTCCTTCCCTATTCTATCACACCATCTTGTTTTTTTCACTTTAGTGAAAGTTACTTGAAAATTTTCCTTCTGTGTTTGTGAGTTTATATGTTACCCTCCCTAGAATGGAAGTTCCATAAGAAAAGGATACTGTTTATCTTTTACTTTGCTAATTACCCAATACCAAAATAATGTCTATCATCTAAAAGGCACTCAATATATATTTAGTTAATTACCAATTATGAGAGAAAAAGCCATACAAAGGCACTTAGAACTCCCTATCTGTACAAAACTGTTAAGTTAAAGCAACACAAAAATCATTGAGAAATTTAAAACTACTATTACCACAAAAGTACTAAAATATTCAGAAATGGTTATTCCTATAGCAAAATATATTTTTCTCTAGATTGGCTGATGACATAAATAAAAAGACAGTACTATGAGCTTGTTATTTGAGAAATACCTTTTGGCTTGCTACGAGGCTCCAATACAGAATGGGACCCCCAGTGACTATGTGACCTAAGCTGTCTCACTTGAATAAGATCTAATACACTTGACACAAGGTTAAGCTTGCCCATCAGGCCTCCCATAGGGAAAGAAATGGGTCCAAGCAGATACTCAAGGCACAAATAAAGTAAAATCCAATTTTTCACACTCCATATACATATATATCCCCCCACACTGCAGCCCCTCCCCCACTTCAGGCCTTAAACATGACCCCATGGAGAGTTTTCATAACCAGCTCAAAGAGGCAGAAATAAATTAAGACTGGCTGACCAATAGTTCTGCATGATATGCTGCCACCAGCTATAAATGGACAGCTGCAGCATGACTTCCCCATTCAGGAATATCTCTTAAGGACAGTGGAAAGAGTCAGTCTTCCACATGGCCATCTTGTACATTTATCCTAGAAAGATGGATGTCGTTACATAAGGTTTATGCTTGGTGTCTAAAGTTTTGACAAGATGATCCAAATCTAAGTCAAGAAATTGGAAAGAACAAGACTGGACATTTGGTGACAAGAAAATTAAGTATGAGAATATGTTTTGTACCTGATATCACATCTAAAAAAAATAGTGGCTTGATGCCTTAGGAGTCTGGGTCTTCTAATATATTCTATATCATACAAAAAGCTAGTGCAAAATAGTGGAATGATTTATTTATTGTATTAAAATACATTCTAGATTGCTCAGGATAATCTCTGTATGCAGCTGTTGTTTGAGTATTATTATCAATAGTGTCCTCTCATTCATCAAAATAGTGATTTGGATGTCAAATTATATGATAACTAACCTAGTAAACACATGTTTAGCTGCTCCTGGGAGACAATATTTTATATTACTATACAGAGTGGTAAGTTTTACTAGAGGTCTACTGTAAACTTATGTAGGCAAACATAGTCTATATGATGACACTGACTATAAAAGATATATTGATATATTGACTATAATAGATACACAAAAAATATAGATGAAGGAATCCAAGAAAACACCAAAGACAGTCATCAAATCACAAAGGAAAAAAGCAAGAAGAAAGGAATAGAGAGGCACTGTAAAACCACCCATAAAAACAATCAACAAAATAGCAATAAGTACATACCTATCAATAACTACTTTAAATGTAAATGGACTAAGTGCTCCAATCAAAAGACTAAGGATGGCTGAATGGATAAAAAAACAAGACCCATTTATATACTGCCTATGAGAGATTCACTTCAGACCTGAAACATTTACAGACTGGAAGTGAAAGGAAGGAAAAAGATATTCCATACAAATGGAAGCAAAAACAAAAATAAGAACAAAAAAACCTGGAGAAGCAATATATGCGTATCAGACAAAATATACTTCATAAAAAAGAGGGTAAGGAAAAGCAAAGAAGAGCATTACATAATTACAAAAGGATCAACCCAACGAGAGGATATAACAATTGTACATATCTATGCACCCCAATATAGAAGCATCTAAATATATAAAGCATATATTAACAGACAAAAAAGAAGAAATTAACAATAATACAATAACAGCATGGGAGTTTAACACTCCATTTACAGCAAAGGTTAGATCATTCAACAAGAAAATCAATAAGGAATTATTGGGTTTGATAACACAATAAACCACATAGACTAACATCTATATATATAAAGATAATCAAATCCAAAAACAACAGTATACACATACTTTTCAAGTACACATGGAACACTCTCCAGGATAGATCACATGTAAGGCCACAATTTTCAATAAATTTAAGATTTAAGTCATATCAAGCATCTTTTCCAACAACAATAGTACGAAACTAGAAATCAATTACAAGAAAAAAAACTGGAAAAAAAAATCACACAGAGGCTTAACATCATTCTGCTAAATGACCAATGAGTCAATGAAAACATCAAAGATGAAATTAAAAAATAGAGAGAAACAAGTGAAAACAGAAACACAATGGTTGAAAATCTTTGAAATGCAGCAAAAACAACTCTAAGAGGGAAGTTGATAGCAATACAAGCCTTCTGAAAAATGGAACAAGAAAAATCTCTAATAAATAATCTAACCTTATACCTAAAGGAACTAAAGAAATAAAAACAAATAAATCACAAAGTTAGAAGGAATAAAATAATAAAGATCAGAGCAGAAATAATTGAAATATAGACTAAAAAAAATCAATGAAACTAAGAGCTGTTTTCTTAAAAAGACAAACAAAATTAATGAACCTTTAGTCAGACTCAATAAGAAAAAAAGAGGGAGGGCTCAAATAAAATAAAATATGAAAGTGAAGTTACAACCAAAATTACAAAATTAAAGGAATATGAATGATTACAACAAATTGTATGCCAATAATTTGGAAAATCTGGAAAAAATGGATAAATTCCTAGAAACATACAATATTTCAAGACTGAAATAGGAAGAAATACAAAATCTAAACAGACTGATTACTAGTAATGAAGTTAACCAGTAATCAAAAAATTCAACAAACAAAAACCCAAAACCAGATGGCTTCACAAGTGAATTCTACGAAACGTTTAAGAGCTAATACCTATCCTTCTCAAACTATTCCAAAATGTAGAAGAGCAAAAAATGCTTCCAAATTCATTCTATGAAGCTAGCATTACCCTTATACCAAAACCAGACAAAGAAACTACAAAAAAAGAATATCCCTGATGAACACAGATGGATGCAAAAATCCTTAATAAAATATTGGCAAAACCAAATTCAAAATACATAAAAAGGATCATATACCATGATCAAGGGGGAGATATTCCAGGGATGAAAGGATGTTTCAACATCCACAAAACAATCAATGTAATACACTGCATTAACAAAAGGAAGGATAAAAACCTTGATATCATATCAACAGGTGATGAAAAAGCATTTGACAAAATTCAATATCCATTCATGATAAAAACTTTCAACAAAGTGGGTACATATCTCAACATAATAAATACAATATATGACAAATCTACAGCTGATACCACTCTCAATGGTGAAAAGCTAAAAGCTTTCCCTCTAATATTAAGAACAAGACAAGGATGCCACTCTCACCATTCTTATTCATCATAGTACTAGAAGTCTCAGCCACAGTAATCAGACAAGCAAATGAAATCAAAGGCATCCAAATTGGAACAGAAGAAGTAAAACTGTCATTATTTGCAAGTGACATAATAGCATGTATAGAAAACCCTAAAGTCTTCACCCCAAAACTATTAGAACTAAATAAATGAATTTAGTGGAGTTAGAGGATACAAAATCCACTTACAGAAATATGTTGTGTTTCTATACATTAATAACAAACTCTCAGAAAGAGAAATTAAGAAAACAAACACATTTACAATTGCATAAAAAGGATAAAATACCTAGGAACAAATTTAGCCAAGGAGGTGGAAGACCTGTACTCTGAAAAGGTAAGACGCTGATGAAAGAAACTGAAGACAACAAAAATAAATGGAAAGACATAATGGTATTCATGGATTGGAAGAATTAATACTGTTAAAATGTCCATACTAGCCAAAGCAATCTACAGATTCAATGCAGTTCTTATCAAAATGACAACAGTATTTTTCACAGAACTAGAACAAATAATCCTAAAATCTGTATGAGACCATAAAAGACCCTAAACAGCCAAAACAATCTTGAGAAAAAAGAATAAAGGTGGAGATAACACCTGATTTCAAACTATACTACAAAGGTTGAATCATCAAAACAGTATGGTACTGCCACAAAAACAGACATGTATCAATAGAATGAAGAGCCATAAATAAGCCCATACTTGTATGTTCAATTAGTCTCTAACAAGGAATCAAGACTATAAAATGGGGAAAAGACTGTCTTTTCAATAAACAGTGCTGGGAAAACTGGATGGCTACATCCAAATGAATGAAAGTTGACCACTTTCTTACACCATACACAAAAATAAACTCAAAATGGATTAAAGAGCTAAATGCAAGACCTGAACCATAAAACTTCTAAAACAAGCATAGGCAGTAACTATGGGACATAAGCATTAACAATTATTTTCTGGATACATCACCCCAGACAAGAGAAATGAAAGCAAAATTAAGAAAGTGGGTCTACATCAAACCAAAGAACTCTGCACAACAAAGGAAACCATCAACAAAATGAAAAGGCAACCTGCTCAATATATTTGCAAGTGATATATCCAATAAGTGCTTGATATCTAAAAAATGCAAAGCATGCATAAAATTCAACAATAAAAAAGTAAATGATCCAATTAAAAAGTGGGCAAAGGAACTAAATAGACATTTTTCCAAAGAAGACATACAGATGGCCAACACACACATGAAAGGATACTCAACATCATTAATTATCAGGAAAATGTAAATCAAAACCACAATGCGATATCACTGCATACCAGCCAAAATGGCTAGAATTAAAAAATAAGAAATACCAAGCATTGGCAAGGATGTGGAGAAAATGGTTTTCTTTTGGTGGTAATTTCCCACTGTTGGTGAGAATATAAACTGGTATAGCTACAATGGAAAACAGTATGAAGTACACTCAAAAAAAGGAAATACCATATGATTCAGTAATTCCACACCTGGGTGTTTACCCAAAGAAAACAAAAACACTAATTCAAAGAGATATATGTTTATGTTTATTGCAGAGTTACTTACAATAGCCAAGACATGGAAGCAACTTAAGAGTCCATCAATAGATGAATAGATAAAGATGTAGTATATATATATGCCACATATATATATATGTTTGTACACATATAAACAAAATGGCACAATGGAATATTATTTAGGCATAAACAAGAATGAAATCTTGTCATTTGTGAGTATGGATAGACCTAGAAGATATTATGCCCAGTGAAATAAGTCAGACACAGAAAGACAAACACTTTATGATTTCACTTATATGTGGAATCTAAAAAACAGAACAAATGACAAAGAAACAACCAAAAACAAAAACCTGGAAACAGACATCAATACAGAGAACAAACTGGTGGTTGTCAGAAAGGCCAGGGATTGGGCCTAATGGGTGAAATAGGTGAAGTTATAAAATAAATAAGTCACAGAGATGAAAAGTACAGCTTACAGAATAACAGCCAATAATATGTTAATAATTTGTATGATGACAGATAGTAGTTACATTTATTGTGGGGAGCATTTAGTAATATACATAAATACTAAATCACTATGTTGTACACTTGAAATTAATGTAATATTGTCAATTACTTCAATGAAAAAAATTTTTCAAATAAAAAGTAAAAAAAGAGTACACATACAATGGGTACTGAAGAAGGGAGTTATAAATAAGAGCAACTTGTAACTAGTAGCAATAACAAGAACTCTTTTATCAATTTTCCAACTTGCTGGGTCATGGATATGTTTGTATTTTAACTAATTTTAATCAATATAGTACAGAAACAATGTTTGGTGGTAGATCCCTTTAAAAATTGGTCCATAAGTTAAATAATATGTAGAAGTAATTTTAACAGAACTAAAGCACATAGCACATGTTGACACCCTGGTCTTGGAGTTGGACATAGAATGAATTTCTTTAGTCCTCCTTGGAAAGGATGTTTGCACTATGTTTTGCAGGAGCCTTGTTTTCACTGCTGCTCTTATTGTTATTTTGAGATATAACTGTGAAAGAAAATATATACAAATAAAAGTTAGCCATCCAAAAATGTTATTTTTCTTTTGAAATGCATTCACTCTTACTTTCTATACAGGTGCAAAAAAACTATTGACATTTCTGTTTCTCAGTACCATAGCTGAAATGGGCTATATATCCCTTGGCTCTTATATGGAGTAGGCCTCTGCTCTACTTGACAATAGAGGCTTCAACTCAGTATTGTGAAACTTGAACAAGTTATGCAATCATATAAGACCAACAGGAACTCATTTTTAATTGTAGCATATTCCCTAGCAGCAATATACAGCAGCTGAGTATCCCCTGGTGGCAACAGAAAATGTTCATTCTATCTAGGGTAATCCTTTGGCCTGACCCTGGCTGCTGCTCTGCTCCCTCCAGCTTCCCATTGATTCTAGGAATTACTACGTAGTCCTTCTGTAAATCTCTTTTCTTCTTGAATTAGACAGTCAATTTCTGTTTGCAATTAAGAAATCTGACTGATATACCTGTATTTTAAAAATAATAGAAGTATTTACAAACTTTACTACTCTAAATAAAATAACCCAATAATTTTAACATAATAGCTTACATAAAATCTAATAAGATCATAATAATTTACAATAAGATCTAATGCTTTTAGCTGATCCAAGAATTAACACAAATAAAAAAATACAAATACATCTTACAGAAAGTCTAGTGAAAATATAAGATGTCAATAAAACACAGTACACAGGAAGGACATATAGTACCACCAAGCTAAACACGATCAGAAAGTAGGAGTTAAAGGCCTGATGATCTCAGCTAAATATCATACAGACTATTTAACAAGTTTTTAAAAAGTGAGTGAAATGAGACTTTGCCCTAGATCTCACTCCCAGGTCTAACACTTACTGCCCGTGTGATTTTCAGCAAATAACTTGCCTAAGATACACTGCCTTCATTTATATAATAAAAAAACTGTGAAACCAAAACCAGTCTTGCCATTTTATTGGTTTTCTCATTTACGAATTAAATAAATCTTTGATACATGTTCACTCTATTTATTCATGTAAGAGTTTTTAACTTTTAAAAACCAGCTTTTAAGAGTTGTCCAAGTGGACTCATTTTCTCAAGCCAATCAAACTTTGTAGGCCAAAAATGTGCACCTCATGGGCTGAGTCCATGCATGCATTTTTTTGGTTCCTGGAGTAAATTACAAGCAGCAAAAGAATTTTACTTCTGCTGCTTCTCTGGTTCTCTGTTTTTTCCTTCTGATTGTTTTAATTTTTTTCTTATTTTTGGTTGTTTTGATTCTTATTTAAATATAACTTCCCCATTGTTAGCAGCAGTGTTTGGGAATTAGATTTTATTTTCTGATCATTTAGTGCTTTCTTTGAGTAAATGGAAGAAACTAGTCTTTGCCAGCTGACACATGATTGAGATTTTATGTTAATCTTTCTGAGGTCTGCTTATCTATCCAACAGATAACCTCCAAAGATGGTCACCAACATTTCTCCTATTCCTGTATCTTCATACCACTTCTTTTTTTCAAGAGGTGGAATTCTTTTAGCAACCTGTTGAATCTGAGCTGCTCTGTGACTTGCTTTAACCAACAACACATAGAAGAGTTATAATGTACCAATTCTAAGACTAGCCCACACAATGTTTGATGTCTAAATGCAAGTCTGATCACACCCCAACTGGGCGAGTTGCATGTGAAAGTCCTCAAGAGAACAAAGAAAAGACCCTGTGGTGGCACAGAAACATGAGGCTTTATTGGGACATACAGGGAGTCCAGGAGCAGCTGGCTGGCCGAGGTTGCACACCACTATCATGGACAGAGGGACCTGATTACATGTAGTGAGGAGCCAAAGATAATGTACATGCTAGAAAAGGGTATGTGATTAATAACCATTCCACCTGGCTGCCAGAATGAACCTGCCCTTGCATGACCAGAGCTCCAAAGAACAAAACCTTCACCAGAGGGGCCTGGACACCAAGATGTCCTATAAATAAGGCAGGCCAGACCCAAGACATTGACATACCATAAACTGGGTAGGTCACCAGAAGAATGGGACCATGTGGACACTTGGTTATTATTAGACAAGAGGTTACAAGCAGGCAGTGTTGGTCCCTACAGATGGCTTCCACTTTTGCTGTCTGGATGCTATAGGTCAACACTTAAGAAGTCACATTATCCTGCCAGAGAGAGAGATACCATGCCACATTTGTTCCAGCCATTCCAGCTTAGACACCACACATGCAAGTGAAGCCATCTGATATATTCAAGCCCCATCTAAATACAGCTCGACGGATGACTCCAAACAACCCCAGTGGAGCAAAAGGATAAGTTCACTAAGCACAGACTCGTGAGAAATGATAAAGATTTGGTTGGTTTATAATATGGAAACAGGTAACTGACACAGAAATTCATAGACTTAACGCTTGTTAAGATGTCTGAAACATTTAAGACACTCTCAACATAGACATCCTCAGCTAGACAAAAAGACTTCTCTGAATTGCAGTAGAATTGCTCAGTGATATCTGGACACACCTAAAGTAGAAGTTTGCTCAGAAAGGATTATGGATGTGGCTTTTAGGGCGTGGAGTGAAACAGTAATAGTCATTATTCACAGGTTTGTTCTTTTTGTGTGAATATCCACAAATTTGTTCTTTTTTAAATGACACTGTTGTTTGATGAATATATGTTGTACATGTGTATAGGGGAGAGGTGGTCATATAATATGTCTTCTGTCTTTTTAGTTCACAAATCTTTATCGTAGTGAAACATAATAATCAAGATAGACATATATATGACTATGAACAGATCACCTCCAAAGATGGTCACCAATAATTCTCCTATCCCTGTATCTTCTATTTATCTATCTATATCTATATATATATGCTCATCATATATGCTTATTTCTATTTAAAATTGTAATTATATATTTGGGTTTTGTTAAACAACATAATTATAGGAGTTCTGGGAAGATGGCAGGGTGAACGGAGCGACAGAATTTTCCTCCCAACATTATATTTATCCACAAAAACACAGCAAACGCAACTGTTCCAAAAAGAGAGACCAGAACAAACAAGAAAGCGCACACAGTGCAGACACACCTGAGAGGACTAGGCAGCGGGCGAGGCGGGTAAGAAACGGAACCACAAACAGCGACCCGGCAGAACCTGAGCACTACCCCACCCCAGCGCACCGGCGGGAGGAGAGGATTCGGAACCGGGAGGGAGTGGAAGTGCAGGACCAGGAGATAACCAGCCCCAGACCGGCCCCAGAACGCGGGCGCACAAAGCGCGGTGTGGCGGAGATTGTAGAGACGGAGGGTGCAGGGTCTCAACAGGAACGCGCCTGTCTGCTCGTGGCTGGCTCAGGGAAGGAGAAAAGAGAAGAAAAAAAAAAAGGAGAAAAGCACGCATTTTGTTTTGCAGTGGTCTTAAAGAGACAGGAGTTCAGCAGAGAACCTCATTGCCTTGGCACACTCAGCCCAGCAGGCTGGGAGTCCATAGTGGGCGACTGGGAAAGGGTAGCCATAATTAGGACCCCCACAGAGCTCAACAGCCTTCCATTCATTCTCACCCCGGCCACAGCCTTAAAGGGCTGTGCAGAGCGGTGCAACCACGGCTCTGGAATAGTGGAGCAACAGCGCCACCTACAGCATTCACACAGAACCACCCGCTATGGGTGTTTTTGGTTTTTGTTTTCTTTTGTTTTTTCTTTTAGGTGCTGCTGCTTTTTCTTTTTCTTTCCTTTCTTTTCCTTCTTCTCTCTCTCTTTTTACTTTTTTTTATTGGTAGCAGAATTTTTTTTTCTTTTCGCTCCTTTCCTCTCTTTCCTTTTTAAAGTCATAAAGAGCCCAGCTGACATACGTGACAACTACCAACAACCAATTCTATACTCATGAGAAGACAGAAGAATATGATACAGACAAAGCTTCAGACAAACACCACCCCAGAGAGAGAATCTTAAGGAATGAACATGCACAGTCTTCCTGAAAAAGAATTCAGAATAAAAGTCATAGCCATGCTGACGAATCTACAGAAAAATGTGCAAGAGCTGAGGGAGGAAAAGAGGAAAGACAAAGCAGAAATAAGACAAGCCATCGATGGGCTTAACAGCAGACAGAATGAGGTTCAAGACATTATCAAGGAAATACAAGACAGGGAACAGGAATACAAAGAAGCTGAGGCAGAGAGAGATAAAAGGATCTCTAAGAATGAAAGAATATTAACAGAACTGTGTGACCAATCCAAACGGAGCAATATTCGCATTATAGGAGTACCAGGGGAAGAAGAGAGAGAAAAAGGGATAGAAAGTGTCTTTGAAGAAATAATTGCTGAAAACTTTCCCACGCTGGGGAAGGAAATAGTCTCGCAGTCCACAGAAGCCCACAGATCTCCCAACACAAGGAACCCAAGGAAGACAACACCAAGACACATAATAATTAAGATGGCAAAGATCAAAGATAAAGACCGAGTATTAAAGGCAGCTAGAGAGAGAAAAAAGATCACCTACAAAGGAAAACCCATCAGACTGTCATCATACTTCTCAACAGAAACCTTACAGGCCAGAAGAGAATGGCACGATATATTTAACGTAATGAAACAGAAGGGCCTCGAACCAAGAATATTGTATCCAGCACGATTATCATTTAAATATGATGGAGGGATTAAACCATTTCAAGACAAAGGAAAGTTGAGAGAGTTTTCCTCCCATAAACCACCACTACAGGATATCTTAAACGGACTGCTCTAGAGGGAAACACCCTAAGGCTAAAAAGATGTCACGAGAGAAAATAAAATCATAGCAAAGAAAGCAGACTATCCAAATACTAACTAAAGGCAAAGAATAAAACACCTAATATATAAAGAAAGGAGGAGGAAGAATAGGAAGGGAGAGATAAAGAAACATCAGACAGCGTTCACAATAACTTAACAAGAAAGTTAAGTTACATTCTTAGATAGTAAAGAAGCAACCCTTGAACCTTTGGTAACCACAAATCTAAAGCCAGCAATGGCAATAAATACATATCTATCAATAATCACCCTAAATGTAAATGGACTGAATGGACCAATCAAAAGACACAGAGTAACAGAGTGGATAAAAAAGCAAGACCCATCTTTATGCTGCTTACAAGAGACTCACTTCAAACCCAAAGATATACACAGACTAAAAGTGAAGGGATGGAAAAAGATATTTCATGCAAACAACAAAGAGAAAAAAGCAGGTGTTGCAGTACTTGTATCAGACAATATAGACTTCAAAACGAAGAAAGTAGCAAGACATAAAGAAGGACATTACAAATAATGATAAAGGGGTCAGTCCAACAAGAAGATATAACCATTATAAATATATAGGCGCCCAACACAGGAACGTCAGCATATGTGAAACAAATACTAACAGAAGTGAAGGAGGAAATAGACAGCAATGCAATAATTCTAGGAGACTTTAACACGCCACTCACTCCAAAGGATAGATCAACCAGGCAGAGGATAAGTAAAGACATAGAGGCACTGAACAACACACTAGAACAGATGGACTTAATGATATATACCGAACTCTGCACCCAAAAGCAACAGGATACACATTCTTCTCAAGTGCACATGGAACATTTTCCAGAATACACCACATACTAGGCCACAAAAAGAACCTCAGGAAATTCAAAAATATTGAAATCCTGCCAACCAACTTCTCACATCACAAAGGTATAAAACTAGAAATAAATTTTAGAAAGAAATAAAAAAGGCTCACAAATACATGGAGACTTAACAACATTCTCCTAATTAATCAATGGGTTAATGACCAAATCAAAACAGAAATCAAAGAATATATGGAGACTAATGACAACAACAACACAAAGCCACAACTTCTGTGGGATGCAGCGAAGGCAGTTCTAAGAGGAAAGTATATTGCAATCCAGGCCTATTTAAAGAAGGAAGAACATTCCCAAATGAACATTGTAAAGACACAATTATTGAAATTGGAAAAAGAAGAACAAATGAGGCCCAAAGTCACCAGAAGGAGAGACATAATAAAGATCAGAGAAGAAACAAATAAAATTGAGAAGAATAAAACAATAGAAAAAATTAATGAAACCAAAAGCTGGTTCTTTGAAAAAATAAACAAAATAGATAAACCCCTAGTCAGACTCATTAAGAGAAAAAGAGAATCTACACACATAAACAGAATCACAAATGAGAAAGGAAAAATAACGACAGACACCACAGAAATACAAAGAATTATAAGAGAATATTACGAGCATCTATAGGCTAACAAGCTCCAAAACCTAGAAGAAATGGACAAGTTCTTAGAAAAATACAGCCTTGCAAGACTCACCAAGCAGGATATAGAAAAATTAACAGACCAATCACCAGCAACGAAATTGAATCGGTAATCAAAAAACTACCCAAGAACAAAACCCCTGGATGTGATGGATTCACCTCTGAATTCTACCAGACACATAGAGAAGAAATAACACCCATTCTCATTAAAGTTTTCCAAAAAATAGAAGAGGAGGGAGTACTTCCAAACTCTTTCTATGATGCCAGCATCACTCTAATACCAAAACCAGGCAAAGACCTCACTAAAAAACAAACTTACAGACCAATATCCATGATGAACGTAGATGTAAAAATACTCAACAAAATATTAGCAAACCGAATTCAAAAATACATCAAGAGGATCATACACCATGATCAAGTGGGATTCATCCCAGGATGCAAGGATGGTACAACATTCGAAAATCCATCAACATCATCCATCACATCAATAAAAAGAAGAACAAAAACCACATGATCATCTCCATAGATGCTGAAAAAGCATTTGACAAAATTCAGCATCCATTCATGATTAAAACTCTCAACAAAATGGGTACCTCAACATCATAAAGGCTATATATGATGACAAACCCACAGCTAACATCATACTTAATAGCAAGAAGCTGAAAGCTTTTCATCTAAGATCGGGAACAAGACAGGGATGCCCACTCTCTCCACTGTTATTCAACATAGTACTGGGGGTCTTAGCCATGGCCATCAGACAAAGCAAAGACATACAAGGCATCCAGATTGCAAAGAAGAAGTCAAATTGTCACTATTTGCAGATGACATGATACTGTACATAAAAAACCCTAAAGACTCCACTCCAAAACTACTAGAACTAATATCTGAATTCAGCAAAGTTGCAGGATATAAAATTAACACACAGAAATCTGTTCCTTTCCTATACACTAATGATGAACTAACAGAAAAAGAAATCAGAAAAACAATTCCATTCACAATTGCATCTAAAAGAATAAAATACCTAGGAATAAACCTAACGAAGGAAGTGAAAGACCTGTACTCTGAAAACTACAAGACACTCCTAGGAGAAATTAAAGAGGACACTAACAAATGGAAATGCATCTCATACTCTTGGATAGGAAGAATAAATATTGTCAAAATGGCTATACTACCTAAAGCAATCTACAGATTCAACACAATCCCTATCAAACTACCAACAGCTTTCTTCAATGAACTCGAACAAATAATTCTAAAATTCATATGGAACCACAAAAGACCCCGAATAGCCAAAACAATTCTGAGAAGGAGGAATCAAACAGGGGGAATTATGCTCCCTGATTTCAAGCTCTACTACAAAGCCACAGTAATCAAGACAATTTGGTACTGGCACAAAATAGGCAAACAGACCAGTGGAACAGAATAGAAAATCCAAACATTAACCCAAACACCTACAGTCAATTAATATTTGATAAAGGAGCCTTGGATATACAATGGGGGGATGACAGCCTCTTCAACAGCTGGTGTTAGAAAAACTGGACAGCTACATGTAAGAGAATGAAACTGGACTACTGTCTAACCCCATACACAAAGGTAAACTCAAAGTGGATCAAAGACCTGAATGTAAGTCATGAAACCATAAAACTCTTAGAAAAAAACATAGGCAAAAATCTCTTGGACATAAACATGAGCGACTTCTTCATGAACATATCCCCCCGGGCAAGGGAAACGAAAGCAAAAATGAACAAAGTCCCCAAAATGGGACTATATCAAGTTGAAAAGCTTCTGTACAGCAAAGGACACCATCAGTAGAACAAAAAGACATCCTACAATATGGGAAAATATATTCATAAATGATTTATCTGATAAGGGGTTGACATCCAAAATATACAAAGAACTCACGCACCTTAACAAACGAAAAGCAAATAATCCAATTAAGAAATGGGCAGAGGACATGAATAGACACTTCTCTAAAGAAGAAATTTAGATGGGCAACAGACACATGTGGAGAAAAGATGCTCCACATCGCTAATCATCAGAGAAATGCAGATAAAAACCACAATGAGATATCACCTCACACCAGTGAGGATGGCCAACATCCAAAACACAAACAACAAATGTTGGCGAGGATGTGGAGAAAAGGGAACCCTCTTACACTGCTGGTGGGAATGCAAATTAGTTCAACCATTGTGGAAAGCAATATGGAGGTTCCTCAAAAAACTCAAAACAGAAATACCATTTGACCCAGGAATCCCACTCCTAGGAATTTACCCTAAGAACACAGCAGCCCAGTTTCAAAAAGACAGATGCACCCCTATGTTTATTGCAGCACTATTTACAATAGCCAAGAAATGGAAGCAACCTACGTGTCCATCAGTAGATGAATGGCTAAAGAAGATGTGGTACATATACACAATGGAATATTATTCAGCCATAAGAAAAAAACAAATCCTACCATTTGCAACAACATGGATGGAGCTAGAGGGTATTATGCTCAGTGAAATAAGCCAAGCCGAAAAAAGACAAGTATCAAATGATCTCACTCATATGTGGAGTATAAGAACAAAGAAAAAAACTGAAGGAACAAAACAGCAGCAGACTCACAGAACCCACGAACGGACTAATAGTTACCAAAGGGAAAGGGACTGGGGAAGAAGGGCGGGAAGGGAGGGATAAGAGGGTAAAAGGGGCATTATGATCAGCAGACATAGGGTGGGGGGGCACCGGGAGGACTGTACAGCTCAGAGAAGACAAGTAGTGATTCTCATCTCACTACACTGATGGACAGTGACTGTAATAGGGTTGGTGGGGGGGACCTGATGAAGGGAGTAGTTTAATCACCACAATATTGCTCATGTAACTGTAGGTTAATGATACCAAAATAAATTGTAAAAAAAAAAAAAACCACATAATTATAATTTTTGCCAATTTAATAAAGTATAAAAGAAACTGTTCTACTAGAGAGTTTTATGTATGCTTATGGTCTTTAAAGTTCTGCTAAAATGCTTATGTATGGCAGTTCTCAAATAACTAGCTTACAGTTATTTATCTGAAAGAAGTTACATACTTTGGTTAAAAATTATGAGGGTTTTAGGCCATGATATGAAAGACAATAACAAAGAATGAATATGAAAGGATAATGAAGGTGACCACTACTGACATTAATATCATAATGTGAATATGGAAATTTTATCAATATTAACACATTTTCTTCCATTTTTGTTATTCTATATTCTAAATGATTTTTATTAAATCTTTTCCATTTAAATTTAACAGCTGAATTAAATTCAACAAACGTATATAATATAAAGGTAGATACAATGCCTCTCTTGAATTTTATTAAAAAATCTATTTTTTTATTTCCAGTGAGAGTTTGATTTTTGTTCTTTAAGAAAGGTGAAAATTATGTGCCTCTATCTTTTTTTTGCGCATTAAAGCTGGTGTCCTTTCATGAATTCAAATAGAAAAACTGGGCCTAAAACAATTGTGGCAATTTAAAAATTTTCCATTTGAAATTTTAAGTAGCACTGATTTTGAAAAGTTAAATTTATCCTTAGTTCACTATAGATATTAGAAACATCATATGTACTTTGGACACAATTTCTGCATAATAATAAGGTAATCAATTGTGTATGACTCCAGTCATGTAATAGTACACTTTTTATGCCTCAGTTTCCAATTTAAAAAAAAAATCTACCTTTTCTCCTGAGTTGTGATAAGCATATGTAATATTACAGTTGAAAAGGTACTAATGTCATATTTATTGTGGATTACTTTCCTTTATAAATAATATATCAATTTCTTTACAATACTTAATTCTCATTACAGTTTGTGTGATACATTTCTCTCTTCAATCAGATATCAATCTTGAGCACTAGCTTTGATCATAGAAATAAACAGACATTTTTCTATGTGGAATAATACAATGGCATTTCCACAGGGAGGCATCAGTCTTCTGAACTGTTTATTCGATTGCTTTAGCCCTTAACCAGAAAACATCTGGCAAAGTAAGCCATTGTTGCATTAAGTCTGAAAGTTTTTTGTTTTTGAAATTTTTTTTCCATTCTGATTTTTAAAAATCATTGCTCTCTGGAGAGGAAAGGAAAAGCTGTTATTATTATAAAAGCATGATTAAACACTGTGCATTTTAAGAATACTGACCACAAATCTCAACATAAATATAGATGACTACACTATTAGAATAGTTATGTTTGGTTTTGCTTTCCAGCTTATGTAAACATATCTTCATATTCACCACTTTAATTTTAGGTTATGCCAACCAGACAGCCTTTCTTCAAGGCAGAAATGTTCATTTAGCTAGATTTTTATCCACAATATACAGTTACAGAATATTGACTAAGGTTCTGCTAAAACAGCAAATGCATATTCATACACAAATTAGTGGTATTAGGTGTGTTTGTGTTACATTTGTGTGCAAATTTATGGCCTCACATTCCTTTAAGTACATATTTAAATATATACATATATTTAAGTATATATTAAATATATACATATATATTTATGTATTCTTTAATATTGCATGCTACACACAGAAAGTTGCTTAGAATCATAGCTATAGTCAAAGAATACCATTTCTGTTTTTAGGTACACATTCCCCAATGGCTCTATTATTAGTTCCATTGGGACCAATTTACAACTATACCACCCTGTTCTCATGGATGGAATAAGGCAATGTATCATTGTTTAAGTGAGCTGCTCAAAAATATGAACCCAGAAGGAAAACAGAAAGACTGAGTAAACAAAAAACAACCACCTCCCCAAATAATACTCTTTTTTGCAAAGTTTTAGAAACATTTCTTCTAATTTATTTATGATGTCTAAAGTGTTAAAAAACAGACAATCAGAAACTCAATTTACATTCTTTACATTTTTTTCCCTTGGGAAAATACTCAATATTTGTACCATGCAAGATACTATACTTCAGTAAACCCAAAGAAAAGGTAGTTATATTCATAAGAAAGTGCTAGCATATGCAAGTTGTTCTGTCAATCACTTCATATACATAAAACCCTTAAAGGCTCACAGCAACACTGTGAATTAGCTATTATGCCTATTTTACAGAAGAAACTGAAATAACAATGTTGTTTGGATCACCTTCTTACTCCAAATATCACAATATCCTGGTGAAAATAACTTGCTGATTCTTGACTATCAACACATACCTTTGCACAACCATTGCTTTATGCAATTTATATGCATACATTCCTTTATAAACTTAGTAATTATTTAATGGCCATTTAATATATGCTAAAATGTACTTTACCCAGAACTTCACATAGCTGACTCCTTGCATTGTCTTTGCAGAATCATTGCTCCAATCATTGCCCCATATAATTCTGTTCATAGAACTACCTACTTCTGGAGTTACTGTATTTATGTTATGTACTCATTTCAATTTATATGCAATCTGACAAGACAGAGATCATGTACACTGTTGTATATCCAGTTCTTGGAACAAAATAAGTATTAATGAAATACTCAGTGACTGACAGGATGAATATGACTATGTGTAAATGAGTCCTAGAGACTGGGATAAATGAAGTCAAATTGTCTTTAGTTCTGTAATGGTGCCTTGCTACCAGCTGGTAGACAGCAATTCTCAGGAGCTCCAATTGCATAAACCCATAAAGTTTTAAATTAAAGGTCACCATCTGGAATGAGATCCACACGTACTTAGTTCCAAAACACTGGTTCAGGGGGAATTATTACACTCCAAATTCTCAAAACTGCTTATCTTGTTTACCAAAAATTAAAAGTTGTCATTGGAGACTTATAAAGGGTCAATATCTCCAACTTACCTTAATTTGCAATTGTATTAAACCCAAAATCTTGCTATGACTATAAATAATAAAATTATATATAAATGAAAAATATAACCACATAATTTAAAAAATGAAAATGAAATAAAGGGAAAATCTATCTAGTTTATTGTTAAACACTTCTAATGAGCATGAGTATGCAAAATTTAACTATTTAGTGAAATAAAAACATATGAGGCCTGTTACCTACTACTGTATCATGTAGAACAAGTCAGTTATATTATTTAATTATATATGTATATATATTTATATTATACTATATTATTACTAAAGTGCCATAAAATCTATTAACTCAGTTAATGTTCACATGAACACTTCAAGCTTAACAAAACAGATATTATCTTATTGTTCTATTTTGTAATAAAGAAAATCCATTTCAGCCATATTATTTTGCTAATTCATTCTTTAACAAATGTTAATTGAATGCTTACCAGGTGACAGGCAGTGAGTGAGAAAAACAGACATGTCCTCTCTTAGCTTCTATGAATGAAACACAATAATCATAACATAACATAACATAAACAAAGTTGTTTTAAACAATATGACAAAAAGCACTAAAGTGTGGTGTGTGTGTGTGTGTGTGTGTGTGTGTGTGTGTGTGTGTGTGTGTGTAATTTATACGTATATAAATTAGAGAAAACTAATCTTGCCTGAGAGTTCAGGAAAACCTTTTTTAATGAAGTGATATTTAAACTTAAAACTCAAGAAATTAACTGGGAGAGAATGTAATGAATGATTCTGTGTTACAGAGAGGAAGCAGCAAGCACAAATAGGCCAGCACGGAAAAGAGCTAGTACTAGAATCTCAAACTTCTAATTTATAACCCAATATTATTATACAATAACAAAGAGTAGTTGCAATTCCTTTATTCTGTGCATATCAACTAATCAACAAAGTAGATGAATTTCTATATTAATTAATATACAGGTCTGGCTACTGTAACAAAAAACAAATAACACTGACAGAAAACAACATTGCAATATTTCTTGCATGGCGCACTTGCATGCCACTTGTAGTGGGAATCCATGGGCTTGTTTACCAGCTTTTTAAACCATCACATGAAAAACTGTGAAACAATTACTTAAACAAGATATTTTATTTACCTCTTAATAACAATCTAAGCATGATCAGTCTAGGCCTATTACAGCACGTGTGTATCAGCAATGCAGGACCATTTTATGTTTTCACTCTGATATCTGTACAATGCCATCTGATATGATGGTCAAAGATGGCATATGACTACAGTTGTACTCTAAACTGTTTGTAGGCTCATCCCTTTCCTATAAAGGCAAAGTGCAAGAATTGAACATCTCAATTTTGGCTACATTCTATTGGTCAGAAGATGGTCAGTGATCATGATTAACTTCGAAAAAAATCTGAGAAATGCAGCCTTTCTTTTGGGTGTACTTGTTCTTAGCTTCAGTGAAAAGGTTTATACTGTTAACATTTCATTTATTCACCTGTATTATTGAGTGACTTGTAGGTATCAGCACTTTTCTAAGTACAGATACATTAGAGGGGTACATCAGTGAACAAAATTAAAAAGTCCACCTTAGTGTTGACATTACAATAGGGGAGACAGAGCATAAGTGAATACAAAAATAAGTATATTAAAATGTATTTTAGAAGATCATAGTAGTATGAAAAAATAGAGGAAGTAAAGGGGATTTGTAAGTAGTGTGCTTACAAAAACCAGCTCTGAAAAAAAGAATTCCTATGGGTAGTGTTTTCAAACTTCCATGTACTAAATGCTCCCACCAATTTCAAGCTACCAGTATATTGTCAACCAAATCAGAAAATTTCTAAAATATTAACAATCAGCTATCGTGATCCTGGAATGTTGGGAAGGTGGGATTTGGAATTTTAATATGGCCAGGAAAGATAAGAACATCTGGGCTATCTGGATATCTTGGGAAAGAAACAGTCATTGCTAAGAATTAACATCCGGCATTTTGAAGAGTAAATTTTTTTACAAGTACAATTTCAAAGTTTCATTTCACCTCACATTCCACTGGCCTTAACCAAATAGCAGCATAAGGCAATCAAATGTGTCTTGTGTTTATTTTTGATAATTGCAACCAAAACTCTAGTTATGTCATTAAGTCTAGTTATGTCAAAAATACAAAATAGATATTGGCTATATAAACATCAATGCTGTTCCATCATATTTTTTCTAGATTCAAGATAAATGGATATACATTTTAAATATAATGAATGCAAGCAAACAAACACTTAAAACAATGCTGTAACTTCAGGTTTAAATGTGTAGGCTAAAGTATCAAATTGTTTAAGGTTCTAAAATACATTTTCACCACTTACGTACTGTGCAACATTTATGAAATTATGTAATTATTTTAAGTCTAATTTTCTTTATCTTCCAAATGGAAGTAATGTTTTTTCTCCATTGATATTTGAGAATTTAAATAAGAAGAAAAATCTAGTATGCATCGAGCATGAGCACTTACTATATGCCAGGCATGAAGTTATTTCCATGCATTAGTGATTTAATCCTCCAAACATTTTTTGTTGTTATCCTTGTTCTATGAACAAACTGAATCACAAATCCCAGGTATCCCTGAGCTTTCAGAAGAGTAAATTGCTGAACTTCCATACACTCTGGTTCCAGAACTCACACTCTTATCCAATCCAATGTGTAAAGGAGTTATCACAGTCTATAATATATGTGCTCAATTATTATTGCTGTATGTGGGAGGCAGAATAATTCTCCCTTCTCATCAAGTCCACATTCTGTTCCCAGAACCTGTGAATATGTTAGGTTATATGACAAGGGGAAATGAAGTTTGCAGATGGAGTTAATATTGCTTATCATCTGACCTTAATATAAGGAGTTTATCCTTGATTGTGGAGGGGTAGACAATGTAATTGCAAAGGTCCTTTAAATGTTGAAGAAGAAGGCAAGAAGAGTCAAGAGTCACCGTGATGCAATGTAAGACTTGACCATCCATTGCTGGCTTTCAAAATGCAAGATGGCCATGGAGCAAGGAATTCTTGTTGGATTTTTAATTTAGGTCATGGTCTAATAAGAATTAATTCTCGTGAAAGATGTAGAACATTGTGTAAGTTAAAGGCACACAACGTAACTATTTGATACATATATATATATATTGCAAAATGAATGCCAAAATAAGTCAATATCCCTCACCTCACATAACTATTTTTTTGTGTGGGAGAACATTTAAGATCTATTCTCTAACAACTTTCAAGTATATTATAAAGTATTGTTACTTATATTTCACTATTCCATTCTACTCTATTTCTTTGAGGTTTGGCTTTTGTTAGATTCCATACATAAGATTATAAAGTATCTTTTTTCGTATCTGAGTTATATATAATATTCCATTGTACATATGTACCACATTTTCTTTGACCATATACATTTAGATTATTCCTTTGTCTTTACTACTGTTAATAATGCTATGGTGGACACGAGAATGAAGATGCCTCTTTGAACTAGTTATTACATTATTTTGGATATATACCCAGAAGTGGGATTACTGGATCATATGGTAGTTTTATTTTTAATTTTTTGAGGAACCTCCATACTGCTTTCCATAGTGGCTGCACCAATTTACATTCCCATCAACAGTGCAGAGGAGTTCCCTTTTCTCCACATGCTTGTCATATAATATCCATTCTAACAGGTGCAAGGAAATACCTCATGGTAGGTTTGAATCATATTTCTCTGATGATTAGTAATGTTGAGCATATTTTCATACACCTGTTAGCCATCTGCATGACTTATTTGGAAAAATGTCCAAATGAACTTGGAGAAAATTCAGTTTCTCTTCCCTTTTAAAAATTAGATTATTACTCTTTTGCCATTGAGCTGTATGGGCTCCATATCTATTTTGGATAGTAACCTTTGATTTGATATTTAAATTGTAAATACTTTCTCCCATTCCATATTTTGACTTTTCATATTGTTTCTTTTGCTGCACAGAAGGTTTCTTAGCTTGATGTATTTCTGCTTTATATTCTCTTTTCTTGCTTGTGCTTTTGGTGTCATGCAAAAAATCACTGCCAAGACCAATGACAAGGAGATTTTCCCCTGTATTTTCTTCTAAGAGTTTTATAGTGTCAGATCATACATTTATGTCTTTAATCCATTTTGAGTTTATTTTTGTGTATCGTGTAAGATAGTGGTCCAACTTCATTCTCTTCTATGTGGTTGCCTAGTTTTCCAAACACTAATCATGAAAGTGACTGTCCTTTCCCCAATGCAAATTCTTGGCTCTTTTTTCAAAAATTAATTGATCATATATGTGTGGGTTTTTTCCTCATTCTATATTCTGTTCCATTGATCTGTGTCTACTTTTATGCCAATGCCACACTGTTACAATTGCTATAGTTTTGTAACATAGTTTGAAATCCAGACATGTGTTGCCTCCAGCTTTGTTTTTCTTTCTCTGTTTTTCATTTTTATTTCTCTCTTTTTCTTCAACTTCTTTTATTTCTGGCTATTAGAGATATTTTGTGGTTCCATACAAAATTATTTTTTGCTGTGTATTTTAATGAATTTTTTAATATAAAAGTTTTAACATAAAAAGTTTCAAACTTACAGAAAAGTATAGAATATGTCCATACAAATTTTATAATTTTTCATTCTTTTCCCGTGAAACATGCCATTGGAATTTTAATATGGATTGCATTAAATATGCAGATTGCTTTGGGTAATATAAACATTTTAATAATATTAATTATTCCATCCCATAAGCACAGAATATATTTCCATTTATTTGTATCTTCTTCCATTTCTTTCATCACTGTCTTTTAGTTTTCAATGTACAGGTTGTTTGCCTCCTTGGTTAAATTTAGTCCTAAGTATTTTTACTATTTTTGATGGAATTTTAAATGTAATAGTTTTTTTAATTTCTCTTTCTTATAGGTTGTGATTAGTGTATAGAAACACAACAGATTTTTGAGTATCAATTTGGTATGCTTCAACTTTACTGAATTCGTTTATTAGTTTGAATCATTTTTGGCAGAGTCTGTAGGATTTTCTATGTATGATATTAAGTTATCTGCAAACAATTTTACTTCTTCCACCCCTATTTGAATGATTTTTATTTCTTTTTCTTGATGAATTGCTTTGGCTAATACTGTGTGGAACAGGAGTTGTAAGAGGGAGTACACTTTTCTTGTTCCTAATTTTAGAGGGTAAGCTTTCAGCTTTTCATCATTGAGTATGATGTTACCTGTGAGTGTCATATATGACTTTTATTATGTTAAGGTACATTTTCTCCATACACACTTTGTTGAGGTTTTATTTATCATGAATAGATGTTGAATTTTGTCAAATGCCTTTTCTGCATCTATGGAGATAATCATCTAATTTTTATCATTTTGTTAATGCAGTACATCACACTGCAGATGTTGAAACATTCTTACATCCCTGGAAAAATCCCATTTAATCATGTTGCATGATCCTCTTAATGAATTGTTGAATTTGGTAACATTTTGTTGAGGGTTTTTGCATCTATATTCATCAGGGATATTGGCCTATAATATTCTTTTCTTATAGTCTCCTTGTCTGGTTTTGGTGTCAGGGTAAGCTGGCCTCATAAAATGACTTTGAGAATATTCTCTTCTCTTTAATTTTTAGAAGAGTTTGAGAAGGGTTTTGGCTCTTTCAGGATCTTCATGGGTGAAGACAAAATTGTCTCTGCCACATCCTTGTACAAGCAGGACTCTTCACTGACTGTGCCTGCAATGGGCAAGAGCCCAGTTATAGGGCCTTTCAAAATTTAGTCTAAACAAGTTTGGTGGGCTTACTGCAAGGGACTCCCAGATGGCAGCCAGTGGGCTACAGCCCGTTCACAGGCCACTTAGGGTCCACAGCCAGGACTGAGTTCTGTATGTCTGTTACCCCACACACTGATGGGTGTGATTCCTCCCAGGTCCCTTGGTATATAGTACTGCTAAAAGACCCAGAGCAAAATAGTGCTATAGCTGAGTTCTTAGGCATCCAGTGATGTTTCTGAATTGCTTTCAGTGAGTTGGCTGCTATTAAAACTCACTTTTAGTGAGTCTCATTAAGAGAATTTGCCTTCTCATAATGGCTCTCTCTCCTCAGTCTTGGACTGCACTGGAGTTCTACAAGCTCCTGCTTGGATTCCAAAGATCTGACAAAAGCACTTTCATCCATGGATGGATGCCAAATTATTGTTGTTGAGCAGGGGACACATGCAAGGGATGTCCTCTCTGGCCATCTTGCTGACATCACCACCCATTCAATATATTTTGTTTTACTTTTCTTATCCAAAATAGCCATCTTATAAGTGAAATCTACCCCATTTCAATTTAACAAATAGTATATGTTCTTTATAAGATATATTGTTTGGTATTTCCTACTATCCTTTATTGTCTCTTTCCTCTCTCTGTCTTCACTGAGTTTTACATTTTTTTTAAAGATTTTGGAAACTATGCATATTTCTTTTATTTAGTTTACAACCTTAAATGTGCAATAGCTATATTTAAACTGCTATTTTTTATTACAATAGGAAGAATACAGCGTCTATAGTGTCTTTATCCTGAATGAGCTAGAACTTATTAACAGAGCAGAATATTTTGATCCTTTTATCTGGAATATAAATTTCCAATTTTCATCAATGTTATTTGATATTTTACTTTTTTCCAGGAATAATTCTTTAATTATATCAAGCTTCACAGCCATCTATTCAATATTTCAGGACTGAGTATATGCTTTACTGATATCTTTTCTCATACTGGTTTTATGGGGGTGAGGGTATGTGCGTGTGTGCGTGTGTGTGTGTGTGTGTGTGTGTGTGTGTGTGTGTGTGTATGAGAGAAAGGAAGAGAGAGAGACCTTATCTATAAATGCTTTTTTAAAAATATGGAATATGTTCTTGAGTGCTAAACATTCTGTCTTTGAATGTCTCAAGTAGTCTTTATTTTGCGTTTTGTTAACCATAGAATTCCAGGTGGAAAAAAACATTCTCAGAACTTTTAAAGTATTCTTGAACCAATGTTTGAAGACAATCTAATACATCATTACTTTACTGATAGTCTTCTTTTTCTTCTAAAGCTTTTTCTTTTTGTTCATTTGCTCCAGGAGTTCTAACATTTTATCAGATGTTTCTGGGTGTAGTTTTTTATATATTTATTCCTCTTAGAAAATGATTTCAATCTAAAGATCGGAACAAAATTTTTTTTCTCTATTATTGCTTTGCTTGTTCCCTCTGTTCTGTGATCTCCATTACTGGATTTTAGAAATTCTATAACAGGAATGTTGTAACTTGCCATTCTATCATCAATGCGCTTAACTCTTTACTCATTAACTTTTAGCTTTCTTGTTTGTTTCACACAGTATTATTGAGAAGATCTGTGATCTTCCAACTCACTAATTTATTCTTTAATAATAACACCAAAATTTTATCTACTGCATTCTTAATTGTAATTGCAGAGAACTAGGTTTCTTTTCAGAGTTAAATTGTAATCTGTTCCTTGTTAATCTAATATATTCCTGAATGTTTCTTATCATAACTCTATTCTATTTCCTGAGTTCCTTGGTGTTTACTATTGTCCTGTATTGAAACTGGTAGTTCTTTTTTAGTTTTTGTTTTTCTGTTTCTTAAATGTTTCATCATTCTTGGTTCTGTTTCAATATTTTTAGATGTGGTGTTTAATATCAAATATAAA
The DNA here is from genome assembly GCA_029783875.1 of Phataginus tricuspis. Taxonomy (NCBI): domain Eukaryota; kingdom Metazoa; phylum Chordata; class Mammalia; order Pholidota; family Manidae; genus Phataginus; species Phataginus tricuspis. The sequence continues at coordinate 15,680,036 of JAQQAC010002594.1, read as the reverse complement.
CCCCCATCTAAGTTAATATTCATTTTCTTGGTAAAAAGGGTACTAGTCAAAATATTCAACAATCAGTACAGCAATATTAAGTATATGGATCAATATATATCAAGATTTATAAATATACATTTTAATTTATAAATAAACTATATACAATAAATATATATTACATATAACCTTATTTTTAACTTCACAAATTGTGATTATTTTCCAAGTAACAAATTATAGAACAAATTGTTAGTAGTTGTTTTATAAATTCGTGTTACCAGCTTATTTGGATTTTGTATGTGTGCATGAGATAGTGCTAATAGTAGCTAATTAGTGCCTTGGTGCAATTATCAGGGATGATATGAAACAAACTGAAGGTTATTAGTGTACTTGTGGCCTCAAAAGATAGAAAATGTTTCTCAATATCACTGATGATGTTCATGGTGTGAATCATCTTTCCTTCTGCTTAATTTATCAGCAATTACATTCAAAATGTTCAACACAGTCTGTGATTTTTTTTTAATGTTCAATACCTCTATTATTGAAAAAGTCATGAAAGTAGTTTATTACTATGCCATATTTAATTTGAACCTAATCCTGCAGAAACAGTGTAGCAATAGCATTTAAAAGACTAGATTCTGTTATCAGGCTGCTTCCACTGAATTCCAGCTCTGCCACTTTTCTTTTAAGTTGTATCTTTATGCCTCAATTACTTCACCTGTAAATGGGGATGAGATAAAATTATAGTATGTCTAATGATTTAAGGTAAATTTATAACATTGTCTTGCATAGAACAAACACTGTATAAAAATTAGCTATTCATTTTACTGGCAAAATTAAAATTTGATAATGCCCATTAAGGATGGGAATTTTGATGGTTTTACTCTATTTACTACTTGGAGCAGGAGCAAAATCTATAGGAACAATGAAAGGGAGAAACCACAACCTGAGAATGCTCTGAAGCCTGGACACACACATGGGAGCGGCCCTTCCTTTAGGTCCTCTCTTCTGCAGAGGAGGTGGGGCTTTGTTGGTAGATCCCACAGGGGCCAGTGCCTGCAGCGGTCCTTGTTACTCCTTTCCATCTCTTCTCCCCACCACTCCCAGGATCTCTCAATTTCATCAAGTAGTTTCATGGAAATGCTCAGAGCAGCATTAATTAAAAAGGCAGCCATATTATATGAAGGTTAGAGGAGTATGAGCCATTGGTTTCTTAGATGCCAGAATATTCACCAAATGTAAACTATCCTTCAATTAACTAGAGCAAATAGTTCTAAAATTCATATGGAACCACAAAAGACCCTGAAAAGCCAAAGCAATCATGAGAAGGAAGAATAAAGTGGGGGGATTACGCTCCCTGACTTCAAGCTCTATTACAAAGCCACAGTAATCAAGACAATTTGGTACTGGCACAAGAACAGACCCATAGACCAGTGGAACAGAACAGAAAGCCCAGATATAAACCCAAGCATATATGGTCAATTAATATATGATAAAGGAGCCATGGATATACAATGGGGAAATGAGAGCCTCTTGTTGGCAAAAATGGACAGCTACATGTAAGAGAATGAAACTGGATTACTGTCTAACCCTGTACACCAAAGTAAACTCAAAATGGATCAAACACCTGAATGTAAGTCATGCAACCATAAAAGTCTTAGAAAAAAATATAGACAAAAATCTCTTGGATATAAAATGAGCACCTTCTTCATGAACATGTCTTCCTGGGCAAGGGAAACAAAAGCAAAAATGAATGAATGGGACTATATCAAACTAAAAACTTCTGTACAGCAAAGGATACCATCAGTAGAACAAAAAGACATCCTACAGTATGGGAGAATATATTCATAAATGACATATCCAACAAGGGGTTGAGATCCAAATTATATAAAGAGCTCACGCACCTCAACAAACAAAAAGCAAATAAGCCAATTAAAAAATGGGCAGAGGAGCTGAACAGACACTTCTCCAAAGAAGAAATTCAGATGGCCAACAGGCACATGAATAGATGCTCCATATCGCTAATCATCAGAGAAATGCAAATTAAAACCACAATGAGATATCACCTCACACCAGTTAGGATGGCCACCGTCCAAAAGACAAACAATAAATGTTTGTGAGGATCTGGAGAAAGGGGAACCCTCCTACACTGCTGGTGGGAATGTAAATTAGTACAACCATTGTGGAAAGCAGTAGGGAGGTTCCTCAAAAAACTCAAAATAGAAGTACCATTTGACCCAGGAATTCCATTCCTAGGAATTTACCCTAAGAATGTAGCAGCCCAGTTTCAAAAAGACATATGCATCCCTATGTTTATCGCAGCACTATTTACAATAGCCAAGAAATGGAAGCAACCTAAGTGTCCATCGTAGATGAATGGATAAATAAAATGTGGTACATATACACAATGGAATATTATTCAGCCATAAGAAGAAAACAAATCCTACCATTTGCAACAACATGGATGGAGTTAGAGGGTATTATGCTCAGTGAAATAAGCCAGGCAGAGAAAGACAAGTACCAAATGATTTCACTCATATGTGGAGTATAAGAACAAAGAAAAAACTGAAGGAACACAACAGCAACAGACTCACAGAACCCAAGAATGGACTAACAGTTACCAAAGGGAAAGGGACTGGGGAAGATGGGTGGGAAGGGAGGGATAAGGGGGAAAAAGGGCTATTACAATTAGCACACATAATATAGTGGGTGTGGGGGTGGGGTAGGGGGATACGGGGAAGGCAGTATAACACAGAGAAGACAAGTAGTGATGCTATAACATCCTTCTACACTGAGTGACTGTAGTGGGGTATATGGTGGGGACTTGATAATAGGGGGAGTCTAGTAACCACAATGTTGCTCATGTAATTCTATATTAATAATAGCAAAAAAAAAAAGTAGACTATCCTGTTAAGGGCTCAGTCTTATGGGCCTGGATATGGGAAATATCATGGGCATGGACTGGCTGGAAGGGCAGTGGGCTAAGTGTAACTAAGTCAAACACTTTTCACTCTTTTAGTTTCTGTTTCTCTGTTTACAATACCCATTTTTCTTGCATTTTGTCCCTTTTTTCCCACTAGAGCACTGAACAAAATGCTCCTAGTCATTCTGAATTCCTGATCTGAAATTTTCAAATTCTCTCTCATGTCTGAGTCTAGTTCTGATGCTTGATTCATCTCTTCAGACTGTGCTTTCTGCCTTTTAGGATGTCTTGTACTTTTTGTTCAAAGCCAGACATGACATCCTGGATAAAAGGAATTAACATATATAGGCCTTTAGTGTGAGGTTTTTATGTTGGTCAGGATGGCATCAGGCTGTATTTACTGTTTGTTCTGGCTATGGTTTCAGAAGCTAAAATTTCCTCTAGTCTCCTTGCTTTTGTCTCCCCTGTATCTTGGGGTTTTCCTGGTGCCCTGTTAAATAGTGTCTTAGAGGCTTGCAGTTATTTCAGCCATAGTCCCCTGTTAATATATGAGCCCTGCCGAGGTGGGTGTTTGAGGAGAGAGGAGGCATCATGCTTGGATCCGTCTTTCAGTGAACCTGTGTCCTGTCCCTGCTCTCTGACCTTCACAAGCACTTTTCTTCTTTAGGTGAGACTGGAAGGCTTGAGTTGGGTATTTCCTTCCCTCCAGTTTGGTTAGGCTCTTTCAAAATAGATTCACTTCAGGGCAAGCATTTGCTAAGGAAAACAGAGTACTCTTGATGAATTTGAAATGGTTATTTTTCCCTTCCCTTTGTGAGAAGCATGAGGGAATTTTTATCCTATCTTCACTTTGAGAACCTGGAGTGGCTCCCAAAGGAAAAACTCATGAAAGAGAGGCACCTCCAGGAACTTTTTATATCTTTAAACTGACCCATGCTCAGTCTCCAGCAACGAGTCAATTATCATTTACATGTTCTCACCAGGCTCTGGCAGGGACTTCTGCTCCCAGTAAGCCATGAGGAGCAGAACATTTCAATATTATTTGCATTTCTCTGCATTTGCCTGTCTCTTCAGTTTTCAAGGTTGTGGTCTGCCCTGTGTCTTCATTTTCTGATGGACTAAAAAAGTAGAATTTCAGTTTGCTTGTTTTATTCTTATTGTGAGGATAGAAGAGATGACTTCTAAGTTATTTATGTGTTGGGACAGAAATTGGAGGTATCCTATAGTATCTTTTGTAGAGTGGAAAAGCATGTTAAGATACAAGTTGTTTCTCTTCTATTTAAGATTTTCATTAACTGGTGCAATATATGGAATAGAAAGTACACCCATCTTTTTCTGAAAATATCAAGAGAGGAATGTTTTCAATAGCTTATAGATATCAATTAAAAATAAAAATTTTTCATATAATAGGAATGAATAGAACTTATTAAATTTCAAAGTGTCTTTGTAGAATGGTTCAATTAAAAGTAAATGGACAGAGTTGTATATTGACAGTGTCAAGACAGTGTTCACAGTCAGGAATGTGTAACCCAAATTCTCAGAGCTAACTGAAAATGTCATGCTAAATCTCTTATATAAACACATAGCTATATATTACTTCAACTCAATAACATAATGAAACAGGAAACACTTTGCCTGAGTAGTTATTATGGTAAAAGTTTCAGAAGAGGAACATGAAAGGCCTTTCTTAAAAAAAAGTATGATAGATTTGCATCTAAAAAATAATTTATCAAATTTTTTAAATGCTGCTACTGCTTATAACACCCTCATGCATACTCAAATGTATATTAACATATTAACAGCTTTGAGAAGTCATATTGCAAAACCAACTGTTCAACTCTATTTAACCCAGCCTTGTCCAAATTTAGTTGACTACAGAGTATTTTTATAGTATGTTTCAGTTATTAACTCTGTGGAATATACTTTGGGAGATATTGTTCCAAATTATTATGTTTTATTATTTATTCAAGTGCATGGAATAGTACAACTTTCATTACTGGCCCAATCTTAGAACATTGTTTTGTATCCTCCATTGGGAGAAATGAATCAGTGCAATTAAATTGTGCAATTTTTTTATTGATATAACTATTCTGAATTTAGAATCTTAATTTGTCTTTTGAGCATTATATTATACTGAGATATTCCTATATGAAATTGATCAAAATTCCCCAGACAAAAATTGTAGAAATTTTGCATTGCACAGCTGTTGGAAGAAATTGAACCCTCTACACAGAGAGGATGAGGTAAGCTTGTTTTTTTCCTAAACATATGACAGATAAAGACCAGACTCAGATGCAGCAACAGACTTAACAAGTAATTTGGGAGAACACACCATGTGTCAAATATGGTATTAGTAGGTTCTTCCATATTGCCAATTATCAGAAATTATTATAACATAAAAGTAGTAGGCAACATTATCTCAAGAAACAAGTCACACCACATAACTGAATCAGATTGTCCAAGAAAGAAAAATGTGTGCTGCTTTCAGTCCATGTGAACATTGTCTTCTGAGATACTGCATACATCTGTGGGTTTCCCCATTTTCTTCTAAGAAAATCCAACCCTTTATATGATGTCCCCTTTCCAAAAGTATATAGATCACTAGAGGGAAGACCTCAAAAGGTCTAAATAACTGTATTGAAAGATTTATACATCAGCATCCATAATCCAGGACCCATTTTTAAAAAAACAATTTAAAACAAATAAAGAGATATGTGAGGGATGCACTTAAATGTTTTTGATAAATATTTCCTCACAGGACTGAACCCCAGAGTAGAACAAAGAACGTATATACACATTATGACCATGATTTTCTTGCCTATAAAGAAGAGAAAATATTAAAAATTAAAAAAAATATCATTACCCATAACTGTCACAGATTCATTTCAACATTATTTAACAAATTAATCAATCTGGCTTCATCAACTTCTTCAGATTGCTTCCTATCAACATTATACTCAAGATACCAAGAGAATGTCTAATGATAGCAAAATATTTCTAAGTAATTGGCATAATTCAAACTAATTGTTCATGTAGATAGTTCATAAAACCATCAAGAAAATTCCTATAATAAATTTGAAGTGATCATTTTGAATAAAAAAAATGAAAACAACAAAGATTGCTGTCTTAACAGCTGAAATGAGGGAAAATATTTATTTTTGTTAATCTATTGGTGCAACAGAATTTGAGTTTCTCAAGGGTTCTGACATTTGCAAAACCATAGGCATTCCACTATGACAGGGTACAACTTCATCAGAAGAAAACTATTTTCATGTTAACATCTTAAAAATGTTTGAAGGACCTTACTATGCACCGGTAAGCAAAGTAAAAAGAATATAAGACCAAGAAACAGTGTTACTGCTAGAGAGGAAAAACAAGGGACAATTTCCTTTCGTACAATGACATACACATCAGAAGGAGGGGAAAATCAAACCAAGTAATACATGTCCATTTGTATAACTTAATTTATTCTTACTACTCCTAAATAATAATAAGGTATGGTCATTCACCTCTCTGTTTTAATTTATAACAGAGAAAGTCACCAATAATATTTTTAGTATAACTGTGAACAATGAAATTTTTCTAATACTTTGGATACTAGGTTTAAAGTATTTTTAAGTTGTTTTAATATTGCAATATTTCCAAATGATGGCTGACTCTATATTAAAAAAAGAAAATGTTAGGTTGAGAATAAGATCTATTCTAAACTTATCTGAGGATTTGTTATATGACATTAAATAGAAAACCAGTGGTTGGTGTTGTTTGTATACTAAACATCTATCTAAAGGCTTGAGTGATGATGCAGATATATGAATAATTTAGAAATCAAAATATTTATTAGAAAGACTCTGCTCTTATCTTACTTGCTCTCAGTGTTTTCCTCTAACATGTAGGACTTCTTGTACTTAAGACTTAGTCTACAGGGTGTAAGGAGAGAAGCCATAAGGCCTATTCTCCAGAGCAATTAACAAATTATGACATCCTACATAATCCCCTGCTAAGTGACTGACACAACTATCCCTTGCCACTTGTTATACGGAACCATGGAAGACTCTTACCAAACAGAAGAAATAGCATGGAGATTCTAAAACAACTTTACAGTTAATCTGTTTCAACTTTATAGAACAAAACTGAGCCTATTCACTTCCAAGTAGCTCCTAACCACAGATAACACAAAATTAAGTCATATTTACATGAAACATCAGTGAGAGATAAACAAGATGATTTATTCAATAAGTATTTACTGAATGTCTACTCCATGTTGTTAACACTAGGCACACATCAGTGAAGGGATTAAGATACGCTTAATTATCTTATATTTGAGTTGCAAGGAAAGGGGTATTAATAAACAAAACACAAACCTCAATACATAACACTGTGAGGAACTGGTAAATATTATGAAGAAACACAAAGCTAAGTAGGAGGATGCTGGAGGGAATGGATATTTTAGATATAGGATAGCAAGGGAATAAGTATCATAGACGCCAGAGGATGTTTCCTATAGTCTAGAAACAGAATGTCTGGAGATGCTGAATGAAGTTCAGTAAACAAATGGGAGGAAGCAAGGAAATTATAAGGTATGAGTTAGAGCCACAGCCCTGGTCCTTTATGTTTCTTTAGTAGGCCATGGTAAGTGCCTACTTAGCAGGCATATGTTATGATCATATTTATGTTTAAAAAGTTGCACTCTATCATCAATGTAGAGTGCAGAATGAAAGGAAGTCAACAGATAAAGCAAGAATATCATTTAGGAAACCATTGCAGTGGTACACAGAGTCTAATAGTAGTAGGAGAGGTGGTCCATTAAGAAGTGGTTAGATTCTGGATTAAACTTTGAAGGTAGCTATGAGCATATATATATCTATATCTATACATACATACATATATATATATATATATATACACACAATAATGAATCGGATTTGGGTAGAAGATAAAAAGGACAAAAAATATTACTCTAGAGCTTTTCACTCAAGTACTAGAAGGATAAAATTGCCATCAACTGAGTTAAGGAAGGTGGTAGATGAAGCACATTTGAAGAGAAGATAATGGATTTCAGTTTTTAGTAATGTTAGGTTTACAGTGTCTATTAGGCATTCAAGCAGATATATAGAGTGGACAGTTAGATATATGAATCTGGAGTCAACAAGAGATGTCTGAGGTATACAATGATATTTAAAATTTCTTAGTAGTACTTAAAACTATAATCCTCAATAAGAAAAGGGGTTAAAGTACTGTCATGGGTACTCTAACATTTGGATTAATAAAAAAATAAAAAAGAAAACTAAAAACAAGCTGTTCTTTCAGTGTATTGTTTATTTTGTTTCATGTACTCCACTACCTTTGTCTTTTACTTAATATTGTAAGTCATTATGCTTGATCACATCTGTTCTGCTTTTTTTCCCAGAAACCCCACTTTACTAAAATTGCTATTTCTGCTATGCAGCTATCAGTTTGGTATTTTTCTTTATTTCTCTCTTGTACTAGATCCTGTTCTGAATTTCCATATATTCTTATTTGTTTTACTCTCTTGTTTTGTCACATCACCTTCAGAAGTCTGCATCAGAACTAAATATTTTGAGAAACTTAATGACTGAAAATTATTTCTTTCATTCTCAACTCAGTTGGTAGTTTGTTTCAGTATAGAGCATATAACAGTAAAAAGCATTTTAATATAGGATTTGAAGGCTTTGTGCTATTTTCTGCATTACAATATTGCTAACAATGCCATTCTAAATCTTGACACTTTGCATAAGACTTTATTCTTTTTGGAAATTCTTGGAATTTTGCTTTTACATTCTTGATGTTCTGAAATTCCTAACATTGTGACTAACTGATTCTTTTTATTAACAGTATTACAGACTCAGAGACCTTTTAATCTGAAGATAAATGCTTCTAAATTCTAATTTTTTTCTAGCATTATTTATTTGAAAATTTTCCCTCTTAAATTTTTATTTTCCATTTCTAGTATCCTTAGTATTAGATACTGGTTCCTATACTAACACTCTAGTTTTCTTAACATATACCTTCTGCTTTCCATAATATTCAACTTTGTTATACTTCAGTAAGACATTCTGAACTTTATCATGAAAATATTCTATTGATTCTTTTTCTATTATATGTTCATTTCCTAAAAACATTATTTTAGTATTTGATTGATCTTTATACTAGGATGTCATTAAAAAAAACCCTTAAAATTAAAGAATAGCATACATAAAAGTGCACAAATCAAGGGTTTACAGTTCAATAAATATTCACGATTTGAATACTTTAGAGTCATGACTACACAAATGAAGAAATAGAGGATCACTGGCACTGCAGAAGGCCCTCCCTCCCTACCATACAAAACAACTGGTCATTAACCAACCCATACCACTGACTTATAGGAACCAACCACCCTGATTTCTAAAAAACAAGAACAACTTCAGCTCCCTTTGAACTTTACATTAAGAATCATATTTATGTATCTTATTTTACTCGAGTATTTATGACATATATCAATGTTGTGTGTAGCTATAATTAATTCATTTTACTATTATTACCTGAATATAATTTACTTACCATCTTAATATTAATGGATATATTATTTCTTTCCAGTTTTTAGCTATTTTAAATAATGCTGCAATGAACAGTATTGTACATACCCCTTCATGGACACATGTATGCATTTATTTCATATATATATCCAAGGGTGGAATCACTGGGTTATATGATAAACCATAATAAATACATCATTTTTTCAATGTGGTTATTGTAATTTCCCTGAGATATAATAGTGCCCATTTCCCTAAATTTTTATCATAACCTAGTGTTGTCAATAGTTTAATTTTAGCTATGTTGGTGGGTGATTTCTGGTTTAAGTTATTCTCTGGAGAAGATTATTGTCATTCTTTAGTTAAGGATGGAATTTATTTTTCTTCTTGTACTTGAAAATGTGCATAAAAAGAAATATATAATCCATGATTCCAAATTATAAAGTTTCATAAAATGCAAACTAACCCATAGTAACAAAAAGACCAGTGATTTCCTGGGAATGGGTTGGGTAGAAAGGAGGAGAGAAAGATAAGAGGGAGAAACTACAACTGATATTGAGGAAATTTATCAAGTTTGTGCTGATGAATCCTATTTTTATCTTCAATTTGCTTGAAAATCATTTTCTTAAGGAAAATTTTCTGGGTATAGGAATCTAGCAGTTATCTGTTTTCTTCGTTCAGCATTGTAAACATGATATTCTACTGATGACTCTCCATTATTTTTGTCCAGCTATCTACCATCTTATTTTGCTCCTTTAAAGCATTTTGTCCATTTTTCCTTAACTGTTTTTTAAATATTTTCTCATTGTCTTTAACTTAAGCAATTTAAGCATAATGCAGAAAAGTTTTTTGTGTGTTTTACCTGCTTGGGTTCATTGTATTTATTAAATTTGTGGCACAAAGTAGAGTATTCAACAGTTTTGACAAGTTATCAGTAATTATGCCTTCAACAATTAATTCTGCTTTTTAATACTGGTATTTAGTCATTATTAATATATAATAATCTGCATATGTTAAAATGTAAAATTAAATAAGATATACACATCTATATCCATAGAATCAATATATGTATAATATCTATATATAGAGACATAGAAATCGATCTATATCTGTATCTATCCACCCATATATCTATCTATCCATATATATATATGGAAAATGATTACTACAATCAAGATAAGGATTAATACATTATTCCCCAACATTTCCTAACACCCATTTGTATTCTCTCCTTCAAATACTTCTCCTCCACCCATTCCTAGGAAACCACTGATCTGCTTATTGTTATTATATATTAGTTTGCATTTTATGAAGTTTTATAAATTGGAATCATAGAGTATGCATTATTTTCTTTATGTGGACTTTTCTCCTCAGATAACTACTTTGAGGTTTATCTATGTTGTTTTATGGATTAATTGCTTTTTCGTTTTTATTGCTAAGAGTTTTCCACTATATGGATATATCACAATTTGTGTCTCTATTTACTTATTAATGGTCATTTGAATTGACTTCAGATTTTCACAGAAATGTCTTAGAATTTTCAGTGTACAGATCTTGTACATCTCATAAGATTTATCTCTATGTATTTCTATGTATTTAAAATAATATTAATTTAATATCAATTTCCAATATTTTTGCTATTTACAGCAGTGCACTTGATTATTTTATATTGATCTCATGTCCTGCAAATTTGCTAAGATCATTGTATAATTCAATTTAGGTTTTTTGGGTACACTTCATTGGATATCCTATATAGACATTTGTTTCACCTGCAAATAAAGTCATTCACTTCTTTTCCAATCTGAATGCCTTATACTTTTCCATATCTTATTATACTGGCCAGAACCTCAAATTTTGATATTAGTCATAGAGGAAAAACAGTCTTTCTCCACTGAATTGATGTTGTTTTTTCATTGGTACCCTTTATGGGATTGAGGAAATGGTCTTTTATTCCTTATTTTCTGGGAGATTTTATCAGGGTTGGAGTTAGTTTCTTAAGATAGTGATTTGAGACCATTTTTTTTTTCAGATATATACAGGCCATAGATTAGGGCCTAATTATCTATATTAAACTTCATTTTTATTTAATAATTTTATAATTTTGCTTTGTCCCTCTTTGATGATATCATATCCACATTTGCTTTTACACCTTTTCTCACATTTTTACCATATCTATAATTATTTTTCTTTACTCTTCTAAGGTCATGTATTCTCTAAATTCAAGAAACAAATCCACCCAATTTCATGAAGAATTTTTTTTTTTTTTTTACTCTACACAACTTCTTGTTGATTTTCTCTAACATTTGTGACTTAAAGCCATGGCAGGAGCTTAGGAGAGTGAGATAGTGGTGAATGTTGCCCAAGAATTATGGTTCTCTATAGGGCATTACTATATTGCAAACAACACTTGAGAAATTTACTTTTTTTTTACTGACCTCAGAATAATGAGGGGGCTACTGTAATTTAGATGACAGGGGCCAGAGAAGTTAGAGCTTATGAATGTGTAGAACACTCCCTTATCACAAAGAATTGTGTCCTGGCCTGTAAGTCAATTTAACATCATAGAACAGATTCATATTGTTGGAAATTAGTTTATAATATCCTGAGCTTAATTCTAACTTTAACACATTTTTTATGAATTTATAAACTGTAATTTTCAGGACCATAAATATGTAAATCAAGAGAAGATTGAATTTTTCTTAAAATTTGTTTTCTCACTATTTTGGAAAATTGCATCATCAATGGCAACACAATCCATCGAATTCAAGTGGCCAAAACAATGCAAGTATATCAGTTTTCATTGTATATAAATGTGCAATATAGGAGATTGGAAAATTCTTTTAATGTATTTGGAAGCAAATATTATTTAAAGTTGAAAAATATGTAAATTGCAGGGACCCCATTTGTTTCATTTGCAAAAGTTGTTTTACGGTATTTCATATGAATATCTTAAAACGTTTGTGATAGTGTGCTAATACAAAGTTTATGCTGTGAACTAGTTCAATCATTGTGGAAAGCACTATGGAGGTTCCTCAAAAAACTAAAAATAGAAATACCATTTGACTCAGGAATTCCACTCCCATAAATTTACCCAAAAAATACAAGTTCTCAGATTCAAAAAGACATATACACAAGTACCAAATGATTTCACTCATCTGTGGAGTATAAGAACAAAGCAAAAAGTGAAGGAACAAAACAGCAGCAAACTCACAGAAACCAAGAATGGACTAACAGTTACCAAAGGCAACGGGACTGGGGACGATGGGTGGGAAGGGAAAGATAAGGGGAATAAGGGGCATTACAATTAGCACACATAATGTATGGCAGGGTATGGGGAAGGCAGTATAACACAGAGAAAACAAGTGGTGACTCTATAGCATCTTAGTACGTTGATGGACAGTGACTGTAATGGGGTATGTGGTGGGGACTTGATAATGGAGGGAATCTAATAACCACAATGTTCATGTGAATGTATATTAATTATACCAAAAAATAAAAATAAAAAGACATATGCACCCCTATGTTCACTGCAGCATTATTTACAATAGCCAAGATATGGAAGCAACCTAAGTGTCCATCAGTAGCTGAATGGATAAAGAAGATGTGGTACATATACACAATAGAATACTATTTAGCCATAAGAAAGAAACAAATTCTACCATTTGCAACAACATGAATGGAGTAGAGGGTATTATTCTCAGTGAAATAAGTCAGGCAGAGGAAGACAAATACCAAATGATTTCCCTCATTTGTGGAGTATAACAATGAAGCAAAATTGAAGGAACAAAACAGCAGCAGACTCACAGACTCCAAGAAGGGACTAGCAGTTACCAAAGGGGAGGGGTGGAGAAGGGCAGGTGGGGAGGGAGGGAGAAGGGGATTGAGGAGCATTATGATTAGTACACATGGTGTGGGGGAGGTCACAGCGAAGACAGTGTAGCACAGAGAAGACAAGTTGTGACTCTGAGGCATCTTACTACACTGATGGACAGTGACTGCAATGGAGTATGGGGGAAGACTTGATAATATGGGTGTATGTAGTAACCACATTGTTTTTCTTGTGAAACCTTCATAAGAGTGTATATCAGTGATAACTTAATAAACAAAAAAGTTTATGCTGTGAAGATTACATATTGAAAACCGTTTTCTACTCTTAGACTGAAATAATCCTTAGGTTTCAAACATACAATTTCTCTATTGAGAGAATTTGACTACTCATATTATTTCACTTAACCTATAGTCAGTAAATAATATGGGTGTTTTAAGATTTAGAGACTAAATGTATGATTTGACCTGTGGTGTATTTCAAGAGAAGAGATATATTGTCCATGATACTTTTCTATCCATTCTACCTAATATAAATGGATATTATGTCATTACATTACAAGTGGCATAGACCAAAAAAGAGTTAAGAAAATAATCAATATTTATTCATGTAATTAGAGATAACATTGTTTTGCAAAACTTTTATACATATAAAGCATGTACTTATGAAAATGTGTTAGTTTTTGTCTTTGTATGTTTTTTTTCCTATCATAGGAACCTTTTAATGTTTGTGTTCTTTGTTAGTTATTCAATTTGTTCTTCTTTCCTATCGAGTTAATATTAAGAATATGCTTCTATGTAAATTTTAAAAATATTTGTTATGCCCTGTTCTGTAAACATTCCCATACTCTTTTCCTTAATGCTTATTCACATGAGAGACACTTAGGTTTTGCTTGTTTGTATTGTATGGCCATTAAGCCAATTTAAGTACTGTCTTAAGCCTTCTTTTCTGTACTTTTCTAACTTTTTCTAGTTTTTTTCATATTCTAAATAAATCTTAAAACCGTGCTTTTTATTTCCTACTTTACAAATAAATTCTCTAAGTTGTTTAAAAAAAAAGAATATGTTTCTAACACTTGGCATAAAATACAAAAAGACTAAGGTCTAAATAGGACAGCATTAAATTCAGTGAAAAATATAAAAATTATTTTTCAAATAAAAAAACATTACTTTAAACAAATAAGAAGCATTACTATACTCATAAAAAGCTAATATATCTCTCATTCACTCATTCCCTGCTACTTTAAATGGCTGCTTTTGACAACCATATGTTGTTTTTGATGTTTTATGTGCTGAGAATTACTGGACGCTAAACAAGTCCTTTGCTGTTTAAGCCTATAAATTGGTTGTATGTTAGAGAGAAGTAATGTTTAAAATATGTCTCCTGTGTGTACCTGTTCACTGATCCAATACCTTGCCTTATGGTCATGCCCACATTCAATAGTCATAATTATGGAAATAACAATGTTTGCCTGTTTTAACCAGTAGTATCAGCAGATGCTAAGAGTCATAGAAATCACACAGGCTTTCATGCATACTTTTTGGACTGCTTTTGACTGGGGAATATATTTATGAGTGTATTTTCATTCTTTTCCCCTACCTGTTTTAAATCATGAGAGAGCTCACACTCCTGGTCCATAATTTAAGGGCTTCCATACGATCTCCTTTATTGTATTGCTCATTTATCTACTGCTCAGAACTCACCAAATCTTTAGAAAAGGCGTCAAAGAGTTGTTAAGAGCTCTGAAATGCTCTGGGATGACACAGCCCAAGAATTACTGGATTGACAATATTTCTTTTAAAAAAAGAAACATTTTACTATGTGTTAACTTTTAGAGTTTTGATGATAATGCTAAAAAATAAATTCCTAATTCTATCCACAGTTATGTAAGTGCCTGTGGTTAAATATTTAAAGTTTTGGGAAAGAAAAGCACTAAATAGCTACCAAATTTTGAGAAAAATTTGATAACAATATCCTTCTTTAAAGTTAGTTTTCATTCAATAGAATTTATATAAATTGGATCATGTAGATTATATTTTTTAGCCTGGCTTCTATCACATACCATACTTATTTTGAGATTATGCATTCATTTTGTTTGTGTATCAGTAGTTATTTATCCTTATTGCTGACTAGTAATCAATTGCATAAATATACCACAATTTATATATCCTTTCACTTGTTGATGGATATTTGGACTTTTTCCAGTTTTGAGCCATTACAAATAAAGCTGCTATGAATATGTACATACATATCTTTGTATGGACTTGTACTTTCCTGTCTCTAAAGTAAATAGGAGGGGAATGGCTGACTAATATGCTAGGAATAAATTTAGCTTAAGAAAAAGCTAATTGCTTTTTAGCTTTTTTAAAGTTAGCTACCATCTGTTTTTTCAAAGTGACTGTGTCATTTTACATTTCCATAAGAAGTATATGAAATCTTTAAATGTTCCATGTTCTCACCAGCACTTGACATAGCTGGTCTTTTAAAATTTAGCCATAGTAATAGGTTTGTAGTGATATAGCATAGCAACTTGAATGTGCATTTCCCCAATTATTAATGATGTAGAGTATCATTTTATGGGCTTCTTGGGAAAAGTGTCTCTTCAAATTATTTTGCCATTTTTAAAATTTAGGTTATATTCTTATTTATGTTTATATATAACACAAATCAATTACATATTATACAACTTGT
This sequence comes from Phataginus tricuspis, assembly GCA_029783875.1. Lineage (NCBI taxonomy): Eukaryota > Metazoa > Chordata > Mammalia > Pholidota > Manidae > Phataginus > Phataginus tricuspis. The sequence goes on along the minus strand of JAQQAC010002594.1, from coordinate 15,664,084 downwards.
AAATGTGTTGTTCCCATCAATGGCTGTCTTTTCATTCCTTAATAAGGGTCTTTCAAAGAGCAGAAATTTATTCATTTTGGTAGTCAAATTTAGTAATTTTTCTCTTTGGATTGTGCTTTTGGTATCACACCTAAGAAATTTTTGCCTAACTCAACTTCACAAATATTTTTTCCTACGTTTTCTTGCAGATACTTAATAACTTTAGGTTTCATACTTAGATGGATGATACATCTTGAGTAAATTTTTGTATTTGTTGCCAGGTATAAAGATTTGGGGGAGCAGTGGATACCCAATTACTCCAGCACAATTTTTCAAAAAGTCTATTCTTTTCCCCAAATCATCTTGGCACTTTTGTCAAATATCAGTTGTCCATATATGTATATATCTATTTCTATATATTCTGTTATGTTGATGTATCTATGTCTGTTTTGGGAAATACCATTGTTTGTTACTAACTGTAGCATTTTAATGTGTTAAATCGGGACATTTTAATCTACTAAATTTGTTTTCTTTTGAAATTGGTTTGCTATTTTGGGTTCTTTGCATTTCCAGCGAATTGTAGAATTGTTTTGTCAATTTTTATGAAAAAATCCTGAAAGGATTTGATTATAATTTTACTGAATATATGAATCAATGTTGAGGGCCCATTTGGGCTCTGAGGTAGTAAATAAATCTAAAATGAAACAAATAAGGAGGGTTTTAATTTATTTTGGGTGGGCAGACTATTATATAAGTGAATGATATTTGAAGAGCTGTTTCTCCAAAGAAGATACACTAATAGCCAATAAACACATGAAAATATGCTCAACATCTTTTGCAATCAGAGTAGTGCTAATGAAAACCACAATGAGATATCACTTCATAATCAAAAAGATAATTGCAAGAGTCTATAAAGATATGGAAAAACCAGAACCTTCACTTACTGCTGGTGAGAATGTTAAATGCCACAGCTGCTTGGAAAATAGCTAGGCAGTTCCTCAAAATGTTAAACATAGTTGCTATTTGACCCAGCAATCCTACTTCCAGGTACCCAAGAAAAATGAAAATATATTCCACAGAAAAATTTGCACATGAATGTTCATAGCAGCATTACCCATAAAGGTCAAAAGGTCTAAACAAACCATATGTCTATCCAATGGGTAGATAAATAATATAGGATATCCATAAAAAACACACAACTAATAAGGGCAATATATCCAAAATATATAAAAAACACTTAAAATTCAAGAATAAAAAGACAGATAATCCAATTGAAATGTGGGCAAGATAGTGATCCACATTCAATCTTTGGCATGAAGCTGTCCAGTATCTTAGAGGAAACACTTTCAACTTTTCACCAATGAGTATGATATTAGCTGTGGGTTTGTCATATAAGGCCTTTATTACATTGAGGTGCCCACTTTGTTCAGAGTTTTTATCTTAAATGGACATTGAGTTTTGTTAAATGCTTTTGTGCATCTACTTACATGATCATATGATTGTTATCCTTCATATTATTAGTGTAGTGTACCACATTGATTGACTTATGGATGTTTAACCATGTTGTATGCCTGTACTAAATCCCATTTGATTATGGTGTATGATCTTTTTCATGTATTACTGAGTTTAGTTTGCTAATATTTTGTTGAGGATTTTTGTGTTCATCATGGATATTGGTTTGTAATTTTCTTTTGTTGTGGTGTCCTCGTCTAGTTAACCAGGGTAATGCCAGTCTCGTCCCAATTCATGCTAGTCAGCTCCAGCTAGGGAGCAGGTGAGTGTCACAACTGTCCACACTCACAAACGTTAGCTAGGGAGCAGGAATGCCACACCATTCACACTCGTTTGCCCCAGTAAGGGAGTGGAGTGCTTCAATCACTCATGCTCTCTGGCTTCAAAAAAGCAGAACTGTCCTTCAACTGCTCACCCTCTGCATGTCTTAGCAAGCTGGCAGGAGGGTACAGCATATGGGCTTGCCCACCTAAGTTAGCAGACCAGGTAGAGAGGGCAAAAACATCCAACAGCACCTCTGACTCCTGCTCTTGCCCCTCCAGAAGATACTTTTGGATTAGCAAATGCATCTCACTCACATATAGTCTAGGTGCTTTCAAATTGTTTTTGTGTTGGTCTTGGAGTAAATGAGACCACATGGGAGTCCTTTAAAAGGGCAATCTCAGTTTCCTATAGCACTTTGGGTCCTTGGACATCAGCCCCATTGGTCTTCTAAGCCAGATGTTTTGGGGGTTCATCCCTCTGATACAGATCCCAGGGGGAGAGGTGCCTGATGTAGGGCACTACCCCCTCTCCCCTCCTGAGAGAATTGCTGGACTGTTGAGATGTTTCCCTCTTCTGTGTTGCTATGCTGGGGCTGCAGTTATGGGTGAAATAGTGTCTGCATCTCTTCCCTGTCTTGATGTGGTCTTTCTATCCTCTGTTGTAGAGAAGCAGCTTATCTAGTTTTCATATCTTTTGTAGAGGAAAATGATCCATTTGTAGATTTGGTGTGTCTGTGGAAAGAGATGATACACTGCCACCCAGTAGAAGTCTCTCACATGGGCCAGTTTTGAAATAGAACTTATATATGGCCCTCAAGGATGAAAACTCTTTATAAGAAAATTTACAATTTTTACTATCTATAACTCATTTTTATCTTGATATATTAAAATGAGAACATATTACTTTCTTACATCTATACCTGTTATTTAAAATCTTAAGAATTTCCATGGTAGATATCTTCCTAACTCCCATGAAAATGTTTAACCATCTCAAAACCTTGTGCAGTTTATTCAATTAGTTTGAGCACCTAAAACATAAGGGGGAAGGTAACACTGGAATTTGGAAATGGTCATTTTATTTTCATTTGTTTGGTAACCTCTTTGACATTCAATTATCAGTAAAATTAAAGATTAAAAAGTCTAGCTTTAATTTTGTCTGAATTTGAAAATATTGTTTTCAGAATGATGGTTCATTGACTTAGATGATTGGCAATCAATAAAAGGTATCCATCACTAAATATGATTCCAATGTAGCAAAGCAATATTTTGAGGTGTTGATTTTGCTTTTACTTTTTTTACCCATACACTCTGAGGCTTTACTTACTTATTAGTGCACAGAAAAAAAAAGAAAAATCTTTTAATTTTAAAAGCCAAAACTTTTTATTTTAAAAATTCTAAATTATTCAGAAATTAAAATTTATGCCAAAAGTGATTTATAAAAGTAAGCAGTCAGAATTAATGTGGGGTTGTACTTTCTGTTACCTCATTTCTACAATACCCCTTAAATTGGATAAAGGTCCAGAAAAGTTAAAGTGAAAGAAATGAAACAAAAGTTTAAATTCTGGATTACCCAGAAAGGACCTTGTCTCCCCTGAACAAATCCTGGGGTGAGAATAGGAACTATTGAAAGATTTTATTTCTGGGGACTTAAGAGCAGATAAAAACTGAAACCACCTTTTTCAGTTAGGCTCAGGAAGAATCAAGAATCAAGAGTTCTCCCCATTCCTGGTTGTGATAGCATATGCATATCTATATGGGCTCTCTAGGCAGCCAATTTTAAGTCAACTTGATAGAATCCTTGTTTGTACCCATTATGGGTCAGGCAGCTACAAAGTGTTTGCTCCTGCAGCCAGGAGCAGATAAATATGGCACCTCAATCGAGTAGATCTGGAAGGCTACTGTGGCAAGATAAAGCAATGTATGTGAAAATGAACCAATGACCTTTGTGGACCCACCATCAAAAAACAAAGGTGAATCAGGACTTCATGGTAAAAAACATCATGAATACATGATCATGACCTTTGTTAAACATATCCTGCCTCCCAAACATAGGCTTTGGTCTTAATTAAGTCCCTAAAAGATACAACCCTATGAATTGAAGACCAACTTATTAATTAGTATTTAGGCACTTGGTAGACTGGACGCTCAAAATTAGAATTAAGTTTAATCACAGGAAAAGATATAATCCTTATATAAGAATATGGCCTGAGAATTGTAGTCATTTAACCAACAAAAATCACTACTCTTGACCTAGTGCTTACAAAGTGGTAAGTACTACAACTGATATTTTACCTCAATTTTGTTAATAGTGTGGCTCTAGAAATGTTCCCCCTTGAACAAATGTTCTTTAATGACAAGACTCATTTCACTCCGATGATAAAAATTGGAATTGCTACACCTTCTTATAGTTGCTTAACACCATGCATTTTACGTAACTATTGTATTGATTGTTTTTTTACCTGAAAGTTTTAGATCTAGCAGTTTGAGGAGCCTATTCAAACCCAGATTAACTCAATATTCATGTCCCCTGCCTTTTAAAGCTACTTTCCATTAGCAACACCTTCATGATTTCCCAACACAGTTGGCAACAATTTTATTTCTATTAAGCAAAACATAATAATTATGTTAGCAGTGTCACTGTAAAATAAATAATCATGTTACAGGCTTTATCTAGTCTTGGAACTATCCTTCGCCTTCAAAAAAATTAAGTTGCCCCACAGGCTTACATGGATTTTAAACTTTTGAATAGGGAATTAGGGAGGAGGGATGTTAGAGTTATCATTTCCTTTTTCCCTATGACACCACACACCTCAAAGCCACTTAGAATGGGAAATGTGAACTTGAGGTCTTGCCCAAAAAGAACTAACAGGAACCACAATACATTCAGCTATGACCTTTACAGTACATTTCTTAAAAGTAAAATCAGCCTATACTCTTGTCAAAATATATAAATAAGCTTTCCAGTTTTGACCTTATCTAACTGGGGAACAACAGGATAATATGATATCCAAGAAAATTTGCTTTAATTTTTAAAACTTTTTTCATACTTATAAAATCTAAAGGTAGAAGGAAGATGGAAAAAGATGGCTGTGTGAGAACTGAGGCAGAAACCTCCTCCCAAAACCACATATAACACAAAAACACAACAAATACAACTAATCCTAAAAAAAGCAACTGGAAAGAAGATTGTGATAGACTGCCTAAATCTGAGTAAAAGAGAAGACCTCACAGAAAAAGGTAAAGTAGCAAAGCTGCAATACAGTGAAATTCAAGCCCTCCCCCACCACAGCTCACAGGTAGAAGGAAGAGAACAGAGAGGGGAGGGAGTATAAGACCAGGACTGCTAAACACCCACACCTGGACATCTGCCCCAGGAACATGAACCCATATTACATGGTGCTCTGGAGATTAGTGGGGTTGGAAAGCACCAAGTAGAATACTCAGAGAGACTGAGATTCCAGCACTTATGGACAACAGGTACCCACAACCAGATGCTCTGGGAAAAAAGAAAGGCAGGCACTTTGAAAGACTTCCCAATAGCAAGAGGGGCACTAAAGAGGCAAGGATTACACAGAGCTTGCTGCTCAGGAAAAAGGACAGGTAGACAAAATTCTCCTGGCACATTCAGCCCAGCACGTTGGGAATCTCCAGGAGGTTCAGGTGATCCAGCCCCCTGGCTGGAGATGCAGCACCAAGGCCCTGCACTGTGATATGCAGCCCACCACTCATTCCTCCTGGCAGGCACTGGTTCACAAAACTGCTGCCCCCAGCATCATGCCAAGACAGCTGGAGAGCAACCCCACCTATGGCAGCTAGAGGAGCATAACGAGAGGTTCCTCCCTGCACACCTGGCCCACTGGCCCTGAGAGAGGAGGCAGGCACTGCAACCAGGAAGCAGAAAGGAGCTCTTGCCTCCCAGCAGGCACCAGCACCATGCACCTGCGACCCCCACCATCACTCAAGGTGCTCGGCTACTCCAGAAAGTAGAGCTTTTGAGGACTCTAAGTTGCCTCCTACACAAAGTTATTATTCCATAGTGATCATCAGAAATATGAACTGGCAAAAAAATCTGGTACAACAAAAATTGCTCAAACACCAGAAAGAGGGCTAAGTGAAACTGAAATCACCAATATTCTTGATGAAGATTTCAAAATGAAAATCATAAACATGCTCATGGAGTTACAGAAAAATAGTCAAGATCTCAGGGAGGACTTCAAGAAAGAGATAGAAACTATGAAAAATACAGTCTCTGAAATAAAACATAAAATGGAGGGATTTAAAAGCAGATTAGATGGTGTAGAGGAGACAGTAAGTGAAATAGAAATTAGAGAACAGTAATACAAAGAAGCTGAGGCACAGAGAGAAAAAAAGGATCTCAGAGCTGTGTGACCAATCCAAATGGAACAATATTCACATTATAGGGGTACCAGAGAAGAAGAGAGAGAAAAAGGGATAGAAAGTCTCTATGAGGAAATAATTGCTGAAAACTTCCCCAGTCTGGGGAAGGAGATAGTCTCTCAGGCCATGGAGGCACACAGATCTCCCAGCAAAAATGACCCAAGGAAGACAACACCAAGACATATAATAATTACAGTGGCAAAGATCAAGGAAAAGGACAGAGTATTAAAAGCAGCCAGAGAGAGAAAAAAATATCACATACAAAGGAAAACCCATCAGGATATCATCATATTTCTCATCAGAAACCTTACAGGCCAGAAGGGAGTGGCATGGTGTATTTAATGCAATGAAGCAGAGGGGCCTTAAACCAAGAATACTCTATGTAGCAAGATTACTATTTAAATTTGAACAGGAGATTAAACAATTTCCATATAAGCAAAAGTTGAGGGAATTTACCTCCCACAAACCATCTCTATAGTGTATATTGGAGGGACTGTTCTAGATAGAAGTGCTCCTAAGGCTAAATAGCTGTCACTGGAGAAAATAAAACCACAGCAAAGGAAGTATACAGATTAATTACTAAGGAAATGAAAAATTAAATCAACTACCCACAAAGTGAGTCAAGGGATACACAAAGAGTACAGAATATGTCACCTAATACACAAAGAGTGTAGAGGAAGAAAAAGAAGGGAGAAAAAATGAAAAGAACCTTTATATTGTGTTTCAAAGAGAGTACTAAGTGAGTTAAGTTAGACTGTTAGATAGTAAAAAGCTGGCCTTGACCCATTGGTAACCATGAATCTAAAGCCCGTGATGGCAATAAGTACATACCTATAGATAATTACCCAAAATGTAAATGCTCTGCATGCACCAATAAAAAGACACAGAGTTACAAAATGGATAAAAAAAATAAGACTTATCTATATACTGCCTACAAGAGACTCACTTCAAACCCAAAAGCATACAGAGACGAAAAGTGAAGGGGTGGAAAAAGATATTTCATGCAACTAATAGTGAGAAAAATGAAGGAGTTGGAGTAGTTGTATCAGACAAAATAGACTTCAAAACAAAGAAAGTCACAAGAGACAAAGAAGGAATTACATAATGATAAAAGGGTCAGTCCAACAAGAGAATATAACCATTATAAATATCTATGCACCCAACACAGGAGCACCTACATATGTGAAGCAAATACTAGCAGAATAAAATGGGGAAATAGAATGCAATCCATTCATTTTAAGACACTTTAACACACTACTCACTCCAGAGGCAGATCAAACAGACAGAAAATAAGTAAGGAGACAGAGACACTGAACAGCACATTAGAATAGATGGACCTAACAGACATCTACAGAACACTCCACTCAAAAGCAGCAGGACACACATTCTTCTCAAGTGCACATGAAGTTTCCAGAATAGATCGCATACTAGGCCACAAAAAGAGGCTCACTAAATTCAGAAGGATTGAAATTGTACCAACCAGCTTCTCATATCACAAAGGTATGAAACTAGAAATAAATTATGCAAAGAAAACAAAAAAGCCCACAACCACACATGGAGGCTTAACAACATGCTCCTAAATAATCAGTGGATCAATAACCAAATAAAACAGAAATCAAGCAGTATATGGAGACAAATGCAAAGAAAACTCAACACCACAAAATCTGCGGGATGCAGCAAAGACCATTCTAAGAGGGAAGTATATTGCAATACAGGCCTACCTCAGAAAAGAAGAAAAATCCCAAATGAACAGTCTAAACACACAATTAATGAAACTAGAAAAAGAAGTACAAATGAGGCCCAAGGCCAGTAGAAGGAGGGACATAATAAAGATCAGAGCAGAAAAAAATAAAATCGAGAAGAATAAAACAATAGAAAGAATCAAAGAAGCCAGGAGCTGGCTCTTCAAAAAAATAAACAAAATATATCAAAACCTAGTGAGACTTATCAAGAAAAAAAGAGAGCCTACATACATAAACAGAATCATAAATGAGAAAGGAAAAATCACTAGAGACAACACATAAATACAAAGAATTATTAAAGAATACTATGAAAAATTACATGCTAACAAATTGGACATCCTAGAAGACATAGACAACTTCCTAGAAAAATACAACTTTCCAAGGCTGACCCAGGAAGAAATAGAAAACCTGAATAGACCAATCACCAGCAACGAAATTGATTGTTAATCAAAAAACTCCCTAACAACAAAACCCCTGGAGCAGATGGTTTCACTGCTAAATTTTATCAAACATTTAGAGAAGACCTAATACCCATCCTCCTTAAAGTTTTTCAAAAAGGAGAAGAGGAGGGAATACTCCCAAACTCATTCCATGAGACAAGCATCACTCTGATACCAAAACCAGGCAAAGACACCACAAAAAAAAGAAAATTACAGGCCAATATCCCTGATGAACATAGATACAAAATTAGCCAACAAAATATTAGGAAACTGAATTCAAAAATACATCAAAAAGATCATCCATCATGATCAAATAGTGTTTATTCAAGGGATGCAAGGATTGTGCAACATTCTAAAATCCATCAACATCATGCACTATATCAACAAAAAGAATAACAAAAATGACTTGATCATCTCCACAGATGCTGAAAAAGCATTTGACAAAATTCATCATCTATTCATGATAAATATTCTCAACAAAATGGGTATAGAGGGTAAGTACCTCAACATAATAAAGGCCACATCTGACAAACCCACAGCCAACATCATACTTAACAGTGAAAAACTGAAAAGGCTGTTCCTTTAAGATATGGAACAGGACCAAGATGCTCACTCCCACCACTTTTATTCAACATAGTACTGGATGTCCTAATCAAGGCAGTCAGGCAACACAAAGAACTAAAAGGCATTCAGATTGGTAAGGAAGAAGTGAAACTGTCACTGTTTGCAGATGACATGATATTGTACATATAAAATCTGAAAGAATCCACCCCAAAACTACTAGAAGAACTGAATTCAGCAAAGTTACAGGATACAAAATTAATACACAGAAATCTGTAGCATTCCTATGTATGAACAGTGAACTAGAAGAAAGAAAATTAGGAAAACAATTCCATTTACAATTGTATCAAAAAGAATAAATTACTTAGGAATAAACCTAACCAAGGAGGTGAAAGACCTACACCCTGAAAACTACAAGACACACATGAGAGAAATTAAAGGAGACACCAATAAATGGAAATAGATCCTGTGCTCTTGGGTAGGAAGAATTAATATTGTCAAAATGGCCATCCTGCCTAATGCAATCTACAGATTCAATGCAACCTCTATCAAAATACCAACAGCATTCTTCAATGAAATAGAACAAATAGTTCTAAAATTCATATGGAACCAGAAAAGACCCTGAATAACCAAAACAACCCTTAGAAGGAAGAATAAACCCATCTTCAAGCTCTCTACTACAAAGCCACATTAATCAAGACAATTTGGTACATGCACAAGAACAGACCCATTGATTAACGGAATAGAATAAAGAGCCCAGATTTAAACCCATACATATATGGCCAATTAAAATATGATAAAGGAGCCATGGACATACAGTGGAGAAAGGAAAGCCTCTTCAACAAACGGTGTTGGAAAAACTAGACAGTTATATGCAAGAGAATGAAACTGGATTATTGTCTAACCCCACACATAAAAGCAAACTCAGAATGGTTCAAAGACCTGAATGTAAGTCATGAAACCATAAAACTCTTAGAAAAAAACATAGGCAAAAACCTCTTGACATAAACATGAGCAACTTCTTCATGAACATATCTCCTTGGGCAAGGGAAACAAAAGCAAAAATGAACAAATGGGACTACATCAAACTAAAAAGCTTCTGTACAGCAAGGGACACCATGAGCAGAACAAAAAGCCCTACAGTATGGGAGAATATATTCATAAATCACATATCCAATAAGGGGTTGACATCCACAATATATAAAGAATTCATATACATCAACACCCAAAAAGCAAATAACCTGATTAAAAAATGGGCAGAGGATCTGAACAGACACTTCTCTAAAGGAGAAATTCAGATAGCCAACAGACATATGAAAAGATGTTCCACCTCGCTAATTATCAGGAAAATGCAAATTAAAACCACAATGAGATATCCCCTCATACAGGTTAGGATGACAAACATCCAAAAGACAAACAACAACAAATGCTGGTGAGGATGCAGAGAATGGGGAATCCTCCTACACTGTTTTTGGTAATGTAAATTAGTTCAAACATTGTGGAAAGCAATATGGAGGTTCCTCAAAAAACTAAAAATAGAAGTACCATTTGACCCAGGAATTCCACTCCTAGAAATTTACCCTAAGAATGCAGGAGCCCAGTTTCAAAAAGATATATGCATTCCAATGTTTATCACAGCACTATTTACAGTAGCCAAGAAATGGAAGCAACCTAAGGGTCTATCAGTAGCTGAATGGATAAAGAAGATGTGGCACATATACACAATGGAATATTATTCAGCCATATGAAGAAAGCAAATCCTACCATTTGCAACAACGTGGATGGAGCTGGAGGATATTATGCTCAGTGAAATAAGCCAGGCAGAGAAAGACAAGTACCAAATGATTTCACTCATATGTGAAGTATAAGAACAAAGCAAAAACTGAAGGAACAAAACAGCAGCAGACTCACAAAAACCAAGAATGGACTAACAGTTACCAAAGGGAAAAGGGATTGGGGAGGGTGAGTGGGAAAGAAGGGAGAAGGGGAATAAGAGGCATTACATTACACATAACATAGGGGGAGGCACAGGGAAGGCATTATAGCACAGAGAAGACATATAGTGACTATATAGCATCTTTCTATACTGATAGCCAGTGACTATAATGGGGTATGTGGGGGGGACTTGATAATAGGGATGTATGTAGTAACCACAAAGTTGCTCATGTGAAACCTTCATAGGATTATATATCAATGATACCTTAATAAAAAAAAAATCTAAAGGTAGAATGAGTAAGCATGTGGATGGGGCAGCAGAAAAATGAACTGTGTAGCTAAATGGTAGTTTCCTTTAACTCAATAAACTAGTAAGACTGACAAGGAAAAATCACATACTACAAAAAGGAAAACAGTTGTTTCTATCAATTTCACCCATATGTACATTGGCCTGCCTGTTGAGTGTCAATGCGCATTTTTGTATGTGTGTGTATTTAAATCACTGCATGAAGGCTAAGATTACAAAGAAAAAGTGTTAAATCCCCCCTCAGATATGAAGACAATCCGTAGGTATTTTTCTTGACCTTGCAACAGTAAAAAAGCATGAAACAATTTTGCCAAGAGGTTTCTCGTGTATATTTCCTACTCCCTGTGCATGTTTGAGAATTCTAAATATAAATGTTCAAACAGACAGGGTGCAAGCACACAGGAAGTTTGGGGGAGTGTGAGGATTCATTTAGGCAATTTAATCTGATTCACAACTTTGCACATGAATCAAAAATCAGGAAAATTGGAAAAAGGACCATTTAGACATATTAACATATATATGGCATACATCTTAATAAGAAATCAAATTCAGAGAAGTAGCCAATCTCATGACTAGCTACACTACATAAAGAAGAAATAGAAGCAAGTCTCAAAGACCTATATGTATTAATTGAATTTTGCATCATCCTCTCAGTGCCCTTACATGACAGACTGAGTGGGGTCACATACATACATTCCCAAATTTCTCTCAGATTAAATACAGATTTATATAATAAACAATAAAAACCTCTCTCTCAGCAGAAATGCCTGGGTAGTAGTGGTTCAGAATGAATATTCTAACTGACCAACTCATTACATCACCATAGTTATTTAATATTCAATATAAAAGATAATAATCTAAGCTTAGTGATCCAGAATGTTACTTCCAAATTCAGTTCTTAGCTTCTCATGCATAGTGATTATAATTTTTATTTCCATATTTAGGTGATCTCCCTAATATATGGAAATAAACAGTAAACAGTCTCTTTCACATTGGCAATACAGGTTCTTATCATGAAAATAGTATGTTTCTGGGTGATGCCATCAGGATGGTGACATACATCATTCCTGACTTCAAGCCCCCTAATAAGACCAATTAGCAACTATCTACAGTCAAAACACCCCTGAGAAAATCTCAGAACCCAGGGGCGAGGCTGAAGCACGACCCTGGACCATACATCCTGAGAAGGACGTTAGGAGTGTAAGAGGAGCACCTATACTCTGACGACAACGGCACAGACCTAACCAAGAGGGCTTCCCTGGGCCTACAGTTTTTCCAGTGAAAAAAAAAAGCCCAAGGTTGACATCCAGCTCCTCCAGCAATGCAAAGCCCTTCACTGGAGGCCCATTCAGATGTCACTTGACAGAATCACTGGGATATTTGATAGGGCTTGATGACTAGGGATCAGAAAGGGCAGAGAAGGGGGTTGAGGCTTATAGCAGCCAGTGCTCAGATCTCAGACTGCATTCTTCTCTGCAGCCATACAGAGTAGAGATCCAGGCAAGCTGCTCTGCCCCATGTGCAGAGCATAGCCAGTGCCCTGCGGTTTGGCCACAGAGTTTTTTGGGTGTTCTCTCTGATTTAAGTCCCCAGCCAACAAGCCTTACTTGATCTGAAGACTGTTATACCTCCCACCCAGGCAGAGAAGCAAATTCAAAGCCCTGCACAGCTGCTGGATATAGTCTCCAATCTCACCGGAGCAGGAAGTCTAACCAGACACCCCCAGCAGCTGCAGAGTCCATTCTACACTCACACTTGTGCAGAAGCCAGGCCGGCAGTACGACCTGACTGTAAAGTGTAGCCTCTGTCTCCACATAGTAATGGAGCCTGAACAGTAACCCTGAACCACCTCTGAACCTAGACTGCAGTACCACCCATCCACAAAGCCCAGCCTACGGCAGAGACAGCCTACAATGCTTCCTGACTGTTGGAAAGCAGGGCACACAGTCAATGGCCACACACAATCACAGAGATTGCCTGCAGCCCCACCTGACTAGATATTTCAGACAATGACACCCACACCCTCAAACCACAGCGCACAGTCTCTAGCACCACCCAAGTGCAGGATGCAGCTGGAGGCACCGCCTGACCAAAGTGACCAGCCAGAAACCTTGCCCAAGAGTGGGGCACAGCCAGAGGCCTACCTGATCATGAAGTGTATCCTGCAGCCCAGATCAACTCTGTGGTACAGTCTGCATCTCTGCCTGACCACAGCCTTGTCTAGCTGTGAATCCCTGCCTGCAGCCTCACCTGAACAGAGTCCAACCAGCAGCACCATCTGGTTGGAGAGCACAGCCTGAGAGCCCACCTGACCAGGAGTGACTGTGGAGCCCAGCTTGTAGTCCTGACCAATAGTGGAGTCCAAACAGTGGCACCAGCCTACATATTCCTAAAGGAACACAACCTGTGACCTTGCCTGACCAGAGGTGACTGCAGAACCCAGCTAGTAGCCCCACCTGACCAGGAACCACAGTCAGCAGTCCAACCTGACCAAGGAGACCATTCAGTGGCTCCTCTCAAATGAAGAGCTCGGCCAGAGGCTTACCCAAAGACAGGACCCAGCTAGTAACACTCCTACCCCCGATCTCAGAGCACAAGCAGCAACTGATTTGAAAAATGTTTTTATCCCCCACAACTGCCTTAAGGAAGGAGGACTAGAAGCAGGTTACAAAAGATGGGAAAAACTACATTTAACTGCCATGACCTAAGAATGTGTGTACTCTCCTGCTCCTGTTCTTTCCAGACATTCTACAGAAAATCACATTAAGTCCACAATGTTGATGATGTCATTTTAATTGGACCCAAATGGCAAAAATTGGCAAATGCTCTGGACTACTTCTTAAGGCTATATGGGCACTGAAAAATGGTAGATAAACCCTAAAAAAATTCAGAGGCCTGTCAAATAAGGGAAATTTTTAGGGGCTATAGTGTTCTGGGGCATCCCATCCAATGGAAAAGCACAGATCTTGCACCTTGCACTACCTACTACTTAAAAGAAGCATGACACTTGGTAGTTAACTTCAGATTTTGGAGTTAGTGTTTTCCATACTGAAATACTACTCCAACTCATTTATCAAATGATTCTAACATATGCTCTGATTGGGTCCCAATGGGGGAAAATAAAGGCATTCTACAGCAAGTCCAGGTTGTGAGCAGGCAGCACTGACACTCAAGTGGACCTGGCAGATCACATGATACTGAGGTACGGCTGTGGAGTATTTGGTAGAGAAAAACGTGCCACAGAAAAATCATTCTAGAACATCTGGAAGGATAAATGAGAATGTTGTGTCAGAGAACAGATGCCTATGGTTGTGGAGAAAAGATGTATTCTTTCTGCCAGAAAGGACTATACATTTTTCAAAAAGCAGTTCCAGAGGGGAGAAGGCTAGAATGATTCATGGGGCAATCCATGGTAGAGACATCAGAATGAACTCAACCTTTGCTTAATATCAGTAGAGATAAATATAGAAATATCTGTATAAATGTGCTTATTCTGTGGTTGGGATACACACATATGTTTCCTTGCTTAGCCAAGAGTATGTAGAAGCAACATGTCAGGAGCAACTGGCACATGTAGAGTATGGATCTTGGTTTCTAACACCATCCTCCAATAGGGCTTGTTGGTTCATTCTAGGTCTGGGATGGGGCAAAAAATAAATACACAGTATGATCTTGGAGAATCTTGTGTGCCTGAAAAATTAAATAAATTCTGGAGGGAAAATATCCGCAATGATTGAAGCATGTCAAAGGGACACAGGGGCCAACTGAACGAGCTACTAATGGCAAAAGTTGCAATAATATTTGCATAAAAATGAAGTAATTGTAACACAAAGTATAAAATACAAATCAATGACACCATACTGACATAGATACATGATTGAATAACTAAATGAATGAGGGAGAAGAAGCAAATATCCCAGACAAAATAATTCAAATAATTTATGTAGATATTCCACCTGCCAGGAGATGGAGTATATCCTCCTACTCCTTAAATTAGGAATGTGCATAGTGTTTTCCTTCCAAAAAGTGAAGTATGGAAACACAGATAAAGAGTAATTTTACACCATAGAATACCTGACAAATGCTACTCCAGCCAAGTTATCAAGGTTAACATCAACAGCAATAAATCACATTAATAATGTATATTTTTGATATGATATGAAATAGCACCTTCCATCTGTGGTCTTCCTCCCAAAAATACGTAAGTCCTATCTAATTATGACAAAAATATCCAAAAACCTCTACTGAGAGACATTTTACAAAATTTCTGACTAGTACTCTTCAAAACTGTGAAGATCATCAAAAACAAGGAAAATCTGAGAAACTGCCATAGCCAATATAAACTTTAGGAGGCAAGACAATTAAATGTAACATGGTACCCTAGACAGATCCTGAAACAGAAAAAAAGATATTAGGTAAAACTCAGGAATATCTTTATTACTTAATAGTAATGTTATCAATACTGTTTCATTCATTGTAACAAATACACATACTATGTAAGGTTTTAATAAAAAGGAAAAGTGGGTATAGGCTACATGAGAATTTTATGTGCTATCTTCTCACTTTTTCTGCACATAGAAAACTTTTCTTTAAAAGTTAATTTTTTCAGAAAACACTTTCTTGACTGCTACTGAGCCCACGTTGAGACTGTGCATCTGACTATGGCACATCAGATAAATATGTAAACAGAATTCTCCATCAGTATCTTGGTCCTGTTGAATCCAACAAGTCAGAAGGCTCAGCGATCCCAGCAGCAAAACACTGCAAAGTGAAAGTAGAACATTTGCAACTGGTCAGACAAGTCCAGGGGGCATGTGTAGGCTATCCAAACAGGTGGCCAGGACCTCAGTCTCAATCTTGCACCAATACCTCTCCTTCAGTTCACATTTATAAACTTGTATGGCTTTCCTATGACCTGCTTATAGAGAACGTTCTCATGGGATTTGGGAATGCAAGCAAAAAAAAAATGTACTGTGGCTTCTCTACAGCTTAAGAAGTGGTAGCCCTAAAAGACAGTAGTGAGAAGAAATCCACCCAATAGACAGAGCTTAGGATAGCACATTCCACACACACTTGGTATGGAACAAGATGTGGCCTGATTTAAAGATATACACAGGTTTGCAAACAGCATAGAATGACTTAGCTGACTGGCCAGTTGGCACAAAGGAAGGATATATGTATTACACATTGATGCCCATCAGAGAGCATTCACTGCAAAAGGAATACTAAAAAACTAGTGGACAAAATTATTTGGTCAGTATATCTAATGCACCCTCTATCCTCAACTACCCCAGTGATTGTAAAACTGACTTATGAACTGAGGACCTTGGCTGCAGAGATGGACGCTATCTATGCACATCCTAATAGCTATTGATGCTGCTAAAAATCATAATCACAAACAACTGGGACCAACACTGGACCTCATTATAGAAATTTCCTTGAGGAGCACCACGTATTTTATCTCCTTGGCCATGGAAAGGGAATTTATTGCAACTGAGACTGACATGTATTTCAAATATGGATCTGCTTTTCTTGGTGCCTTACCCAGAACTACTATCAGACATCTCAAAAGATGTCTGATCTACTGTCATGGGATTACATATACTATTGTCTCAGACCAAGGTTATCACACTTTAAAGCAATAGCTACTGTATGGTACTCTGAGGTAGAAACTTAAATTATTCACTTTAAACATTTCTATTCTAATATAAACATTAAAACCAAAACATTTCCTATGAAACATTGCTTTACCTGTTTCCCAAAAATCTTTTTGATTTTCTTTGTTATTCAGCTCTAAATATTTTATGATTTCATTATATTTCTCTTTTTGAATGTACGATTTGAAAATACTTTGTTTAAAAACTATTTAGTAATTCCCTTTTTCCCCATGTATATAATGCATAATTTTTCAACGATGTTCCCAAGATTTTTCTTACTTTTGGTTTCCAACAGTTTGTCTCTCATGTGCTTAAATTTTGTTTTCTTTGTATTCAGCCTACTTCAAGATCTTTGAGCATCTTGAATCTCTGAGTTCATATTTTTCATTATATTTGGGAAATTTTTGACATTATTAACTACATTTTTAAAAGCATATATATTCTCTTTTCTCAAACTCTATACTCAAACCTCTCAAGCCAAAAAGACTCCCTAAGAAGTATGGCATGTTTCAGGCTACATAAGTATAAAATTGCTACATAAATGAAAATTTGATCCAGTTTTTACCATTTATAATTGGCTTTCCAACTATTTTTTTTCATAATTTTAGTGACTCTCCAGTATTTTCAAAAACTTTCTAAAAAACCTTTCTATCCAGTGTTTATAATTAACATCTCTGGGAGGATTAGTCCAATACATACTGGAAATATATACCACCTAACTTCAAAAGTAATGTGAAATAATCATTACTAGACAAACAAAAGGAGAGAAAATACGACACCAGTAGATTTAAACTAAAAGTAATAGTAAGGCACATCCCTCAGATAGAAAGAAAATTGTCACAGATAGAAAATACAGAAATGTGGGAAGGATGAAGAACCACGGAAGGAGAAATAATAATATGCAAAATTAAAACAATTATGTAAAATACGAATTGAAGTATAGAGATCACAAAATATGTGTTAAATTAAAATGAATGATAATAATAACACAACAAACAAGAGGAAACTAAGTGGAGTTAATATTCCTAGGTCCGAGTATTGCAGGGAAAGTTGAAAAACCTATTTGATAAGACTATTTAGAAGTACTAGTATGTCAAGAATGCATACAGTAATATTTAAGGCATCTAATAAAAATAACATTAAAAAGATTTATATCTAACAGGCTAATGGAAAGAGAAAATAATTTTTAATTACTTTATCCTAAAAAATGCAAAAATGAGTTAATTAACATAAACTCAGTGGTACTCTAAACCAATCAATACTATGATATAAACAAATCAGTTTATGACAGATAAAACTCAACTCTAATAATAATTAAATATGATTTTTCAACCTGAACTCTTTAAAAATCCAAAACAAAACAAATTCCCAATTATATGATGCTTACATGGACAACATTCAGTTTAAAGACACAAAAGCTATAAAGTAAAGAATGCAAAAAGATACATGTGCACACACTGTTTAAAAATCCATCCCCAGGTTAGATCACATATTAAGTTACAAAGCTAGTCAGTAAATTTAGGAAGATTGAAATCATGTTTTCCAATCATAACAATATGAAACTGTAACTCAATTACAGGAAAAATATGGAAAAAAAACCACAATCACATGGATGCTATGCAGCATGTTAATAATCAATGGGTCAACAAATAAAGAAGAAATCAAAAAATACTTGAATAATGAAAATAGAAACACAACAGTGCAAAATATTTGGGATGCAACAAAAGCAGTTAAAGAGGGAAGTTTAGTGTCACAAGCCTACCTCAAAAAACAAGAAAAATTTCAAACAAATATTCTAACTCTACACCAAAAGAAATTAGGAAAAGAACAAAGCCCAAAGTTAGTGCAAAGAAGGAAATAATTAAGATTGGTGCAGAAATAAATGAAATAAAGACTAAAAAACAAAACAAAAGATTGATGAAAGTTACTACTCTTTTAAAACAAATTTCTCAAATATTCCTTACATTACAGGCTAAAGGCATTTTATTCATATGTATGTTTATACTAATAAAATCATTTTTCAAGTGGAATAAAAAGCATGCAATCTCCCAAGACTAAAAGAGGAAGAAACAGAAAATCTGAAATGACCAAATACTAGTAATGAAATTGAAGCAATAGTCAAAAAACTCCCAACAAACAAACGTCCAAGAACAGATGGCCCACAGCAGAATTCTACCAAATAGTTAACACCTCAAACTATTCAAAAATATTGAAGAGGATGGAAAGCTTCCAAATTCCTTCTACAAGACCAGCATCACCTTGATATCAAAAATCAGACAAAGACACTACAAAAAAGAAAATGACCAGTACATTATCTCTGATGAACACATATGCAAAAATCCTCACCAAAATCCTAGCAAACCAAATTAAAAAATACATTAAAAGGATTATTCACTACAACCAAGTGGGATTTATTACAAGGATGCAAAGATAGTTCAATATCCACAAATCAATCAATGTGATACACCATGTTAAGAAAAGTAAGGATAAAACTGTCATATTATCATCTAAATTGATGCTAAAAAAGAATTTGACAAAATTCATCATCTATTCATAATAAAAATTCTCAAGTATGTATTGAGGGAACATATCTCAACATAATAAAGGCCATTTTTGACAAACCCACAGCTAACATCATAGCCACTGTCAAAAAAGCTGAAAGCTTTTCCTCTAAGATCAGGAACAAGCCAGAGATGCTCACTTCCACCACTTTTATTCCAACACAGTATTGGAAGTTGTAGTGACAGAAATCAGGCAGGAAAAAGAAAAGGCATCCAAACTGGTAAGAAAGAAGTAAAATTGTCACTATTTGCAGAATTACTAGAATTAACAAGTGAATTCAGTAAAATTGCAAGAGACAAAATCAATATACAGAAATCAGTTTTTATATACAAATAATGAACTAACAGAGAAATTAAGAAAACAATCCAATTTACAATTGCATCAATAAGAATAAAATATCTAGGAATAAAATTAATCAAGGACATGAAAGATCTCTTTTCTGAAAACTACGAGATGTTGATAAAAGAAATTGAAGAAGACACAAATACATGGAAGCTATTCCATGCCTACAGGTGGGGAGAATTAGTATTGCAAAAATGGCCATACTATCTGAAGCAATCAATCCACATATTCAGTGTAATCCCCATCAAAACACCAATGTAATTTTTCACTGAACTTGAGCAACAGTCCTAAAATTTGTATGGAATCACAAAAAACCCTGAAGAGCCTAAGCGATCTTGAAAAAGAAAAGCAAAGCTAGGTGTATCATGTTACCTGTTTTCAAGCTATACTACAAGGAAACAGTGATCAAAAACAGTATGGTACTAGCACAAGAACAGATACACAGACCAACAGAACAGAATAGAGAGCCCAGAAATAAACCCATGCTATGTGGTCAATTAATATATGAGAAAGGAAGCAAGAATATGCAATGCAGAAAAGAGTCTCTTGAATAAATAGTGTTGAGAAAACTGGACAGTTACATGTAAAAGAATGAAACTGGATCACTGTCTTACACCATATTCAAAAGTAAACTCAAAATGGATTAAAGACCACAATACAAGACACAAAACCATAAAACTCCTAGAAAAAACACAGTCAGTAAACCCTTGAATATCAGTTGATATTGAATTAACAGTTTTTTTCTGGATATATCTTCTAGGCAAGAAAAACAGAAGCAAAAATAAATAAGCAGGACTACATCAAACTAAAACCTCTGCACAGCAAAGGAAACCATTAACAAAATGAAAAGGCAGCCAACTGAATGCGATGATATATTTGGAAATGATAGACCTGATTAGGGGCTTATATTGAAATATAAGGAATTCACACAATTCAACATCAGAACAACCCAAATAGTCTGATTTTAAAATGAGCAAAGGTCTCAATAAGTATTTTTCCAAAGACATAAAGATGGCATACAGGCACATGAAAAGATGCTCCACATCACTAATGACCAGGGAGATGCAAATCAAAACCACAATGAGATATCACTTCACACCAGTTACAATTACTGGTATCAACAAGATAAGAAATAACAAGTGCTGGTGAGGATATGGAGAAAAGGGAAATGTTATACACTGTTGGTGGGATTGCAAACTAGTGCAGCTACTCTGAAAAGCAGTATGGAAGTTTCTCAAAAACTAAAAATAGAAATACCATATGACCCAGTAATTCTACTTCTAGAAATTTACTTGAAGAAAACAAAATCTCTAATTCAAAAAGATATATGCACCCTTATTTTTATTGCAGCATTATTTACAATAGCAATGATATAGAACCAACCTAAGTGTCCATCAACAGACGAATGGATAAAGAAAGATGTGGGACATATACACAATGGAATACTACTCAGTCAAAAAATGAATGAAATCTTGCCATTTGTGACAACATGGATGGACCTAGAAGGTATTAGGCTAAGTAAAGTAAGTCAGAGAAAGACAAGTACCATAAGTTTTCACTTATAGGTGGAATCTAAGAAACCAAACAAACAAGCAGAACTAAAATAGACTCAAACACATAAAATAAACTACCGGTTACCATAGGGGAGGGGATCAGGAGGTGGATGAGACAGGTGAAGGGAGAAAAAAATTAGTTAGACTGTTTGATATCTTGATCTAGGCTATGGTTATCTGAGTGTATACATGTTTTAAAATTCAAGAAGCTGTACACTAAGATTTGTGCATTTTCTTGTATTTATGGCAATATGAATTTTAAAAAATTAAAAAGAATAAAAAGCTTTCAGAAATAAGACTAAAATTAAAATCTGGCTTTTCTATATTAATACGAGGAAAATTAGGTATTTAGGCCAAAAGCATTATTGGAAAACATTTCAAAATATTAAAGGGGTTAATTCACCAAAAAATTATGCCATTCCTGAGTATGTATCCAAATTAAATGGTTTCAAATTTAAATGGCTTCAAACTATATAAATCCAAAGTTGACAGAACTACAAGGAGAAATTAACAGATTCATTATAAGAATGGGAGATGTAGCAAATTCCCTTCAGTAACTGACAGAATAAGCACTTATGTGTAGGTGGAGTTCCCCCCCCCAAAAAACATAATATAAAGATTCTGATCAAAATTAACAAATCTGATCTAAATGGCCTAAATAAAATAATGTAACTAATTAGAATAAATATTTTTTCAAGTGCCTATGGAGCATTTACCCAAACAGACCACATGAGGCTCTAAATCATCTCAAAAAACTTCCAGGGAATGAAATTATATTAAATACATAAAATAACTCTGGAGAAATTAAGCTAGAAATCAATAACAAAGAAAGTAAATTAGGTAATTGGCAAATATTTGGAAATTAAGCTTTATATTTATACATCATGATGAAAATCAGAAAATACTTTAACCTTGAAATAATGGAAATTCAACTTATCAAAATGCTGCATAGTTTTAACTAGACGCAAATCAACACTTAGTGCATGTACTAGGAAGAAGAAAGCCTAGAAATCAATGAACTGACTAACTATCTTAAAAATTAGAAAATAAAGGCAATTAAACCCAAAGAATGTAGAAAGATGAAAATAATATTACAAATTAATAAATCAACAATTGAAAAAATCAACAATTGAAAAAATCAATAAACCCATGTTGAGGAATCATTCTTCATTGGTCTTTTGTGGTTTATTTGTTTCATTATCTCAAGAAATACAAACAAGACAGTTGAGAGGGTAAGAAAGGGAAGGATGAAAGCCAAAGCCAAAGGATGTATATTTGAGGCGGAGGTTGTTTTGTAACCACTGAGGCTCCCTTTTGCTGCTAATTCCTGAGACGCTTACAAAATAAAGGCAAAAGTTGTGTGTCTTAATGTTGGAAGACCAGAACATTTATAAACCAGCTCTTAACATCCAGGAAGGATACTCCTGGTGCCACACTACCTTTCCACGTACTTATGTGTAGGTGGAGTTCCCACAGCATTAGGTCAGGCTCTGGGGCAGAATGTTGACAGATGTCCAGTGTATGCTCAAGATGAGATATTGGCAGAACATGTGGCCTAAATTAGCTGGACAACATGACTGAATCTGTATTTAATGTGAAGTTCTCTCTTACTCTAGGCCTCACTCAAAATGAACAGTTTTTTAAGTTGCCCAATTAATGAGTAATGGCAGTATTTCAAGTATGTTATCGGTCGCCTCAGAAACTGAAAGAATTTCTTTCAAAACCCATAGCTCAGTTCATCTTTCTAAGTGGTATAAAATAAAAAAAGATACATTAAAGAAGTGTCCTGAAATGCCCCAGACCACTGAACCACTTTTGTGGCAGGACTTTGAATCTTTGTAGTGTTTATCTGTCATTGCATGTGAGTGTCATGCTACAAGATCCACAGTATTTGCTGCTTCTTGTCAACCAGATCGTGTTAGGATGACTCACCAAATTAGTAAACCAGCCTAAGGCAAGGAAAGCAAGGTTCCTGTAGACTATATGAGACTGAGAATTAACATTGTTGGGGCAAGATAATGTGTACTGCTATCCCTCCCAGGTGAATGTAAATACTTTTTATGCCCTTTCCTGATGGTAATTGAAATAAATAACTTCCCAGAGCAGTAGCCACAATCCAAGAAATAGAGAATGTGTTGACTAGTTCTAGTAGTGGTACCACATCTAGCATAGCAGCTAAGATCAGGCTACCACTTAATAGTCCATCATTTGCCATGACACATTCATTTTTTTCCCCTAGAGAATGTATAGGTGAATTAGAATGGGACATAATGGGAATTATCACATCTGCATTTTAGTTATTAGGGTGCATTATTCATCACGAAGTACCTTAGAATCCAGTATTGTTTCTGATCTACCATTTTGATATGAAATGGGGGAAGTTTCTGGGGCTTTCGTTTGTCTCTTCCTGACAAAGACTCTTAGTAGCCATTTGGACTCCATTATAGCCAATCTGCCATTTGTTTAGTATATCTCTCCTAAATATACATTCTTGGAAACCCAGAAATAATTACATGGATGTTCTATTAGAGCACTGACCTGACTTTGTAAGAATGATTTGAACCAGTATTTTTGGAATTCTATAAGCTCCCACAAACAAAAAGTGTAGACAAAGAGATGCAAAAACTGGTCAGTTGGAAATGGTCTGGAGCTCAATGACAGGATATACATGTGGTACCAGTATTTATGCTACATTATACCCTTCATACTACTCAGATTACTTGCTTTCCTGGTGTATGGGAATACTCCTTGAGTTGTAAAGCTGTATATATGAATCTCATCATCCCCTGGAAATGTTATTTAGATACCAAAGTGTAAGAATATTATATTTCCAAAGAGATTCTTAGAAGAAGAGGAGAGACAGCTCCCTCTTCTGGATAAGTGTGAAATGGATTTTTTGTGATCCTCACCTACAGTGGATCCTGTTACATGCATGATGATCTCTAATTCTCATAACACCCCAAGGACTGGGGCAAAGAAAAGCCTAAATACTTATTACTGTGCATAAGTAATAATAATCTACCCTGTTCCAGAATCCTTATGTCAGCATTAAGGATGTCATTAATAAATGTAGACATTAAAGATTTAATATTAACTCCCTCTCCCTGTTTGTCTACTCTCATGAGGAATTCAAAATGACAAAGCAGCACCACAGTCCTGACTAAGGGCCAGGATTTGTGGATGCTTACAGTGTCCCCTGATAGAAGTATACTTCTTCTCTCTCTTTGTCCCCAAGCCACTATTCCCCACTCTTTAGCAATCAGTTTCTTTACTCCAGCAGTGCTAAAGTTGTGCACATAGAAACACAAATTCCCTGCTGGGTCATGGGAAATTATTATGGCAGAGTAAATCTTATTTCCACACAATAATTCTCAGACCAGTGTATTCTACTTATCAGGAATATAGTGCCACAAAGTGGCCACTGCTTCAAATTAAATATTTTATCTTGAAATATAGCAGCACAAATTCATAGGATGTCATATCCAATGTTGGGAATTAGGTGAGCATTTACATCATCATTACAATGTTTTCCCATTCAGGTTTTGGGCATGATTTTTAGCAAAAGTTTCATTCCACCAATAGGAGGTAAGATTCTAATTCTCCCATGAATATTCCATTCCACCATTTACCATAAATTGGTAGTTAGAGGAAATGGGCCTGTCATTTTCTGTTTTCATTGCAAGGAATAGAAAATATCCAAATGCACATCATTTCAATTGCCAATGTCATCATATCTCCCATGCTATGGTATAAACCAGTGTTTCCCAGAATAATATAAAGAGTCTAAGGGTAATCCCAACCCCTTAGCATAGACTGGTTCAGAAAAGAGGCTTAAGCCGATTAGGAAATATTTTAGCCATAGGAATATATATGAATAGTCTGGGATTTCTGGGGGGGGATCACACTCAAGAGAAAGAAATATAAAATACAGCCTCCATTGTTCTTTGGACATTATGGTATAAGATGTGAAGCCATCAAACAAAAAGAACATATATGAGGGATTCACAATAAAATGGAACCACTTAACTACGCTCATCCTGAGATACATACTCTACATTTCCTAGCTGAAAGCTATTAATGTCTTCACTCATTAGGCCAGTTTGTTAGGTTTTCAATTTCTTCCAGCAGAATACATCTGAACTGACATATGTGGTATGACTGAGGGCTATCTGTCTGAAGACAAACAAATTTAAACTATTACAAATGAATTCAAGGGGGAAAAAAAGAGAATAGAATTACATTTAAGATTAGATAGTAATTATTATTTTTTACATATTTTCCAGATGCAGATATGAATGAAATTAAACACTGTGTAAGTGTTCAACATGATGACTTGATACACGTATATATTGTGAAATGGTTCCCACACTAAGGTTAAGTAACACCTCTATCACCTCATGTAATTATCATCCTTTTACACAGTGAGAACATTTAAGATTTAGCTACTTTCAAGTACATCATAGAGTACTATTAGTATTCGCCATGCTTTAGATACCCAGAACTTATTCAATTTACAACTGGAAGTTTATACCTTTTGGTGAACATCTCCCTATCTTCCCCACCACCCACCACGGGTAATCACCACTCTATTCTCTGTTATATGAGTTTGGCTTTTTAGATTCCACATATAACTGAGATCACACAGTTTTATTTTTCTCTGTCTGATTCATTTCACGTAATACAATGCCCTCAAGGTCTATTCTTCACGATTCCCTTTTTACTTCTGGCTGAATATTCCATTGTATGTGTGTATTTTATGTGTGGGGGATCTCACTTAGGTTGTTTCCACATCTAGACTATTATGAACAATGCTGCAATGAACATGGAGGTGCAGATACTTTAAGGTCATGATCATCAAATTCACTGTTTCCAAAATAAATCCAGAAGTGGGGTCAAATTCCACCTGTTGTATGAACTGGTGCCTGATCTTTTGCCCAACCCAGACATAATTATATTACACTGGATCACATGAAATATCATTTTTAAAAGTCAAAAATGATCTAATATTAATAACTTTTATATGGAAAAACTATAATCTCAAAAATAAGTGTATAATACTATAATAATGCACTGTATTATATTTTACTATTCTTATATGTTTTCATATATAGCCAATATGATAGAAATTAAGCAGACAGAAATGAATATGATCTAGTGCCTTGCCTTAAGAGCTTACAGCTGATACTGGATAAGTATGAAATAAATAAATGAAGTTATTGACCAATGAATATATACAGAATGCAAGTGGCTGAAACTGTGCAGATCAAGGAGTAAATAGAACACTGAAAATAAAAGGAAGCATCATAGAAAGTGGGTAAAGTAACCATTTAGTACCTAGAGATTACTAAGAAAATGCTTTATAAATAGCAATACTGATAATCATACATTCAGTATATTATTCTTTACCTTGTAAGTAGGATTACCTAAATTCAGAGGGTAAATTTTTATACTTTTCTTGATAAGCCATGTAGGGTCATTTTTCTCTTAATTTTGTACAAAAAATAAAAATTTGTTAAAGGTGGAAAAGGGATATATAACAGTACATCTCAGTTATGAAGCATTGTAACAATTTTCTTTGATAGGGACATATAGGCTCTTTTTTCAAGATACTAGTTAAGCAGATAATGTTTATATGCAGACTTCTTTATAAGCAGGAGCATCTGCAAGTTCTACAGTTTGCCAGTTATATAAAGGAAATATATAATCCATAATGTTGAATATAATTTTACATACAGAATTGAGCTATAGTATTTGCTCTCCAAAGAGGGCACATTATTGTTTTATTTAAAAAAAGTGGAAATTAATCTGTAAAGATATATTCTGAACAAGTTGCAGATCTAGAAAGCAATTTAAAATAAAGAATATGCTTTTCATTTTGTATTCACATTATGTGATATCTTTTTATCAAAATGAAATAAAAATAGGGGCTTCTGTTGGATTTGCAGCCACAGTAAATTCACCCTTGAATTTAGTGTGCCAGAATAGTGTAATATATTTAAATTTGATTCTCCCTCTTTAGATATTTGCTTAATAATCTAAGTACTAAGAATATGTAGGTGAACATTAGATATACAGACTGAAAATCTATTTGGAGAAGCAGCACTTCAGGAATGGCAGAGCAAGACCTCTGAAACAATGATTCATAAAAACAAGAATATGGTAAAAATTGGCCAAATCAACTGTTTCAAAACTCCAGAAATTAACCAAAGTCTCAAAACAAACTCAGGAGACATTATTCAAGAAGAAAAGGCCGAATCTCAGTACAAAAACTGAAATCTGAAGTGTTATACAAGCCCTATGCCCATCCCTTTATCTCCACTGCACAACAGTCTTGAAAAACAATTGTCTGGCTTACAGTAGCTGAAAACAAATAGCTTAGCAGCCACTGCAGAGAGCAGAATGGATGAAGAGCTCCCTGTAAATTCTGTCCCAGAGAATTGTCACTATTTACCTGTCTGTAAGGTTCCCAAAAAGCTTAATTCTCAGAATTTGTCTTTATTTCAACTTGACTCACAGCTTGTTTATGATAAACAGCCCTTAGCATGAGTTTTTACCTAAAGCAATCAGTGGCAATTGTTTAAAATCTCACCTTACTGAAGTGAAGTAATAATTGAGACTAAGAAAAAGTGACCCATAGCTTAAAAGTAAAAAAATGGAGAATGAGATCAATAAAGAACTTTAAAACCTTTAACCTATTCCTGGGAATTAAAAAAAAGATAACATCCATGTGCAAGATTGCATGCATGCCAAAGGAAAACAAAAAAGACCTAATCTCTCAGCTCTGTCTGACCCTGAAGTTCTGATAAGGAGGAAGTGAAAGCTAAGGCCATTATAAACTGCCTGCCAGAGCACAGAAAGCAAACACCAATACAAACAGCACTGTTCTGCTAAGACTGAGAGATTTATTGGTTCAAGGCATGGGCTGAAGGAAACCTCTTTCTAATCATTAGCTCACAATGAAACTAACCAAGCAGAGACATCAGTGGCCACACAAGACAAATAAATACCTTATAAAATCAGTCCAGGAAAGACACAAAACAAAGATCAACAAGAACAACAAAAACAGCATAACAATAACAATCAGGGATGTCAACAAACTAAGGGAGGGAGGGATCTCACAAGGTACTATTTAAAATGTATAGGCTTCAATGAAACATTGAGACACAAAAACAGAAACAAAAGCAAATGACCCATGCACAGGATTTGTAAAAGCAGTCCATAGAAACTCTCCCAGAGGATGTCCAGACATTGGACTAAATATTCAGAGTTTTACAGCTGATACAATTATGTTAAAGAGCTAAATGAAACAGTGTCTGAAGAATTAAGGAGACTGTGGAAACAATGTCTCACCAAATATTAATCAAGAGATCGAAAACATTTAAAAAAAGGAAATTCCATAGTTGATTTGATGACTGAAATGGTAACTTCAATAGAGATAAACAGCAGAATGGAACAGAACCGGAAAAAGGAAAATAGTGAACTTGAAGACAGGTCAACTATGATTATCCTGAGAACAGAAAGAAAAGAAAATGATAAAAATAAATAGATCCTCAGAACCCTGTAACATTCATCACACACACTAACATTCATAATTGGAGTCTCAAAAGAAGAGTGGAAAAGAGGTAGATAGAATATTTTAATCAGTAACAGTAAAAACAACTCCAAATTTTATGTAAAATGTTTATCTGCTCATCTGAGAAGCTCAATTAACTCCAAGAAGGATAAACTAGAGAGATCCACATCTAGACATAGCACAGTACAACTGACAAAGGCCAAAAACTACAAGGATGCTGAAAGAAGCAAGATAAAAGCAACTCATCACATATGAGGAATTCTCAATAAAATTAGCAGCTGACTCTTTATCAGATAATAGATGCCAGATGGCAGTGGGATGACATATTCAAAGTGCTGAAAGAAAATGAATGCCAACCAAGAACTATGTATTCAGCAATACTATCTTTCAAAATTAGAGGAGAAATTAAGACACACCTAATAAACAAAAACTGAGAGATTTCATCACTAGCAGACCTGCCCTATAAGAAATATTAAAATGAATCCTTCAGGACAAGAAAGTAGACAATAGCTCTAATCGATGGGAAGAAATAAAGAGCACTGGTAAAAGTAATTGCATAATTAAATATAAAAGATATTACAAATGTGTTTTCTTTGTAATGTTTCACTTCTCTGCAAAGAAATAATTTTAAGACTGTGTTGATGGACTATATCTGTTTATATGAAAATAAGCAAAAAAAGGGAGAATGAAGATATATCAGGGTAAAATTTTTGTACATTATATAAATTAACTTGCCTTAATATAAACTAGATTTGTTTTAGTGAAGATGCTAATTATAATATTTAGGTGATCCACCGAGAAAAAGTATAATAAAAGAAATAGGAAAATTAAAGTAATTCCATAGAAAATATCTACATAGCAAAGAGAAGTAGTAAAAAAAAAAGGAATACCATACAAAAAAGACAACATACATAGGAAACAAATAGCAAAAATGTCAAACTTAAATTTCATTTTATCAGTAATTACATTAAACCTAAGTAGATTCAAAGTTAAAAAAAAAGGCCTTTTGGCAGAAGGGATTAAAAACATGAACTAACCTGATACACTTTAGATTCAAAGACATACATAGGTTGAAAGTAAAAGGAAGGAAACATATATAACATATATCATAAAAAGAGCGAATCTGCTATTTATTATAAGATAAAATAAACATAAAGACAAAAATTATAACTAGAGACAAAAAAAATATTTATAATGACCAAAGGCTCAATCCACCATGAAGATGTAACAATTATAATCACGTGTGTGCCAAAAACAATGTCTGAAAATACATGAAGCACAAAATGATGGAATTGCAGGGAAGATAATTCAATAAACATTTGAGTTTCAATATCCCCCTTTAAATAATGGATAGAAAAACTAAGCAGAAGATGAATATGGAAATAGAAGGCTTAAAAAAACACTAAAATATCAAGTAGATTTAGGCATCTATTAAATCTATCCAACAAGAACAGAGTGCATGCTTTAGAGTATTCTTAAGAGTATGTATGTGGAACATTGAACAGGATAGACACTTTTTTAGGCCAAAAAATAAGCCTCATTAATTTTAATACTTTTAAATCATACAAAGTATAGTCTCCAGCAATAATGTAATTATATTAGACAGCAATAGAGGAAAGAAATTTGGGGATTTTACAAATATGTGGTGTAGTGCCAGAGGATTTCAGCTCCAGGTAAGTTCACTCTGGATCACTAGACTGGAAAAGGACAATGGAGCACTGGTAAAAGGGTTCATACCCAGCTTTATTCTCATGGTGGCCAGTCAAGTGCTGAGATTAAATCTGCTGCAGCCGCATGCAGCAAATCTGTAATCCACAATCCGCAAACCTGCAGAGCACTGGGTGGATGTCTTTCCATAGCAACATGGATAATAATGCCTCACTGTCAACTCATGTGCAAGCATGCACCTGTGCAGTAGGCCAAGTATTACATAAGCATGAGATAGCATTGCACATGCACAGTGGGCAGGTATATCAGGGTCAGGTGAGCATCCTGGCCATGGGCACTTCCATTTTCCCTACATTCCACCCCTCCAGGATTCTCCCTTCACAATCTGTGCGCCCTCAATCTTCTGTGATAGTCCCTGTGCAAGAAAGCTGGAACACTGTAACCAGATTTAACTCAGATGACTTCACAACTCACACTTTCTATGAAAGTCCAGTAGCAGAACTGGCAGGGAGCTCCATGCATACCCAGCAAGCGACTTGTTGGCAGTTTTTGCTAGGGTATGCACCCAATCCACAAAGACATTAGAGGATATTAGCCTTAAGGAAGATAAGACATGTTTAATGACACCAACATAGGCAATTCTTGTCCATTAGGTAGGATGCATGCAAGGGAGTAGTCTTATGATATGACTGTGGCAGGAAGGGAGTATGTCTGGGCCTAGTTAACCATACATTACCCTTCCCTCTGTGTGGGTTGGCAAAGAATCTATGTATAGTGCTACTGGAGGTGCATGCACTGGCCATAAAGATTAAACAAA
The DNA here is from genome assembly GCA_029783875.1 of Phataginus tricuspis. Classification (NCBI taxonomy): domain Eukaryota; kingdom Metazoa; phylum Chordata; class Mammalia; order Pholidota; family Manidae; genus Phataginus; species Phataginus tricuspis. Next base: position 15,632,775 of record JAQQAC010002594.1, on the reverse strand, counting down.
ACTCCCTGATAAGATGCTCTTACCTTCTGGCCATTTAGTGTAATATGTCACAATCTGTGGGGCCACTCTTCTGTCACCCCAGGAATACATAGGAGGCCAGCCTCCTGGCCTTGTCCCCAAGGTGCCAGGAGGACCTGCCATTTATGGTCCATATGTTGTAATGTCGAAGATCACATCCACTGAACAGAGTCTCCAGGGTTTAGTGCAGTCAGTGCTGGCAGCAAAATATTGTTCTGGTGGCCATACCCTGAATTTAACAATTCCTTAGTGTAGGAAAGGCCTAAATTATAACTTTGGTCCTACCCAACCAAACAACCCCCAGTTGCCTGAATCTTGGTGCTGTTCAGAGCCCATCCTTTCTCCTGTAGATGTTGTAGCAGTCTAGGTGGTATACCTTCTAGGTCTGTAAGAGAATCAGACATGAGCATGATATCATTAATGTAATGGTACAGCTGCACCATTGGAAGTTTCTCCCATGCTGCCAAGTCCTGGGCTACAAGTCCATGACATATGGTGGGGCTGTGAAAGTATCTCTGTGGAAGGACAGTGAAAGTCCATTGCTGTCCTTCCCCTGTGAAGACAAATTGTTCCTGACTTTCCTGCTCTAGATCAATGGAAAAGAAGGCATTAGCAAGATCTACAACATAATGGTATGTTCCTAGTTCATGACTGAGGATGTCCATAAGGCTTGCAATAGAGGGGACAGCAGCATGTAGAGGGGATAATGACTTTATTCAGTTCTCTGTATTCCACAGTCATGCACCAGGAGCCATCCAGCTTTTTACTCGCCACACAGGAATTAAAAGGGCTGTGGGTGAGCTTTATTATACCCACCCTCTCCAGTTCCTGGAGTGTTTCTCCAATTTCTTTATGCCCTCTGGGAAATTTGTATTGTTTAGTATTAGACACCCACCAAGGCACAGGCAAAGCTATAGGCAGGTGCTTAACATGTACCCTCAGAACATGTACTCTCAGTCTGAACTCACCTGCAGTGGTTTGCAACCATAGGCCCTGCAGGATATCTATTCCCAAAATATATTTGGGGATGGGAGAGATATATACAGTATACTTCTTTTGTGGTAGACACCCCATTTCCAATGGGATTCAGGCTTACTTCAACTCTCATAGCACTGCTCCCTTATCCATCTATAACAGCAGTGGCCCTGGGAAAACACTCGGGGTTGCCATAAATCAGTGAGCATTTGGTTCCTGTGTCCTCCAGAGCCATGGTTGTACTTTCACTGGGGACCAATAAATTGATATTTCAACATATGCCTCCAGTCCCTACCTTGTACCTCAAGGTTGGTACATAAATCCTTCCCTCGGTCAAACTATATCATCCAATTGGTTTCCTGTGAAGGTCCAGGTGAGGTTGGCTCACTCTCCAGCAGTAAGTCTTGCAGGTGCACAGGCCAGACTTGTGGCTTTGTCTCCAGCTTCCATTCCTTGGTCCTTACCTTGGTCAGAAGCCAAAATCACTGCTCCAGCTTCAATTATTGCCACAGCTCCAGTAAGATTTTATTTGACTTCCCATCCAATTTCTCTTTTTCTGCTACTGACTCTATTAAATCAACCCACATCTGGATTCTCATGATTTTCACAGGGTCCTTTAAGCCCTCCCTCTCAATAGTGAAGCACACTCCCTTCCATGCCCACATCACTTCAGCCTCCCCCAAATTTGCCACAGTAAGAGTAACTGCATTTATGGTCTGCCCTATGTGAAAAGCAAGAATGGCTACCACAGGACCAAAGAGGGACAGGGAAGCCATTTGCAGCACTGTATACCTCATCCCTGCAGTAAACAGCTCCTCATCCAGGCCCTGATTTCCTGGATTATAAATGGTATTTTTCACACCCAACTATCATAGCATATGTTGGAGCTCAGCATACATCTGCCATCTGGCAGGGAAAAATGATAAATCACCCTGATTGGACCATGCAGTGTGAAGGGAAGCCATCAACTACTCAAGTAGTGAATGGTCACCTGGGGTCTGGTGTGTATTCTGCAGTGACTGGCACAAGGAAGGATGGGTTATCAGGGAAGTTAGCTAGCTTTCCCATCTCTGATCCAGACAGGAGGATACCATCCACCTTTACATCCCAAATGTGCAGGAGCCAAGCTTCTATGGACTCTAAGGGTTTCTGCCAAAACTGGGAGCCCAAATTCACTAGCTCCACCTGTGTATAGGGACAGAATGTGAAGTACTCCAAGACCTGGGGAGGGATCTGCACCTCTCCCAGAGGAACCTGTGGTTGGTGCGTCTTTTTTTTCTTCACTACAACCAAGTGGGATTTCAGTAGAGGAGGGGTTGGTGCCTCTGACAACATCTCCAACCCCTGTCCTCTTCCAACATATCCACCATCACTTCCAAAGCTGACGGCAGTTCTCATGCTGCTACACGGAGTGTTGCCATCTCAGTCACCAAAATATCTTTTACTTTCTCCACAGTGCTTCGCATCTTCCATGCTTATGCTGTCTCTTCTCGTGCTTCTCACAGGAACATGTCCTTCTCATTTTTAGCCTTTTTTAACACTGTGAGAAAAAGCCAATCCATGGTTCCCACCACCACATAGGCACTCCATTTCTCCAAGGATTTCCCTATGTTGTGGAGGGCCTTAGGCATCACCTCTACCTCCCCCCAGACCTGGGGAGGGACCCAGGCCTCTAGGAGGATTGCCACTTAAGACCACATGACCACTGGGTGACACCCAAGTACCTCCCACCCATAGGGACAGCTGGCTGAATCACCCCTTTTCATGAGGGTAGCTTGTTCCATTTTTTGGTCTGCAGTGAATCCTGCTGACTACACCAATTATAGCACCGGAGGATTTCAGCTCCAGGCAAGTTCACTCTGATTCCATGAGATTGAAAAAGGACAATGGAGCATTCGGAAAAGCATTCATACCCAGCTTTATTATCAAGGTGGCTGGCCAAGTGCTTAGATTACATCTGCTGCATCCGCATACAGCAATCTGTAATCCACAAGCTGTAATCCATGCAGAGCACTCGGTGGAGGTCTTTATATAGCAACACAGACAATAATGGCTCATTGCCAACACATGTGCAAGCATGTGCCTGTGTAGTAAGCCAAGTATTACATAAGCATGAGATAGCTTTGCAAGTGCACAGTGGGCAAGTAGAGCAGGGTCAGGTGAGCATCCTGGCCATGGGAATTTCCACTTTTCACATTTGTGGAAATTAAGTAATATGCTTTTAGTAAACCAATGGCTTAATAAAGAAATCACAATGGAAGTTTGAAAATACTTTGTGATTAATAAAAGCACAGAATACTAAAATTTATGGAATTCAGTTTAAGCAATATTTAGAGGGAAATTTATACTTGTAATCAGCTATATTTAAAAAGGCTCTCAAATGAACACCCTAACAGTCCACTAGAAGAAGCCATATAAAGTAGAGCAATCAATATCCAAAGCCTACAGAATGAGATAATATTATTAGGTAATATAAGATACTGAAATTTTATGGCAAAAAAATATGATAACTTAGATGAAATAGACAAATTCTCAGGAAAACACAAACTACTGAGACTGACTGAAAAAGAAATAAATAACCTGAATAGATGTGTTAAAGTAGAGCTATTAAATTGGTAATTAGAAAAATAAAAGGAAAGCCTCTTCCCAGATAATTCTGCTGTTATATTCTAACAAATGTTCAAAGAATTAACATCCTATCTTCAGAAACTCTTCTGAAAAATGAAGATGTGAATATAGCAACTATATATACAATATAACAAGTAAATGAAACAAGTAAAAAAAACTATACACCCTGTCCAAGTTGACTTTATCTCAATAAGGCAAAGTTAATTCAAAATACAAAAAAATCCTGTGTATATACTATATTATTTAGAAGACCAAAAAGCACATAATCATCTTAATAGATGTAGGAAAAGCATTTGACAAAATCCAATGTCCTTCCATTACAAAAACACTCAACAAACTATTAGAAGAAGGGAAATTCCTCAAATGTTAAGCTTATTTATGAAAAATCTCTAGTTATTATCATACTTAATGGTGAAACCTTTGCACCTGCCTTCAAGAACAAGACAACAATATGCCCTCTCTCCACTTCTATTCAACATTGTAATGGGATTCCTACACCAGCATTTAGGCAAGAAAAAGAAATAGAAAGCACCAAGTTTGGAAAAAGGAATATTATCTCTATTTTCATAGTATGGTATTATAAATAGAAAATTATAAGGAATCTGTTTAAAAACTATAGAGCTCAGCAAGTTGCTAGATAAACAAAAATCAAATATATTCCTACATATTAGTAATGGACAGTCTGAAAATGAAATTAAGAAAACAATTCCACTTATAATAGCACCAACAAGAATAAAATAGGAATAAATATAACAAAAGAAGCATAAGATTTGGACACTTAAAACTATAAAACAAGATTAAAAGATATTCAAGAGATCCTAAAAAAATGGAAAGATATCCTGTATTTATGGATTGAAGATTAGTATATTAAGAAAATACTCCCCAAGTTGATCTACAGATTCACCATAATCCCTATAAAATTCCCAGTTGTCTTTCTGGTAGAAACAGTGAAGCTGATCATAAAATTCATATGCATATAGAAGTGACACAGAACAACCAAGACAACGTGAAGAGAGAAGAGCAAAGTTGGAGGATTCATACTTCCTGATTTCAAACTTACTAAAAACCTACATTAATCAAGACAGGTGGTACTGGCACAGGAAAGACATATAGATCAATGGAATAAAATGGAAAAATATAGAAATAAATCTTGCATTGTGGTCAGCTGATTTTTAACAAGGTTGCCAACACAATTCAATAGGGAGCTAAGAGCTGTTTCAATAAATGGCACTGTAGCAACTAGATATCCACATGCAAAAGAATGAAGTGGGACCCATAGCTCACACTATGTACAAAAATTAACTCAAAAGGGATTACAGATCTAAGTATAAGAACTAAAAAGGTAAAGCTCAGAAGAAAATGTAGGAGTAAATCTTTATGACCTTGTGTCACACAATGATTTACTCAGCATTACACTACAAGCACAACCAATAAAAGAAAAAAATACTTAAACATCAAAATGAAAACATCTGTGATTCAAAGAACACCATCAAGAAAATTAAAAGTTAATTCACAATATGGGAGAAAACATCTGCAATCATTTATCTGATAATGGTACTGTATGCACAATTAATGGAACTCAGCACTCAAAAAGGTGAATAGCCCAATTAAAAATGAGAAAAGTTTTGAATAGATAGCTCTCTAAAGGGCATGTACAAATGATCAATAAGCACATGAAAAGTTGCTCAACATAAGTCAATATTATGGAAATGCTAATCAAGACCACAATGTGATATCACTTCACATGTACAAGAAGGACTACCTAAAAGAGGCAATAACAAGTGTTGGTGAAGATGTGGGAAAATAGAACACTCAAAAATTGCTAGTAGGTTGTGAAAATGTGAAGTACTTTTGAAAATAATTTGTAAGGTCCTCAAAATGTTAAACAGAGAGTTAGTATATGACACACCAATTCTAATCACAAGTAAAACCCTAAATCCTCGGTAAAAAAATAAGAATAATATGCCCAAACAAAAACCTGTACGTAAGTGTCCAAAGCAACACTATTTATAATAGCAAAAAAGGAGAAACCACATAAATGTCTATCAATTAATGCATAAACAAAAGTAATGTACTCATACAATGGAATATAATTGGCTATGAAAAGGAACAATGATACATTACAACTTGAATGAACCTTAAATACATTATGCTAAGTGAAAGAAACCAGTCACAAAAGACTATTATATGATCCCACTTATAGTAATTGTCCAGAATAGGCAGATCCATGTTGATAGGAATTAAATTAGTGGTTTCCAGAAGCTAGGAGAAAGAAGAAAGAGGGACTACTAATGGGAATGAGGTTTCTTTTAAGGGTGATAAAAATGTTCTGAAATTAAGTAATGGTGATGATCGTACAACTCCGTTGATACACCACAGACCACTAATATACACTTTAAAATGGTGACTTTTATGGTATGGGAATTATATCTTACTGAATCTGTTATTAAGAAAGAAAATACAATTGGGAGCAAGAAGAGTTCTATAAGAACAGTTTTATATTTTAAAAGACTGAAATTGGTGAAGTGCAGACTCAGTCTTACCATTTCCTGGAAAGTAAGAAGTTGGTTCTACACTACAGGACAGGGACGAAGAAATACGTATAAATAGACTTTGTTACAGTATGTGAGAAGGTAATAGAAGGCCAGCAGGGATTTGGTTTTCCCAGAAAAATCATAAAAATATTTCTCAAAATCGTTCCCCTGGCTCCTGCTCCCACCTGTTGCCCCAGGAATGTTAACTCCCCTGTACTTCCTGACCACACTTAGCACAGGGCCAAGTAGGAGACATGGAGAAACTGGAAAGACTTGTGAAGCCACAGTATGACTAAGGTGTGCCTCTTCCACCATAAAAAGAATTAAAATTTTCGTTTTATGATTGCATTTGAATAGACAAATATAATATTATTGTATATTAAAACACTTTCATCAGCCTAAAAGTTTATTTTTTTCTTCTGACTTTAAAATAAATTAAAACACTTTTGTGGGTTCTTATGAGTAGTATGGGTCTAGGCACTCTGTCAAATGGAAAAGTCAGCCCTGAAGACCTGAGATCAGTACATGGAGTGAGAGTCTTAGTACAAGGTGAGTCTGAGTGCACAGAACTGTGAGATAAGGCATGTGACGTGCAGGCATGAGAGGCATCAGCTATCATCAGTCATATGATTTAGCATTTTTGCTTAAGTCAAATGTCATATCCTCTTATAACATCTTTCATAGAAAATCATTTCTAAAATATTTGGCATGCTACTTTAAATCACCAACTATATTTTATAAAAGGACAATATATAATGGGATACGGTTATGTTACAAGCACCTAAAAATGGTGCTTGATATTAGTTTTTGACATTGTTTATCTACAAGTCCTTGAAAATTGCATAGAAAGTAATTTTTTTTTATCTAGCAACATGAATCAATGCAATAAAAGAGACCACTATAATAACGCTGATGTTGGAGGATAAGATAACACCTACCTTGTAGGCTCCTTCCATGTTATATTAAGAGAAATGCACAATATACACAGTGATCATGGTTTGACCCAAGGTCTAATCGAATCTGTGAAATAGTGAAGTGCTTTGTAATAGAGTTTTACTGTAATTGCCTTGTCAGGCTATCAATCTTACAGCTCTTCTCTAAAGAGAAACAGTCTGTCCTGCTGCTTGCAGGTATAGAGAATTGTGGAAGATCAAGTGTATGTTAGCTAAGGTGGCTCTGACCCAAAGGAGGCTGAAGCAAGTAAAAATCCTTCTGATTTCAGGGTGCAGCAGGCAGAATAAGAAATGCTCCAGTAAATGGTGCTGATGAGGTTGGGAAAAGGGTTAAAAGAGGAAAAATAACTTCATCCTGTACTGGAAGTTTTGAACTGAAAAGAAACGAACTTAAGATGCTTTTGTTAAATTTTCCACCAGTTGCTATAAAGTCATGAGAAGCCTCTGAGAGTAAGGGAGGCAACCCCCAGAAAGTATTTATAGATTTATAAAGAGAATAAGGTTAAGTTTCCTTGGAGACATAGTTCTTTCAGGCCAAATCTAACTTAGTCTGAAGCAACTTGGAAATTAGGAAAATTTAACTGAATGTTGTCTGCTTCTTTATCCTGAATCAACCAAAAGTATTAGTGATTCATAAATTTGAGATGAGAAAGGGACTTTTGAAAGTAATGAACCTGCCTATACATTTTAGATATTATTTCCACTGAGATGTATATTTTATGAATATATTATAAATATAATTTACACTGTAAGATAAAGTTAAAATAAAAAAGTTAAAATATATTTTAACCTACCTTAGAAATAACAGATAGGATTCTTTAAAATTTTATAGCCATTCACAATTACATTAAATCATTAAAATTGCTATGGGGAGATTTTTAATTGCAACCTTATTATAGAAACATGAACAGAATCACAACAGAAGACTAATCTAGAAAACAATTCTTAAAAAATTATCATTTTGTACTTTATGCCAAAATCTTTGTCTTACACATTTTTAAATTTAAGAGCTACAACACTACCTAAAGCAGTTATAAAAACTTAGTTAAACTTGACAAAAATATTAAATATTCAAGTATATATTGATGTGTAGGTGTTGGTATATATGTACGACTAGGCTTTTGTTTCCATACTCCAGTCCACATTTAGTTTTTCATTCAGCACCTGAGACATACATTTTATGAAATATATAGTATTCTACCTTGATTCTCCTAAGATAGCGATTCTTAAAAATCCAGTATAAGGATAGTTTTGTGTGCTTTTTAACAGCATAGATTCTTGGTTCTATTAGGGGTATACTAGGAATCTGCATTCTACCAAGTTACAGTTTCTTTTAATCAAGGAAAAGGGAAGGAGAGTATCATATAGGATTATGGTTTAGGAAATATAGATAATATCTACTCATATTCAGCAATATACCCAACTCTCTTAGTTGTCTCCTGTATCACTGAGGCAAGAAGCATAGAAAACTGTATTTTCCAGACTAATCTGCTGAGTTCAACTTAAGATATTGCCAAATAAAGGCACTTTCACAAGATTTTAGAGATAGATGAGAACTAGAATTCATTTTTGTCCCACTAACAGTGGGCAGGCACACTGACTTTGGCTGAGGGCAAGTTTATGCTATGTCTTCCAGATATTCTCCTATGAATTGATTAATTAAGTACCCTAGGTAGCTGAAATTAGCAGTACTTTATTACTGTTGGCTGAAATTTTCTGTAATTTCTGCAACTTAAAAATTTCCTGAGATCATCATGAGCTCCCTCTGACATTTGCTCCCCCATCTTCTCAAGGGTATTGAAAGTACCTAATTAAACTCCTTCTTGCCTGAAATATTTTCCTGGCAAGACTTTGACACATATAGCCTGTGAATAAAATGAAAGTTAACTACATACCTAAATCCTGATAACTTTTAACCTACACCTGTATGTATGAAAGACTTCATCTCTATTTCAAGTCTCCTGCCTTTATTTGTGGGTGTCCCTCTAGAACTTAATATACTCTATTCCAAGTGAATCTCACCAGCCCCTGACGATAAGAACCTTTATTCTCAGACACAGAAACTATTACTGTCACTTTATCAGAGAATTATTTCTAAACCCAGGCCAAGGGTGGGAGAGTCTATACACCTGGCTTTCTGAGTTAAGATGTAGAAGACAGATTATCTTGGTCACAATGTTATAAATGATGATGAAATAAAATTAAACCAAGACTATTATAACTTCTTTCATACTACAGGAAAAGAGAGAGGCTTCTGAGTGTTATAAGAGAACATACACACTTTCTTCATGCATTCAGTGTGGGGTTCCAATATCTAATAAACAAACGGTTCCCTAATATTATTACCAGACATAAAAATCACTCAAAATCTGTATTAGAAATAAAGATAGAGTGGTATCAGCAAGATGGCAAAATAGAATGTGCCTGACTTTATTTCCCTTCACAGAAAGAGCAACTAACAACTACCTATAGGCAATACACCTTTGTGAGGATCCCAGAACCTGGAGGTGAGGTTAAAGCACCCTCTTGGACCCCCAAGCTGTGAAAACCTGCCTCAGAAGGGTAAAGAGCAGTTTCACTTTACATCACCCCTCCCTCGGGCTGAAGCAGTGCTGCCCTGAGGACCCACATTTCCTCCAGTGGGTGAAGAAGACCCCAGTGTGGACACCTTGTTTCCCCAGCAGTACAGGATGCTTTCAAGAGGGCATGGCCTTATGGGAATCACTGGGAGAATCAGATAGAGGCAGAGGAGGGGACAAGGGATTACAGCCACTAGCACACAGATCTGGGCAGATTGCCTTTCTGCTAGCAGTAACGCAGAATCAGAGATCCCACCCAGTGGCTCTCATCTGCTGAGGCAAACTGGTGACCCACTGGCCAGTATGATCAATGAGCAGTATGCTCAGTTCTAACCACCACCTGCAGGCCTTCCCAGCCAGCAAGCCAACTCTAGAGCCCTTCCTGAGGAGGGAAGCAAGTCAACAACCCTTCCAATCAAGAAGCCTGACCAGAAATGCTAGGCAGGTTTGGAGCACATCCTACAGCCTGCCAGGGTAGAGACGCAAGTGAGCAGTCGCTCCCAACTGCTCAGAAAGGCCAGAAGATGAGACCGATTCCTCAAATGTGCAAATACCAATAAAAGGAAATAAAACCAATATTGTGAAGAAATATTGCAACCCCAAGTTCACTGCAGCATTATTTACAATAGCCAAGATATGGAAAAAATCCAAGTGCCCACCCATGAATGGATAGATAAAAGAAAATCTGTGGTGTGTGTGTGTGTCTGTGTGTGTGTGTGTGTGTGTGTGTGTGTGTGTGTGTGTGTATCCATCATGTTGTCACAAATGGCAGGATTCCTTTTTTTAATGGATAAGTAATTATTCCATCATACGTATGTGTGTGTCTATGCATATATATATAGATGTGTGTGTGTGTGTGCAATATTTATGTATACCTAGTCATTACATTGTACCCCTTAAACTTATACAATGTTATATTTCAACTATATCTCACTAAAGCTAGAGGGAAAAAAGAGAATGAAAGATGACTTATTATTTCCCAAAGATTCTCAGGCTAAAAATTCAGGAATTTTGCTTTGTTTTGTTTTTTATTTTGGTATTATTAATGTACAATTACATGAGCAACATTAGGGTTACTAGACTCCCCTCCCTATTATCAAGTCCCCACCACATACCCCAGAATTTTTTTTATTAAGGAATTATTGATATACATTCTTATGAAGGTTTCACATGAAAAAACAATGTGATTATTACATTAACCCATATTATCAAGTCCCCACTCATACTCCAATGCAGTCACTGTCCATCAGTGTAGTAAGATGCCACAGATTCATTGTTTGCCTTCTCTATGCTACACTGTTTTCCCCGTTATCCCCCACACCATGTGTACTAAACATAATACCCCACAATCCCCTTCCCCCACCCTCCCCACCCACCCTCCCACATCCCTCCCCTTTGGTAACCACTTGTTTCTTCTGGGAGTCTCTTGAGTCTGCTACTATTTTGTTTCTTCAGTTTTGCTTCATTGTTATACTCCACAAATGAGGGAAATCATTTGGCACTTGTCTTTCTCCGCCTGGCTTATTTCACTCAGCATAATATCCTCCAGCTCCATCCATGTTGTTGCAAATGGCAAGATTTGTTTCCTTCTTATGGCTGAATAGTATTCCATTGTGTATATGTACCACCCCATCTTTATGCATTCATCTACTGATGAACACTTAGGTTGTTTCCATATCTTGGCTATTGTAAAAAGTTCTGCAATAAACATAGGGGTGCATATGTCTTTTTGAATCTGAAAAGTTGTATTCTTTGGGTAAATTCCAAGGAGTGGGATTCCCGGATCAAATGGTATTTCTATTTTTAGTTTTTTGAGGAACTTCCATATTGCTTTACACAATGGTTGAACTAGCTTACGTTCCCACCAGCAGTGTAGGAGGGATCCCCTTTCTCCACATCCTCACCAGTGTTTGTTGTTCTTAGTCTTTTAGATGGTGGCCATCCTAACTAGTGTCAGGTGATAGCTCATTGTGGTTTTAATTTGCATTTTCCTGATGATTAGTGATGTGGAGCATCTTTTCATGTGTCTGTTGGCCATCTGAATTTCTTCTTTGGAGAACTGTCTCTTCATATCCTCTGCCCATTTTTTAATCGGGTTATTTGCTTTTTGGGTGTAGAGGCGTGTAAGTTCTTTATATATTTTGGATGTTAACCCCTTGTCGGATATGTCATTTACAAATATATTCTCCAATACTGTGGGATGCCTTTTTGTTCTGTTGATGGTATCCTTTGCTGTACAGAAACTTTTTAGTTTGATGTAGTCCCATGAGCTCATTTTTGCTTTTGTGTCCCTTGTTCAAGGAGATGCATTCAGGAAGAAGTTCATGCTTATATTCAGGAGATTTTTGCCTATGTTGTCTTCTAAGAGTTTTATGGTTTCATGACTTACATTCAGGTCCTTGATCCATCAATAAGTAGAATCTTTTCTCCAGCACCTTTCCTGGGTGCTTTTTTTGTCACTTACTTTGACCAATAGTATGTGTCCGTTTTAGAGATAAGGAAACAGAAGAGGTTAACTGAATCATCCAAGGTTACATAACCAGCATTTCAGTCTAGGTCCAAAGTTCATACTCTAAATAAGTATACTATACTGATGTTAATGGATTGTATCATCATAGAAAGAACGGAAACTAGATGATAAAAATTTCCAATAAGAAAAAAGAAAGAAAAAAGCTTCAGCAAAGGAAAAACAATATGCCAATTCTCAAGTTTCATTCTAAGTATATTATCAACACCATCAGGTGAAATGAGACTTTCAAAGCTTTTTATCATTGGTTTGCTATTATTCTCTATTGTAAGAAATTGTGAATTATATAAATGTATTCCAATGCTTGTAATCAAATTGACAAAAATGAAGAGTTAGCATAAGATAATCAAATGGCTTCAACTGGATTAGAAATCCTCTCGTTGAGAAACCACTATGGGAAATTTAATATACAGACTTGAAGCAAAGGAGAGCAGAATAAGGATAATGTCATAACTGTCTACAAAATTTGAGAGTTGATGAATACAATTAGAGTTCATTTTTTTCTTTTGTTTTTGTTTTTCAGTGAAAGTGTGTAAATAGGAAGAGTATGAATAGCAAGAAAATAATATTTACATTCAAAGAAATAATTATCAATCTGAGAATGACTCAAAGTAAATATGTTTTAAAGGTACATTATTATAAAATCATCAATTACTATCTTTTTCAAATGTAGTAGTTATAATGCAACCACTACAGAAAGCTGTGAAGGTTCCTTAAAAAACTAAAAATAGAAACACCATAGTAATTCCAATTGTAGGAATTTACCCACAGAAAACAAAATCACTAACCCAAAATATATATGCACTCCTGTGTTTATACAGCTTTATTTACAATAGCCCAGATGTGGAAGCAACCTAAGTGACCATTGACAGATGAAAGGATAAAAAAAAGTGGTATATGTATTCAATGGAATATTATTCAGCCATTAGAAAGAATGAAATCTCATCATTTGCAACAACATAGATGGACCTGAGAATATTGTGATAAGTGAAATGTCAGACAGAGAAAGACATATGCCATATGATTTCACTTACATGTGGAATCTATAAAACAAACAAATGAAAAAGCAAACAAATGAAACAGAAATTGATTCATAAATACAGAGAACATGGTGGCTGCCATAGGAGAGGGGTGTGTGGGGATGGGTAAAATAGGTGAGGGGGAAATAATTAGTGAGAATGTAAAAAAATATATATACATATATATAAAATACACACACACACACACACACACACACGATCACCCTAAATAGGATGCAATATAAGATCTCTGTGTTGCAGAACTATCATGATAAGTAGTACAAATATAAATGCTGGGAAAACACAAATCTCTATAATATGGTCTTTTTTCTCATGAATAGTTGTCCCAATATTATTTAATCAGAATTTGTTGACCAATGACAGTGCACTTGGCTGTATATAGTCTATGCAAGGGTTTACATAGAATGCAGGATATCTAGTCCCTGTTTCTATTGTCTTACAATTCATAATGTAAAGAAAGATCAAACAAAATGTCTCAAATATTTCAAGTGAGTCAGAGCATCACTGAGATAACTCAAAAAGGACTTCTGAGGAATAGTTATAATTGATAGGGCTGCAGATAACCTTCTAGATCAATTTTGCCCAGCAATAATGTAAGGTTTGAAAACTCAGCAAGTGGAAGATGGTGGCATGAGCAGGGCAGCAGAAATCTCCTCCCAAAACCATATGTATTTGTGAAAATACAACAAATACAACTATTCTTAAAAAAGAGACCAGAAGATACAGCACAACAGCCAGGCTACAACTACACCTGCAAGAACTCAGCATCTCACGAAGCGGGTAACATACAAAGCAGCGACCCGGTGGGACGGAGCACTCCCCCACCCCAGTGCACTGGCGGAAGGAAAAGATTCAGAGTGGGGAGGGAGTGGAAGCACAGGCCTGCCAAATAACCAGCCCTGGTGATCTGCAACCGGGAGCACTGACACACATCGTGTGGTGTATCGGAGATTAGAGAAATAGAAGGGCAGGATCCGAGATGGAGACTGCAAGCGGGTCCCCTCGGCTGGCTCCCTGGGACAAAAGAAAAGTGCGCGTTTTTAAAAAGTCTTAAAGACACAAGGGCACAACAGCAGAACAAAATCGTCCCAGAGCACTCAGCCCAGCAGACTGGGAGTCTTTGGGAATTTCAGACCCCCTGGCCAGCAGCCGGGCAAAGCAGCCATGCCGAAGCTTCCCACAGAGATCAGCAGCCTCCCATTCATTCCCCCACACCCCCCACCCACCGGCCAGCACCGCAAAGGGTCCGGGATCTGCCACTGCTGCGGAATAGCAGAGGAGCACCCCACTCACAACAACCTCACAGAATCTACACCCAGCTGGCGCGCAGCTAAGCAGGAAGGACCCCAGAACGCACAACAAGGGCTGGAAAGCACCAAGGGGACCAGAAGGCACCCAGCAAGACTTCAAACCCCCACAGTGCTATAGACTAGGCTGAGGGCGACCCTGCACACAGGGAGCTCCAGGGATTATCCCAGACACTGCCTCCCAGTGAGCGAGAAACCAGTTCAGGCCCCAGAGAAGGACAAGGAGAAAAACAACGAGGAAGGGGCCTTGTTCTCCCAGCTGACACACGTGGCACCTACCAGCGACCACTTCTATCACCATGAAAAGACAGAGGAATATGGTACAAAGATTACCCAGACAACCCCAGAGAGAGGGCATGATGGGATAGACTTACACAATCTTCCTGAAAAAGAATTCAGAATAAAAGTCATAACCATGCTGATGGATCTACAGAGAAATATGCAAGAGCTAAGGGAGGAAGTGAGGAAAGACAATGCAGAAATCAGACAAGTGATCGACGAGCTTAAGAGCAGACTGGACAAGGTGCAAGAGACTAAAAATGGAATAGAAATCAGAGAACAGGAATACAGAGAAGCTGAGCAGAGAGAGATAAAAGGTTCTCTAAGAATGAAAGAATATTAAGAGAACTGTGTGACCAATCCAAACAGAACAATATTCGCATTATAGGAGTACCAGAAGAAGCAGAGAGAGAAAAAGGGATAGAAAGTGTCTTTGAAGAAATAATTGCTGAAAACTTCCCCAAGATGGGGAAGTAAATAGTTTCTCAGTCCACGGAAGCCCACAGATATTCCAACACAAGGAACCCAAGGAAGACAACAACAAGACACCTAATAATTAAAATGGCAAAGATCAAAGATAAGGACAGAGTATTAAATGCACCTAGAGAGAGAAAAAAGATCACCTACAAAGGAAAACCCATCAGCCTTCTCAACAGAAACCTTACAGGCCAGAAGAGAATGGCATGATATATTTAATGTAATGAAACAGAAGGGGCTTGAACCAAGAATACTGTATCCAGCATGATTACCACTTAAATTTGAGGGAGGGATTAAACAATTCCCAGACAAGCAAAAGCTGAGGGAATTTGCCTCCCAGAAACCACCTCTACAGGATATCTTAAAGGGACTGCTCTAGATGAAAGCACTCCTAAGGCTAAAAAGATGTCACCAGAGAAAATAAAATCATAGCAAAGAAAGCAGACCATCCAAATACTAACTAAAAGCAAAAAGTAAAACCAACTTTTCACAAAAACACTCAAATGAAATGTAAAACAGTAGAGAATAAAACAGCTAGTATATAAAGAATGGAGGAGGAAGAAGAAGAAGAGAGAGAAATAAAGAATCATCAGACTGTGTTTATACTAGTGTAACAAGAGAGTTAAGCTAGACTGTTAGATAGTAAAGAAGCTACCCTTGAACCTTTGGTAACCACGAATCTAAAGCCTGCAATGGCAGTAAGTACATATCTATCGATAATCACCCTAAATGTAAATGGACTGAATGCACCAATCAAAAGACACACAGTAAAAGAATGGATAAAAAAGCAAGACCCATCTATATGCTATTTACTATGCTATAAGAGACTCACCTTAAACCCAAAGATATACACAGACTAAAAGTGAAGGGATGGAAAAAGAAGTTTCATGCAACTAATAGGGAGGAAAAACCAGGAGTTGCAGTACTTTTATCGGACAAAATAGACGTCAAAATGAAGAAAGTAGCAAGAGATAAAGAAGGACATTATATAATGGTAAAAGAGTCACACCAACAAGAGGATATAACCATTATAAATATATATGCACCCAACACAGGAGCATCTACATATGTGAAACAAATACTAACAGAATTAAAGGAGGAAATAGAAAGCAATGCACTCACTTTAGGAGACTTCAACACACCACTCACTCCAAAGGACAGATCAGCCAGACAGAAAATAAGTAAAGACACAGAGGCACTGAACAACACTAGAACAGATGGACCTAACAGACATCTACAGAACTCTACACGCAAAAGCAGCAGGATAAACATTTTTCTCAAGTGCACATGAAACATTTTCCAGAATACACCACATACTAGGCCACAAAAAGAAACTCAGTAAATTTAAAAAGATTGAAATTCTACCAACCAACTTCTCAGATCACAAAGGTATAAAACTAGAAATAAATTTTAGAAAGAAATCAAAAAGGCTAACAAATACATGGAGGCTTAATAACATGCTCCTAAATAATCAATGGATCAACGACCAAATAAAAACAGAGATCAAACAATATATAGAGACAAATGACCACAGCAACACAAAGCCACAACTTCTGTGGGACGCAGCAAAGGCAGTTCTAAGAGGAAAGTATATTGCAATGCAGGCCTTTTTAAAGGAAGAACAATCCCAAATGAACAGTCTAAGGACACAATTATTGAAATTGGAAAAAGAAGAACAAATGAGGCCCAAAGTCACCAGGAGGTACATAATAAAGATTAGATAAGAATAAAACAATAGAAAAAAATCAATGAAACCAAAAGCTGGTTCTTTGAAAAAATAAACAAAATAGATAAACCCCTAGCCAGACTCATTAAGAGAAAAAGAGAATCTACATAAACAGAATCAGAAATGAGAAAGGAAAAATCACGACGGACCTCACAGAAATACAAAGAATTATAAAAGAATACTATGAAAATCTATATGCTACCAAGCTGGAAAACCTAGAAGAAATGGACAACTTCTTAGAAAAATACAACCTTCCAAGACTAACCAAACAAGAAACAGAAAACCTAAACAGACGAATTACCAGCAAAGAAATTGAATTGGTAATCAAAAAACTACCTAAGAACAAAACCCCTGGGCCACATGGATTCACCTCTGAATTTTACCAGACATATAGAGAAGAAATAATACCCATTCTCCTTAAAGTTTTCCAAAAACTAGAAGAGGAAAGAATACTTCCAAACTCATTCTATGAAGTCAGTATCACTCTAATACCAAAGCCAGGCAAAGACTCCACCAAAAAAGAAAATTACAGACCAATACTCCTGAGGAACATAGATACAAAAATACTCAGAAAAATTATTAGCAAACCAAATTGAAAAATACATCAGGAAGATCATACACCATGGTCAGGTGGGATTCATCCCAGAGATGCAAGGATGGTACAACATTAGAAAATCCATCAACATCATCCACCACATCAACAAAAAGAAGAACAAAAACCACATGATCATCACCATAGATGCTGAAAAAGCATTTGACAAAATTCAACATCCATTCATGATAAAAACTCTCAATAAAATGGGTATGGAGGGCAATTACCTCAACATAATAAAGGCCATATATGACAAACCCACAGCCAACATCATACTGAACAATAAGAAGCTGAAAGCTTTTCATCTAAGGTCGGGAACAAGACAGGGATGCCCACTCTCCACACTGTTATTCAACATAGTACTGGAGGTCCTCGCCATGGCAATCAGACAAAACAAAGAAATACAAGGCATCCAGATCAGTAAAGAAGAAGTCACTATTTGCAGATGACATGATATTGTGCATAAAAAACCCTAAAGAATTCACTAATATCTGAATTCAGCAAAGTTGCAGGATACAAAATTAACACACAGAAATCTGTTGCTTTCCTGTACACTAAAGATGAACTAACAGAAAGAGAAATCAGAAAAACAATTCCATTCACAATCGCATCAAAAAGAATAAAATACCTAGGAATAAACCTAACAAAGGAAGTGAAAGACTTATACTCTGAAAACTACAAGACACTCCTAAGAGAAATTAAAGAGGACACTAACAAATGGAAATGCATCCCATGCTCTTCGCTAGGAAGAATAAATATTGTCAGAATGGCTATACTACCTAAACAATCCACAGATTCAATGCAATACCTATCAAAATACCAACAGCATTCTTCAGTGAACTAGAGCAAATAGTTCTAAAATTCATATGGAACCACAAAAGACTCTGAAGAGCCAAATCAATCCTGAGAAGGAAGAATAAATCAGGGGGAATTACGCTCCCTGACTTCAAGCTCTACTACAAAGCCACAGTAATCAAGACAATTTGGTATTGGCACAAAAACAGACCCACAGACCAGTGGAACAGAATAGAAAATCCAAACATTAACCCAAACATATACAGTCAATTAATATATGATGAAGGAGCCTTGTATCTACAATGGGGAGATGACAGCCTCTTCAGCAGCTGGTGTTGGAAAAACTGGACAGCTACATGTAAGAGAATGACACTGGACTACTGTCTAACCCCTTACACAAAAGTAAACTCAAAATGGATCAAAGACCTGAATGTAAGTCATGGAACCATAAAACTCTTAGAAAAAAACATAGGCAAAAATATCTTGGACATAAACATGAGCGATTTCTTCATGAACATATCTCCCTGGGCAAGGGAAACAAAAGCAAAAATGAACAAGTGGAACTATATCAAGCTGAAAAGCTTCTGTACAGCAAAGGACACCATCAGTAGAACAAAAATACATCCTATAGTATGGGATAATATATTCATAAATGATATATCCAATAAGGGGTTGACATCCAAAATATATAAAGAGCTCACAAACCTCGACAAAGAAAAAGCAAATAATCCAATTAAAAAATGGGCAGAGGAGCTGAACAGACACTTCTCCAAAGAAGAAATTCAAGTGGCCAACAGGCACATGAATAGATGCTCCACATCGCTAATCATCAGAGAAATGCAAATTAAAACAACAATGAGATATCACCTCACTCCTGTTGGGATGGCCAACATCCAAAAGAAAACAATAACAAATGTTGACGAGGATGTGGAGAAATGGGAACCTTCCAACACTGCTGATGGGAATGTAAACTAGTTCAACCATTGTGTAAAGCAGTAGGGAGGTTCCTCAAAAAACTAAAAATAGAAATACCATTTGGCCCAGGAATTCCACTACTAGGAATTTACCCTAAGAATGCAGCAGCCCAGTTTGAAAAGGACATATGTACCCCTATGTTTATTGCAGCACTATTTACAATAGCCAAGAAACAGAAGCAACCTAAGTGTCCATCAGTAGATGAATGGATAAAGAAGATTTGGTACATATACACAATGGAATATTATTCAGCCATAAGAAGAAAACAAATTCTACCATTTGCAACAACATGGATGGAGCTAGAGGGTATTATGCTCAGTGAAATAAGGCAGGTGGAGAAAAACAAGTATAAAATGATTTCACTCATCTGTGGAGTATAAGAACAAAGAAAAATCTGAAGAACAAAACAGCAGCAGACTCACAGAACCCAAGAATTGACTAACAGTACCGAAGGGAAAGGGACTGGGGAGGATGGGTGGGAAGGGATGTATAAGGGGGGGAAAGGGGCATTACGATTAGGACACACAATGTAGTGTTGGGGGGACAAGGGAAAGGCAGTATTTACAGAGAAGACAAGTAATGATTCTATAGTACCTTACTTTGCTGATAGACAGTGACTGTAATGGGGGATGTAGGGGGACATGATAATAGGGTGTCTAGTAACCATAATGTTCAAGTAATTGCACATTAACAATACCAAAATAAATAAATAAATAAACAAATAAAAAGATACATGTCTGAAAATATCATTATTCTATCCCTCACACTCATATTTTGACTGACTACAGAATTCTAGATTTGAAAACTGCAGCCAGAAAGTTTGAAGCCTATGCACCAGTGTCTAGTGTTACTGTAGGGGAAGTGATGTTTTCATTTCTCAGTGTAAATTTCTCTAGTTTTCATTTCTCTCTTTATGCCCACCCCTCTGAAATTTCATGATGAATATAACTTCATTTTTTTACTAAGATAAAGTTGATTTACAATGTTATATTGACTTCAGATGTACAACATGATTCAATAATTATATACATTTATAGATACTTACCATGGTAAATGTAGTTACCCCATTACCATTCTAAGGTACAATATTATTGGTTATACTCCCTATGGTATACTTCCATTTCTATGACTAACTCATTTCACAGTTTTCAATTTGTACCGCTTCATCTCCTTTATCTGTTTCAACTATTCCCTCACCACCCTACCTATGAAAACCAAAACTCTGTTGCCAAAATTTATGGGACTATTTCTTTTTTGTCTGTTTTGATTTTTAGATTACACATATATGTGAAATCATATGGCATTTGTCTTTCTCTCCTGGCACACTGCACTTAGCATGGTAACCTCAGGATCACCCATGTTGTTGCAAATGGCAAAATTTCTTTCTTTTTGTGGCTAATATTCCACTGTATATATGTACCTCATCTTTATCATTTCATCTGCCAGTGGGCACATGGGTTGCTTCCCTATCTTTGCTATTGTAAATAATGCTGTAATGAACGTAGGTGTGCATGTATCTTTTCAGATTAGTGATTTTGTTTTCTGTGCATAAATACCCAGAAGTGTAACTACTAGGTCATATCGTATTGGTATTTCTGTTTTCACTTTTTTGAGAACCCTTCACACTACTTTCCATAGTGGATAACCAATTTGCATTCCCACCAACAGTGTAGGAGGGTTGCCTTTTCTCCACATCCTCAGCAACACTTGTTATTTCTTGTATTGTTGATATAAGCCATTCTGAATTGTGTGAGGTAGTACTTCATTGTGATGTTGATTTTCATTTCCCTGCTGATTAGTGATGTTGAGCATCTTTTCACGTGTCTGTTGACCATCTGTATGTCTTCTTTGGAAAAATGTCTGTTCAGGTCCTCTACCCAATTTTTTAGTTGGATTATTTGGGGATTTTTGGTGTTGAGTTGTAATGGTTCTTTATATATTTTGGATATTAGCCCCTTATCAGAAATATAATTTGCAAATATATCCTCCCATACTGCAGGTTGCCTTTTTGTTCTGTTAGTAGTGTCCTTTACTGTGCAGAAATTTTTAATTGATGTAGTCCCACTTATTTATTTTTGCTTGCTTTCCTTGCTCAAGGAGATGTATCCAGAAAAAAATCTTTCCTTCTTATGCTCATGAGATTCTCCCTATGTTTTCTTCTATGAGTTTTATGGTTTCATGTCTTATACTTAGATCTTTAATTCACTTTTAGAGTTTACTTTGGTGTATGGTGTAAGACAGTGATCTAGGTTTTCTCTTAGATGTAGCTGTCCAGTTTTCCCTGCAACATTTAGTGAAGAGGCTGTCTTTTCCCCATTGTATATTCATGCCTCCTTTGTCATACTTAATTGACCATATGTGTGGGTTTATTTCTGGGCTCTCTATTCTGTTCCATTACCTATGGGTCTGTTCCTGCACTAGTACCATACTGGTTTAATCACTGTAGCTTTGCAGTATAGCTTTAAGTCTGGGAGTGTGATACCTCCAGCTTTGTTCTTCTTTCTCAAGATTGTTTTGGCTATTATGGATCTTTTCTGGCTTCATATAAATTTTAGGATTATTTGTTTCAGTTCAGTGAAATATGCCATTGGTATTTCGATAGGGATTGCACTGATTCTATAGATTGTTTTGGGCAGTATGGCCATTTTCACAACATTAATTCCTCCCATCCATAAGCATGGTATATAGTTCAATGTATTTGTGTCTTCTTCAATTTCTTTCAACATCTCACAGTTTTCAGAGAACAGATCTTTCACCTCCTTGATTAAATTTATTCATAGATATTTTATTCTTACTGATGCAATTATATATGGGACTTTTCTTAATTTCTCTGTTAGTTCATTATTTATATATAGAAACATGACTGATTTCTATGTATTGATTTGTATCCTGCTACTTCACTGAATTCATGTATTAGTTCTAATCGTTTTTTGCTGGAGTCTTTAGAGTTTCATATATACAGTATCGTATCATCTGAAAATAGTTTTATTTCTTCCTTACTGATTTGTATGCCTTTTATCTCTATCTTTTCTGATTGCTAGGGCTAAGACTTCCAGTACTATGATGAATAAAAGTGGTGAGAGTGTGCATCCTTGAATGTTCCTGATGTTGGATGAAAAGCTTTCAGCTTTTTGTCATATGATGTAGACTGTAGGTTTGTTGTAAATGGAATTTATTATGTTGAGGTGTGTATTGCCTATATACACACTTTGTTGAGAGTTTTTAATCATGAATGGATGTTGAATTTTGTCAAATGCTTTTGCTGCATCTAGATATGGTCATTTGGATTTTATCCTTCCCTTTGTTAATGTGGTGCATCACATTGATTAATTTGTGTATATTGCACCATCCTTGTATCCCTGGAATAAATCCCACTTGGTTAATCCTCTTGAACTATTATTTTAATTTGGTTTGCTAATATTTTATTGAGGATTTTTGCACCTATATTCATCAGGGATATTCTTCAGTAGGTGTTTTTGTTTGTTGTTGTTTTTGTTAATGTCCTTGTCTGGTTTTGGTATGAGAGTGATACTGGCCTCATAGATGAGTTTGGGAGTATTTCCTCCTCTTCTATTTTTTATAATACTTTAAGAAAGATGGGTATTAGCTTGTCTTTAAATGTTTGGTAGAATTCACCCATGAATCTATCTGGTACTAGCCTTTAGTTTGCTTGGAGTTTTTTTTTATTGCTTCAATTTTATTGGTAGTAATTGGTTCATATGTTCTGCTTCTTCCTGGGTCAGTCTTGAAAGACTGTGCATTCTCAGTATTTATCCAGTTCTTCTAGGTGTATAATTTATTGGTATATAATTTTTCATAGAATTCTCATATAATTCTTTGAAATATTGTGATCTCAGTTATCAGCACATCAGTTATAACTTTTTTTCATTTCTGATTTGGAGTCTTCTCTTTTTTCTTGTCTAAGGGTTTGTCTATTTTATCTTCTCAGACAACCAGCTGCTGGTTTCATTGCAGGTTGTTGGGTTTTTTTTTTTTTGTACTGTTTTCTTAGTCTACTTATTTCCACTCTGATTTTTATTATGTCTCTCCTACTAATTTTGAGCTTTGTTTGTTCTTATTTCCTTTACTTGTAGAGTTAGATTGTTTTAAATTGTTCTTGGTTTTTGAGATAGGCCTGTATTGCTATGATTCCCTCTCACAACCCTTTTGCCTCACCCCCAGATTTTGAACCACTGTTTCTGTTTTCATTTGTCTCTCTGTATTGTTTGATTATATCTTTGATCTATTCCTTTATCCACTGATTACTTAGAAGAATGTTGGTTACTCTCCACATTTGCATTTTTTCAAATATGTTTTTTCTTATATTGATTTCTAGTTTCATACCATTGTGATCTAAGAAAATGCTTTATGTAGTTTCAGTCTTCTTAAATTTCTAGAGACTTTTTTGTGTCCTAATATGTGATCTATTTTAGAAAACATTCCATGTGTACTTGAGTGAAATGTGTGTTCTGTTGCTTTTGGGTAGAATGTATTGTATACACCTGTTAAGTCCATCTGGCCTAATGTATTGTTCAAGGTCTGTTTCCTTTTTTATTTTCTATCTGGATGATTTATCCATTCATGTAAGTAAGGTGGTAAACTACCCTACTGCTATTGTGTTGCTGTCAATGTCTCCCTTTATGTCTGTTAGTATCAGGTTCATATATTTAGGTGCTCCTATGTTGGTTACATACATGTTTATGATTGTTATATCCTTTTGTTAGACTGATCCCTTTATCACTATGTAATATCCTTCTTTGTCTCATTACTTTGTTTTTTTTTTTTAGTAAGGTATAATTGATACATACTCTTATGAAGGTTTCACACGGAAAAACAACGTGGTCACTACATTTACCCATATTATCAAGTCCACCCATACCCAGTGCAGTCACTGTCCATCAGTGTAGTAAGAAGCCACAGATTCACTATTTGCCTTCTCTGTGCTACACTGTTTTCCTCATGATCCCCTACACAATGTGTACTAAACAAAACACCCCTCAATCCACTTCTCCCAACCTCCCCACCCACCCTCCCACACCCCTCCCCTTTGGTAACCACTAGATCCTTCTTGGAGTCTCTGGTTCTGCTGCTTTTTTGTTCCTTCAGTTTTGCTTCATTGTTATACTCCACAAATTATGGAAATCATTGGCATTTGTCTTTCTCTGGCAGCTCCTGCTTTCATTGATTCTATTGTTTTTCTTCTTGATTTTATTTATTTATGCTCTAATCTTTATTATGTCCCTCCATCTACTGACTTTGGGCCTCATTTGTTCTTCTTTTTCTAGTTTCATTAAGTGAGTTTAGACTGCTCATATGAGATTGTTCTTCCCTGAGGTAGGCCTGTACTGTAATATACTTTCCTCTTAGCCCAGCCTTCACTGCATCCCACAGATTTTGCGGTGTTGAATTATTGTTGTCATTTGTCTCCATATATTGCTTGATCTCTGTTTTTATTTGGTCATTGATCCATTGATTATTTAGGAGTAGGTTGTGAAGCCTCCATGTGTTTGTGGGATTTTTCTTTTTTTTTGCATAATTTACTTCTAGTTTCATACATTTGTGGTCTGAGAAACTGGTTTGTACAATTTCAATCTTTTTGAATTTACTGAGGCTCTTTTTGTGGCCTAGTATATGATCTATTCTTGAAAATGTTACATGTGCACTTGAGAATAATGTATATTCTGCTGCTTTTGGGTATAGAGTTCTGTAGATGTCTGTTAGGTCCATCTGTTTTATTGTGTTGCTTAGTGCTTCTGTCTCCTTACTTATTTTCTGTCTGGTTGATCTGTCCTTCAGAGTGAGTGGGGTGTTGAAGTCTCATAGAATGAATGCATTGCATTCTATTTCCCCTTTTAATTCTGTTAGTATTTGTTTCACATATATAGGTACATAGATATTTATAATGGTTATATCTTCTTGTTGGATTGACCCTTTTATCATTACGTAATGTCCTTCTTTGTCTCTTGTGATTTTCTTTGTTTTTAAGTCTATTTTGTCTGATACAAGTATTGCAACTCCTGCTTTCTTCTCCTTACTAGTTGCATGAAATATCTTTTTCCATCCCTTCACTTTTAGTCTGTGTATGTCTTTGGGTTTAAAGTGAGTCTCTTGTAGGCAGCATACTGATGGTCTGTTTGTCTATCTGTTCACTCTATGTCTTTGATTGGTGCATTCAGTCCATTTACATTTAGGGTGATTATCGATAGGTATGTACTTATTGACATTACAGGCTTTAGATTCATGGTTACCAAAGGTTCAAGGTTAACTCCCTTACTATGTAAGAGTCTAACTTAACTCAATATGCTATTACAAACAATCTAAAGGTTCTTTTTTTTCTTCCTCCTCCATTCTTTATATATTAGGTATCATATTCTGTACTCTTTGTCTATCCCGTGATTGACTTTGGAGATAGTTATTTTAATTTTTGCATTTGCTTAGTAATTAGCTATTCTACTTTCTTTACGGTGGTTTTATTACCTCTGGTGACATCTATTAAACTTGAGGAACTCTTCCATCTATAGCAGTCCCTCCAAAATACACTGTAGAGATGGTTTGTGGGAGGTAAATTCTCTCAGCTTTTGCTTATCTAGAAATTGTTTAATCCCTCCTTCAAATTTAAATGATACTCTTGCCAGATAAAGTATTCTTGGTTCAAGGTCCTTCTGCTTCATTGCATTAAATACATCATGCCACTCCCTTCTGGTCTGTGAGGTTTCTGTTGAGAAGTCTGATGATAGCCTACTGGGCTTTCCTTTGTATGTGATCTTATTTCTCTCTCTGGCTGCTTTTAATAGTCTGTCCTTATCCTTGATCATTGCCATTTTAATTACTATATGTCTTTATTTTGTCTTCTTGGGTCCCTTCTGTTGGGAGTTCTGTGCTCCTCCATGTCCTGAGAGACTATCTCCTTCCCCAGATTGGGATGTTTTCAGCAATTACCTCCTCAAAGACACTTTCTATCCCTTTTTCTCTCTCTTCTTCTTCTGGTACCCCTATAATGTGAATATTCTTCCATTTGGATTGGCCACACATTTCTCTCAATATTCTTTCATTCTTAGAGATTCTTTTTTCTTTCTGTGCCTCAGCTTCTTTGTAATCCTCTTCTCTGGTTTCTATTTCATTTATTGTGTCCTCCACCATATCCAATCTGCTTTTAATACAATCCATTGTGCTCTTCAACCATTGGATCTCCTACAGGAATTCATTCCTGAGTTCTTGAATATCTTTCTGCACCTACATGAGCATGTTAATGATTTTTATTTTGAACTCCCTTTCAGGAAGGGTCATGAGGTCAATATTGAAATCTTTCTCAGGAGTGGTATTAATAATTTTACTCTGAGCCAGATTCCTTTGGCATTTCATATTTGTATATGGCGCCCTCTAGTGCCCAGAAGCTCTACTCCCTGAAGCTGCTCAACCCCTGAAGCAATGTCGGGGGTCGCAGGGGAGTGGTATTAGTGCCTGGGGGGAGGAAAGAGCTGTTTCCTCCTTCCCGTCTGCTATGCCTGCCTCCACTGCCTGAACCAGTGGGCCGAGCACACAGGTATAAGCCTCTATGCTTTGTGTTTGTAGGTGCTGTAGACAGATCTTCCCTCTGGCTGGCCTAACGCCAGGGTCGGGTGTGCCGGTTTGCAAGCTAGGTGGGGCTGGCCGGAAGAAAGGTGCAGTAGGCTGCGTATCCCAGAGGGGTCCTTGGAGCCGTGTAGCCAGCCAGGGAGCTGGAGCATCTGAAGATCATCTGAGGAAGATTTCTTTTTCCTCCTTAAATATGAGAGTCTGCATGGCAAAGCTCCCAACCTGCTGGGCAGAGTGCACCTAGACAATTTTGTCTACCTGTCCTCTCTCCTGAGCAGTAAGCTCTGTGCAATCCTTGCCCCTTTTGCAGCCCTCTTGCTAAGGGCTTCCTTGTTAGGAAGTCGCCCAGACTGTCCGCCTTTCTTTTGTCCCAGAGCAGCTGGATATGGATCCCTGCTTTCCACAAGTGGCTGGAATCTCAGTCTCTCCAGGAATTCTGCCTGTCTTAGCTTTCCAACCCCGTAATCACAAGAGTATCATGCAAGCACCATTAATTATAGGTTTGTGCTCCCAGAGCAGATCTCCGGAGTTAGGTATTCAGCAGTCCCAGGCCTCCACTCCCTCCCTGCTCAGTTTCTCTTCCTCCTGCCTGTGAGCTGGGGTTGGGGAAGGGCTTGGGTCCTGCCGGGCCACAGCTTTGGTACATTACCCTGTTCTGTGAGGTCTGCTCTTTTCTCCAGGTGTATGCAGTCTGGCGCAGTCCTCTTTCCTGTTGCTCTTTCAGGATTAGTTGTATTAATTATATTTTCATATTATATGCGGTTTTAGGAGGAAGCCTGTGTCTCACCTCTCACACCACCATCTTTAATCCTACTATATCTTGTTACTTTGTTTTGAAGTCTATTTTGTCTAATTATTATAAGTATTGCAACTCCAGGGTTTTTTTTATCCCTATTTTCATAGTATATCTTTTTCCATGCCTTCACTTCCAGTCTGTGTGTGTCTTTAGGTATTAAATAAATCTTTTGTAGTCAGCAAACAGATGGGCCTTGTTTTTTCTTATACATTCAGTCACCCTATGTTTTTTGGTTCAAGCATTCACAGCATTTACATTTAAAGTAATTAACAATATGTGTGTACTTATAGCCATTTTGTGAAATATTTCCTGGTTGATTTTGTTTTCTTCTGATCCTTTTTTCTTCTCTTGCTGTCTTCTGTGCTTTATGGATTTTCTTTAGTGTTATGGTTGTGTTCCTTCTCTTTCTTTTTTGTGTATCTAAGTTTGGGGTTTGTGGTTACCATGGGCTACTTATATAACCTCCTATGAATATAACAACCTATGATAAGTTGATGGTCATTGAAGTTTGAATGCATTCTAACCACACTATACTTCTTAATTCCCCTCCTTCATGTTTTACACATACAGTATCTTCTTTTATACATTTTATTTAGAGGTTCCTTTAACTAATTTTTAGATGTAATTGACTTTGCTAGTTTTGTCTTTTTTGATCCACATACTAGCTTTTAAGTAACTGATCTAGTACCTCTGTTATGTTTGTTTTACCAGTGGAAATTGTTCCCTTTCTTAAATTGCTTGCTTCTATTTAGGGTCTTTTCTTTTTCCTCTTAAAGAAGTCCCTTTAACATTTATTGTAAGGTGGTTTAGTAGTGATGAACCCTTTTAACTTATAGTTCTGTGAAGCTCTTTATCTTTCCTTCAATTCTGAATGATAAACTTACTGGGTAGAGTATTCTTAGTTGGAGGTTTTTTTCTGTTCAGCACTTTGAATGTGTCATGCCATTCCCTTTTGGCCTGAAGAGTTTCTGCAGAAAAATCATCTGATAACCTTATGGAGTTTCCCTTATATGAAAATGGTTGCTTTTCTTTTGTGCTTTTAAGATTCTTTGTTTTCGGTCTTTGACATTTTGATTGAGACGTGTCTTGGTGTGGCCCTCCTTTGGTTAATCTTGTTTGTGGTTCTCTGTGCTTGCTGGACCTGGTAGACTGTTTCCTTCCCTAAGTAAGGGAAATTTTTATCTATTTTCTCATCAAATAAATTTTCTACTCATTTCTCTCTTCTCCCTCTAGGACTCCTATAATGCAGATGTTAGGATATTTTATGTTGTCCCAGAGCTCTTTTATGTCATCCTCATTTCTTTTCATTCTTTCTTCCTTCCACTGCTCCTTGAGTGCTTCCAATGGAATCTTGAGTGCTTTCCATTACTCTATCTTCCAAGTCACTGATCCATTATTCTCCATCCTCTAGTCTGCTGTTTATTCCCTCCAGTATATATATATATATATATACATATATATATTTTATTATTTAATGTATTGAATTCTTCATCTATGATTGGTTCTTTTTTAGACTTTCTATCTCTGTTGAGGTCTTCCTTGAATTCCCTATGGTTTTCTCAAGTCCAGTGAGAATCTTGATAGTCATTGCTTTAAACGCTTTATCAGAGATCAGTTAACTCTGTTTCATTTAGGTTTCTTTCTGGAGTTTTTTCTTGTCATTTGTAGCATATTCCTCTGTCTCATTTTGTATGACTTTCTGTGTTTGGTTCTGTGAATTACTTGAAAGGGTCACTCTCCCAGTCTTGAAGGATTGGCCCCCTATGTAGGCTGCATGTGCCTCATGGTTTTGGCAAGCTGGAGGCCAAGTAAGTGTGAAACAGGCTTTTCCTGGTGGCGCTGGGACTCCCATTGCATGGTTCCAAGGGGCATGGCCTTTGGCGCCCACAGGAGGTGGTCCTAGATGGACACCTGCGGGTTCTGTGCTGGCAAGGTGGAGGGGAAGGTGGTAAGCCAGCAGCCTATCAAAGGCACACTCCAGGTAACTCCCAGATTGGTGCCCGCTGAGTCCCCTGTGCCTCCTCACCCATATGCCCATACATGCTCTGGATTTTGGGGGACTGCTTTGGGGAATACCCCTGTTGGGCACCAGCTGCATCCCACTGGCAGTGTGGAGTCCACCTTCATGCACATTCACCCTCAATCCTGGTGCACTCTGGGTCACTACTAGGAATTCCCATATCATCACCTGTTGATCCCACTGGCAGCTGGGATCAGGCACCATGTGCACACAAGTTCCCCTATGCCACCTGCACACTCTGGACTGTTCTGGAGAAAATCTGCATCAGCACCCATCAGTCCCACTGGTGATAGGATCTAACACAAATGTGAGTGTTCCCCTGCTGCACCTGTGTGCTCATGGCTGCTCTGGGGGAATTCCACATCAGTGTCCATAGGATCACACAGTGACTAGGTGAGGCCTCCAAGTGCATTCCTCTGCAGTGCTCTGGAGAGTAGCCTTGGTGGCACCAGACCACAAATTTGTGCAGTACACCTACCCTGTGAACCGGGAACTTTCTGGTCCTGCTAATGAGGGCTGGGCCAGTGGATAACATGAGTCAATAAGGCAAGATGGCTGTGTCTCCTGCAGGTGGGTATGGGAAGGAGTAGGGGGCTATGTAGACCAAGTCTGAGGTTGGTGTTTTTACCCAGATCCTGTTCTTGGCTGCATTAAGATGTGCAGGGACACAGACAATGGCTCTGGGTGGCTCCTCAAATCCCACAGTGCCTCCAACAGTTGTCTTGTCAAGTGGTGAACTTTTAGTTCTGAAACTTTGGTTCTTTCACTTACAGTCTGGTTGTACTTTAAACCACAAGATTTTTTCCTACACCTCAGGGCAGGGAGTCTATACCTGGCTCTCTCAGCAATATACCCTCCCCCTCCTCTCTGCCAGTTGCTGTGCTGGGGGTGGGGTTCCCACAGTTACCCTTTCTCTATCTCCCCTGCCTATTTTTTTAAATGTGATCTTTCTGTTCACTTATTAGTATAGAAGGTGTTTACTCTCTATTCTTCAGGGTGAAATGCTCTGTGTGTAGCAGATTTGGTATGAAGGTGGAAAAGGTGGATTCAGGCTCTTTACTCTGCCATCTTCCCAGAATCCCTGGATTTTTTATTAATCATACTAATCATTTCATGAGCCCTTTACTTCTGGAAGCTTATTTCATTATATTATTTATTTCATAAGTTTTTCACCTCTTTTCAGTTTTGTGTGTGTATGTAACTACTTTTGTAGGATTTCTCAGACAGATCTTCCAATTTTATAACTTTTTGCCATTTTCTATCCTTTTTAAGATATTTTTCAAAATATTTCCTCTGATATTTCTAAAAACTTCAACCAATTTTCATATATTAGAATTTCAAATAAATATTTTATTTAATATAGTATCTGGGTATTTAGATTTTGCTGATTTTAAGATATGTATGATTTCATGCCTTTTTCTTAATATTTACCAATTTAATTACCACCTTATGTTTTATGTAGCTTTACTATAAAATAAACCATATTTAATATTTAGGCCATATACATTTTGCACATAACACAAAAATGTTCATATGTTAGAGTTCTTTGGACATTCATTATGTGAATTCAAGAATTATGTAACACTGAAATTAACTGAATGGATTAGATTCAGATGACTTTTTCCTTGGACAATTTCTCCATTTTTTAGAGTCTGTCTTTTTACAGTTATTTCTAGTGATAATTTGTTCTCATTCCATACTTCACAAGTGCTAATCAAGTTTACAGAAATCTACTCTGTCACACATATGTTATTCTTAGTTCCCTGGGAAATCTTGTTTTAATTATCAAAAACATTTTAGCATAGTGAAAACAATCAGACATGCACACAAAAAACTACAGTAATCAAGACAGTGCAATATTGGCAAAAGAAGAGGCAATGGATCAATGGAACAGAATAGAGAACCAGAAATAGATCCAAACAAATATACCAAACTGATCTTTGACAAAGGAGCAAATACAATCAGAGAAAGGAAGTCTTTTTAACAAATGGAACAACTGATATCTATTTTAAACAACTGGACATCTACTTGCAAAAAAACAATGCATCTAGACAATGACATTACACTTCTACAAAAATTAACTCAAAATGGATCACAGGCCTAAACATAAAATGTAAAATTATAAAACTTCTAAAGGATGATATAGGAGAAAATCTAGATGACCCTGGGTTTCTCAGTGACTTTTTTAGATATAACAACTGCATGGTCCATGAAAGAAAGTATCAATGAGTTTGACTTCATTTAAATTAAAAACTTCTGCACTGTGAAAGATACTGATAACAGAAAAAAAACACAGGCCACAGAATTGGAGAAAATATTTGTGAAAAACATACCAGATAATAGACTTGTACCCTAAATATATAAAGAAACCTTAAAACTCAAAATTAAGAAAACAAACAATCCAATGAAAAGTGGGCAAAAGACCTCCATGGACAACTCAACAAAGAAGATATATGGATAGCTTATAAGCATATAAAAATATGCTAAACATTATATATCAGGGAATTAATAATTAAAATAAAAAGGAAATATCACCACTTACCTATTAGAATGACTAAAATCCAAAACTGGACGAGATCAAATGCTGACAAAGATGTGTAAGAAAAGGAAATCACATCATTGCTGGTGGGAATGCAAAATGGTGCAGCCACTTGGAAATAGTTTAGAAGTTTTTTACAAATCTAAGCATACTCTTACCATATGATCCAGCATTTGCATTATTTTGTTATTTATCTAAAGGAGTTGAAAACTCTTATCTACACAAAAATCTGCACACAAATGTTTACAGCAGGTTTTCATAACTGACAAAAAGTGGAAGAAATCAAGATGTCCTTCAACAGGTGAAAAAATTAGAAACGACAATAACACCATGGAACATTTATTTGATGGATTATTATTCAGTAATAAAAAGAAATGAGTTGCCACCAAGCCCCAAAAGGACATGAAGAAACCTTAAATACATATTATTAAGTGAAAGAAGCCAGTCTAAAAGACTACATAGTGCTTAATTGCAACTATATTAAATTCTGGAAAAAGCAAAACTACACAGACAATAAAAAAAAATCAGTGGTTGTCATGGGTAGGAAAGAGTGCTGAGGAGGAGGGATAAACAGGTGAAGCACAAGGCATTTTTAAGGCAGGGAAACTCTCCTGTCTGATA
Organism: Phataginus tricuspis; assembly: GCA_029783875.1. Taxonomy (NCBI): domain Eukaryota; kingdom Metazoa; phylum Chordata; class Mammalia; order Pholidota; family Manidae; genus Phataginus; species Phataginus tricuspis. The sequence goes on along the minus strand of JAQQAC010002594.1, from coordinate 15,599,819 downwards.
CTGTAATGGCTGATATGTGACATTTTGCATTTGGCAAAACCTGTAGAACTGTACAACACAATGAACTTACTGTAAACTATGGATTTTAGTCAATAATAATGTATCAATATTGGTTCATCAGTTGTAACAAATATATCACACCAGTGAAAATATAAGGGAAACAGAAGGATGAAGAGAGAGAATATATGGAAACTCTGTACTTCCTGTTCAATTTTTCTGTAATTCTGAAACTGCTCTAAAAACTCCTGGAAAATCAAAAAGGATCTGTTCTTTCTTTTTAAGAAGAAGGGTGCCAGAAATAATTAGTTCACTTAATATGTTATTACAGATGAGTTGCATGGAAACAGGCATCAAATCAGAAGAGATATTTAGAGTTCCTTGGGTTAAATTGTATTAATAAAGCATTATTAATATATTTATTATAGAAAATGTATGGTGTATGGGAAGTTCCTAGAGATCTGCCATAGCCCTTGCTGTCCATGATATGTTTCTATTTATTGGTCTTGTGGTTGTTTTGTCTCATTAGACAAAGTATAGTGTTTTCAGTTATAAATTCAGTTAATTTTTAAAAGGTTAACCTGGTTATATCTTTAATTTAAATATAGCATCTTCTATACCATTAGTTTTCAACTGAAGATTCACATCACTTAACTATGGAGTTGTATTAATATACAGATGTTTAGGACCTCTTCAGACCTGAATATAGTTTTCATATATATTCTTGGTGTGTTATAACTATATGCATTGTATATTCATGGTACATTATGCCAGTATATTTATGTTATATCTGAAGTTTTTTCTCTGGAGATATTTTTTTCACTTTTGTAAATTAAATGTAATATGTACTATTTCTAAAAATAGCCTTAAGAATTATGTTTATAAATATTTTGTACAAAAAAATTAGGGGATTGACTTTTGTCTTGTTTTTCATACTGCAGAAACAACCAAATTTCTTTTTCAGTTGTATTATTCTTGTAATAATTCTCATTTGATCTTTCAGCTTTGAAAATTATCAGTATTAAGTTAACCACAGCCTTTTTAAGTCTTTTGTCACCTGTAAATAGTTTTTTTTTTTAATTCCAATGTTGCCCTGAAAGCATTTGCAATTAGCTACAAGCCAGAATGCTTCATCTTTAACAAAGGACTATGTCAGAGATCCATGGAAAAGGACGATGCAAGGTACATCTTGGCACAGCCTTCTGACAGCAGTGTTTGAAGAGCTTTAAGGTCATTCCATTGGACTGAGTCAGAATTTCTAAAACTCTAACTAAGATACAGTTGAGTTCATGAGGTGCTTTAACCCAAGGTTACACAAAAAGGATTTGACTGTATAAGACTAAGTTAATTGATGGGAGATGATTATACATTAAATTTGAAGTCTTTTTGATGGTTTAACATGCTAGTTTTCTAGATATATAAGGAATCTACCTTTTCTCTTAACATAACTACAATTCATAATAACTTAGTATATTATGTCTTTGTAAACTGCAATGAAACATGTATAAATGATATTCTTTTCTTCTGGCTTGATCTTTCAGAATTTAAAAAATCTTATTGAGTATGCTTATTTTTGTGGAAATCTGATTATTTAAAGAGTTTCAATAAGAATCCATATTCATTTGTTAATAGGACATAATTGAAAATACATTCAACCAAGACCTTGCCTGGGATACCATATTTGATATACTCAATCAATCAGATGTAATCAGACACGTTTAAGGGAACTACAGTTGATATTTTGGAGCCAATGATCACAAAGACCTCTTGGGAAAACTGCCCTGGTACTTGTCTTACAAGATTCCCAGCCATAAAGATGAATAAAGAAGATCTTTCTGTCAAGCCCTGAAACTCCGTATATTTGAGAGACTATTAAAAAAGAGGCACTCATTGTAACAAATTATCATGAATTTGGGGTTTTAAAACAATATAGACATTTTACTTACAGTTCCATAGTTCAGAAGTCTAAAACAGATTTTCCTGGGCTAAAATCAAGGTATCAGCAGGTCTACATTCCTTTCTGAAGGCTCTAGAGAAAATTACATTTCCTTACCTTTTCCAGCTCTCGAAGCCACCCACGTTGCTTCATTCCTTGGCTGGTGACCATCTTCCTCCATCCACACAGCCTGCAACTCTAGGTCGATTTCTTTTTTTCTTTCCTTCTTTTTCAAATTAAAAAATGTTTTTTCATTGTAGTGAAATACGCATAACATAAAGCTTACCAAATTACCATTTTTAGTGTAAAGTTCAGAGGTGTTGAATATCACATTGGTTCGCAACCAATCTCTAGAACAATATTGATTTTAAAGCCAAAGGGTACAAAAACTTTATTGTAAGTATGCTTTTATCTTCCTTCACCTCATATAATTGCCATTTTGCTTTTGCTGTTATAGTAAGATATTAAAACTCTACTCTTGTAACAACTTTCAAGGATGTATAGTAGTGTCAACTATAGTCACCAGGCTGTATCTTAAATCCCCAAACTCATAACTAGAAGTTTGTACTCTAACCAATACCTCCCCAGTTCTCTCACCCCTAGTCCCTGGCAACCACCATTCTACTCTGTTTCTATGAGGTTGACGTTTTTAGATTCTACATATAAATGAGGTCATAGAGTATCTGTCTCTCTCTGACTTATTTCACTTATCATATTGCTGTACAGATTAATCCATGTTGTCGTAATGTCAGGATTGCTTTTTTATGACAATAATATTCCATTTTACATGTATATATTTTTACATTTATACATCTATGTGTATATACGTTTATACATATATACACGTGTGTGTGTTTGTATCATATTTTTCTTATCCATTTATTTATTGATGGACTCTTAGGCTTAATGTTAGTTGTTTATTTCAGTCCTTTTGCTTCCTTTAAAAGAAAAAATCTTATAATTTCATTTGTCAATTATACCCCAATAAAGCTGAATAAAACTTATTTGGTGAATTCTTAGAATTTTTAAGCATAGTATCACGATGTCTGGACTACTTATGATTCAGAAAAAAATGGGTATTTCATAAAGAAAGAAGGAAGGGAAGGAGAGAGAAGAAGGGATTAAAACAGAATGCAAACATCCATGTTCACATTATTTCTAGGTTAAAATAAATGGATATTTATTGTACCATTCTTCAATCTTCCTGTAAATTTTAATTTTTTCAAAAAATATTTAGGGTAGAGAGAATTCTAGATAATTAAGTTGAAACTAAGTGTTCTATAATCTTATCCAAAGTTATTGCATTTTATAGGTTAATCCTGCCCAACAATTTTAAGGTTTAATACTTAGCTTTATTTATACAAGCCTATTTAAAATTTTCAAACTAAGAACCCCTGGTTTACTGTAGGCAAACACACTTAGAACCATTTTCAATTGTGAACATGACTGAAAAGAAAAGGCTTTTTTCAACAAATAATTATACTGCATATTAAAACTTAAAAAAAATTGCAATTAGCTATGAGCCCTTGGCCAACTTCCTCAATATCTCTGGTTCTCAATATCTTCATCTATAAAATGGTAGACACCTACCTCCCAGAGTTGTGGTGAATATTAAATTAGGTAATCCATGTAAAGTGCATAGCAGTTTCTGAATAGAGTCCTTCTGTATTCTTCCCTGCTCAGAATAAATCTGCAGTGTAATTCTCCCCAGCCCCCAGTTCAATCTTTTTCTTAATATCGGCATTCATTGCTATATATTTCCTTCTTAGAACCGCGTTTGCAGCATCTGTGTATCTTAGGTGTTATGGTTAGACCACCATGGCTCTTGGTTACCTAACACACAAAATCTGCCATTGTCTTCTGCAGCTGCCAGCGTCCATGCCCACAAACTGTGGAGGCCTGTGCTGTGAAGTGGGGCCTGTGGAGGTCCTCTGCAGAGCAGGCCACCTGGAACCATGATAGCACCCACTGAATGGCTGACAGCGATACTGCCACGCATCTTCATTGTTCCTTGCCATCTCCAGACACCTCAGCCAAGCCTATTTCTCCAAAATCCTTTTTGTGCATTTAGTCTCCACTAAAGTCTCCATTTTTTGCTCCACTCTGCCAAGCTTAATTCTTAATTATTTTCCTGGTTTCATAAATTGTTTATGTTTTCTAAAAGCTGAGCATCTTTAGGACAATTATTTTGAATTTTTTGTCAGGCAAATCATGGCTCTCTATTTCTTTGGAGTCACTTACGGCAGTTTATGTGTTCCTTTGGTTATGTCATGTTGCCCTGCTTCTTCATGATCCCTGTAGCTTTGCATGGGTGTCTGCCCATTTGAGGAAGCACTTGCCTCTTCCAGACTTCAGGGTCTGACTTGGCTAAGCAAAGACTATCAACTGCTTTCGTCCTGAAGCAAGCTGTGCTCCAGCGCAGCGGTGTGGCTGCAGAGGCAAGCTTCGGGCATGCGCACAGTGGTGGTCGGCTGCAGGCTGGTGTGTTGCGCCTGCGCAGCCATAGAGGCCCCCAGGGCTGTCTTCAGAGGATCCTGGGCTCCAGCAGTAAGTGGGTGGTAGGAGAACGGGGTAAGCAGGCAGGGCCTTGGGCAGCTGGTGTCTTCTAATGTGAAAACCTGTGGATTGAAAGCCTCAACAGCGAAATCTGCAGAGCGTCCGGAATGGCTGTACTGAATGATGGTTTGTTTCCTCAGTGTCAAAAGCAGACTTGTGTGGTCTATGAGGGAGTCCTCGGTGATGAAAGCTGGGGTCTGCAGCGTCCACAAGGGCTAGAGCAATGCTCAGTGGTGCGGGCTGCTGGGATTCTCTGTAGAGCAGGCCACTGGGAACCATGATCACTCACGCCACATGGCTTATATTGGTAGTCTCTGCCTTCTTCCTTGCTCCTACCCATCTCTAGACATCTCAGCTTTGCTGATCTATGGGTGGGGTTAAACTAAAGCGAATCCTGCATGCAGAGCCCAGAAAAGCTGGGGAAGCTGTTCACTCACCTCTCTCCCTTTTCTCCTGGGTGAACTGTCTTCGCTCTGAGCAGTGCTGGTCTGGGAGTGAAATGATGCAATCTGAGATTTTTTTAATGAAAACATCCAGCCAGCAAAGCAAATTTAAGAAGGGCAATATAGTAAAAATTATTGTTCTTGCTTTCCCTTTGTAAATAATCGAACCAAATCTAATGAGGTCACTATTACCTACCAGTAAATTGGACTGACTCAATTATCTTGTCCAAATTGTCAGTCCCTAACAAATTTTCAATTTTATCAAGTTTCTCAAATCTTGTCTACAATCCTCTAAACTTTCTTTCCAATCTTTCTCCCTTCTGTCTGACTTGGTGTCACAGAGAAGTAAAACATGCCTGTCCAGATCTTTGTCGTGACTCTAGATTGCCTTGGGGGTGGCAGTTTTCCTCAGGAACTGAAGCTCTACAAACTTCAAGAAGCCTGGCTACTTGATATGAATCTCCAAAGACTCACCACTGCAACAGACCAAGGGTGAGTCAGAAATCTTCCTGGACAAGCTGCTGTCTGGGCCATAGGAAGTCTTGCAAAATACTTGGGTCATATTTGCAAACAGTTCCTAAGACTGTCATCCACATCACTGAGAATACCAGTTTTCTAGCTCAAGAGCTTCAAGAACACAACAAGCAGTGTTGCATAACCTCTAACAAACTTAAGGGACCCACTAGACTGGTTAATTTCAGAGTTCAACACCAGACTCTTTAATTTAGTTCTATATTAATATTTCATTTTTAAATTTTAGGTGTTCCTCTTGTAAGATGCCTGATCTCCAGGATGACAGACCTTTGCACCACAAACTGTTTCAACTTTGAATCACCCAACAGATGGTTGAACTAGTTTTACAGAAAAAGAAATACAAATTAGAGTTCTCCAGAGACTGTTTCTTATACCTCTTTCAGGAGGTTTATCATCAATTCAGGGTTGTTCATCAATGAACATTATTTGTCTTAAACAAAAGGAAGGATTGACATGTCAGTCTTTATCATGATCTGCATAAAACTCACAGAAAACTTGCTTGTTTACTTGCCTCTATAAAACCCAGGTAACCTTCCTTTTATTTGACACATTCCCTGTTAATGAACATTTCCCTAATACTGTAATCTGAATAAAACCATCTCCTTAACTGTCTGCTGCATGTTGTCCTTTATAATCTAAATTCTTTACACTTTTTCACCAATGGATTTATTATCTAATAGTGTAAATATGATATTGGTAATGATGAAGAAGATGATGATGAGATGAAGATGTTAGCAGTATCTAACTGCTATAATTGTGCCTATTCAGTTCCAGACTATCCTCAGCATATTATATATATAGCAATGATTATATAGTAAGTCCATGAAGGAGATACTATTAATACCTCCATTTAACCAATAAGAACCCCAAAGTTAGTTAAAAAACTAGCCCTAGGTCACAGAGTTTGTAAATTGTGGAGCCAGGTTTCAAACACAAGCTCTCCTGTACCAAGTTCTATAATCTAAACACCTGTATCAACCACCTTACTGTAAGCTTCTAAAGATAACTCTTCATCCAGAAGGCTCCTCCCATATGGGCAGCTTCCTTGAATCACTGTTATGATTACCTTTACCTTTCTTAAGATGGTATTATACAAGTGCCCTAAGTATTCTATTCACTGTGTTTTCTTTTTTAGGAGCTCAAATGATACATATATATATATATATATATATATATATTTACCCTCTAAACAAAATTCTTCATGATGCTATCAATTTTCTTTTATTAAAAAAATGTATAATTATTATAAACATTGTCTCTAGACCCTGGCTGCCTTGGTTTGAATACCTGTGCCAGCACTTACAAGCTCTGTGACACCTTGGGCATTTTAGTTAGTCACTGTAAACCCTGGCTCCATCCTCTGTAAACAGGGAATTATAATGGAGCCCAGCTCCTAGGGTAGATGCTATACTGAGGGAGGCAATGAATACAAAGCACTTAGCACAGTACTTGGAACATAAAAATTACTTGATCTTATCACTGTCAATTTTTTTAAACTCTACATTTCACTATAAATTCTTTGAGGTTAGTAATGAGTTTATATTCCATTTTAAGACTTAAACTTACTATGGTCAATACTTTTTATAAAAATCAAAATAATTCAGGTTCATTTGACTAATGGTGCAAAGCCAACTTCTTTACAATTCCTATTTAAACATATTGTTTCTAACCATTGTTCTGTATGTTCACATAACCTTGTGCAACATCTACTGTTTATTACTCATTTGTTACTTGAAGACCTCAGTTTTTCCTGAAAACTTAGTGTTTTCAATGTGCACAACCTTTCCTAGATTTTACATGGACAGACATACAGTATATAGATACAGTATACTGTTTACATATATATGTAATATAATTTATATATATTATATATGTAAATATACATAATCCTAGCTCAGGTAGAGTGATCCCTGCTTCTGTACTTCATAGCAGAATAATAAAATGTGATAATTCATATGAAAATATTTTTTAAATTACTACAGATAAAATTTAATATATTACTGATATTTAAATGGTTAATATCTAAAGATGGGGATGAAAATGGGGTAGTATGCAATTGATCTACATCTGGATATCTTCACCTGAATGTCTAGTATCCCAAAGATTTCCCCAAATCAGAATCATATTCTACCCAAAACAAGTCATGTACCTAGCTTAAAATATAAGGTTTGGAGTGAAAATATCTATTCACATTATATCCTTACCTCACCTAATTTTTAAACATATTAGGTCTTTTTACTTTCTTTCTTATTTCTAAAAATCATGTTTTTACTGCTATCTTGATTTTTAAATTTGAGTCAATGTCTACTGTCAAAAAGTGTTTACTTTTCTCTTTGAACTTCCACCCAACTCTAACATAGTCACCCATCCCTGTCTCTCAGTGACTTGATAAGATTTTTGATTAAATTAAGATTTGGCATCCTCATGATAAATAGTCCATAAATATTGTTTACAGCTCAGCCACAGAGAGTGCTATTATTTTATTTCTTTACTTTTACCTGGAGTTAGTAATTACCTTCCCTCTTAATAATCTATATTCCTATTGTTAAGTCTTGCCTCTGCTCTGAGAATGAACTCTTAACAACTCCTCTTAATACAATTAAACACAGAAGCCAATATAACAGGTTTTGTTTTTGTTGTTCAAATATCCCTCCTGGAACCTTTTGTCCTACTCTTCCATTCAGTTGTTCTCTAGGCATGTTATAATAGATTTTAGGACTTTCCTTCACTATCATCCTGGAAATTTCTTCCACTTGCCCCTGCATTGGAGCTATTATTTCCTGAAGTTCAAGTTTTCCTCTCTCTTGGTTTAGTCCCTCATTTACCTATCCTAGAATCTCCCAAAATAAAAGTTTGCATTTGAGGGATTTGGAGATTTTGAATGGCTGAATATGCCTTTACTTTACCCTCACACTTGATTGCTAATTTAAGCTGGTATAATAATCTGAGTCCTAGGAGGTAGAAACTCTAAAAAATTTAAATAAAAGTTAAATACATATAAGTTGTAACTATGTAAAGAAGTAACTACAACATATAAGAAGACTATATGGTACCATATGAGTGAAGGACAAACTTGGAAGGGGTTTAAACCTCCTTGGAGAAGGTATAGGTCAACCCACCAGATAACTGAGAATTCTGTGGGTTTGGCCAGGCTGGCATCGGTCTTCAGTCACTGGGCAAATGACAGAGAGCCTGGCAGAGTAGGGCTGAGAGCAGACTACAGTAACTGGTGGCATGGGAATGCAGTGAGGCCTGGAGGGTGTGATATTGTTCCGACCTCCATAGTGCCTATTTGCTTTTTACTAGAATTCCTGTTAGATGGTTATTAAAATTCCTCGATTGATCCATAATTTTCTTATCATTAATTTCCCATATTCCAATGGATTTTGTTGCTGTAGTTATGTTTTCTTGGACATTTCCTCAAATATGTTTTCAAAGTCTGACTCCTCTTGCTGAAATATAAACTCCATGAAGTTAAACACCTTCACTTGTTTTGTTCACTGATGTATCCCACTGTTGAGAACAGTCTGTGCCATAATAAGAGTCCATGAATATTGTTGAATAATTGATGAATAAATGCTGAATATTGTACTTCTGGTTTTTCCATTTTCCACTCCTAGTATTTTTTATTCTCTCAATTTCACCTTTATCATATCTTGTCCTTGTTGCTGGCACATACTACCCTCTATTTTTCTGTGCTCATTAATCATATTTTATGTTCATTTCTGCCTTCTGCATTGACTTTTTCCTCCAAATGCCTTCTTTCCATTAAGTTTTTTTTTTCTATCACATTTGTTGTTTTCCTCACATAACTGGTGATTCTTGGCTGGCCAATAAAACCTACTAGAAGTTCAATGGGCAAGGTTGGGCTTGTGGGAATGTAGACTTCACTCTAAGTTAGTAAGTTTAGGAGCCTGAAAAAAAGGAAGAACAAGATAGCTACAGAAGAAGAAAGAGAATATGGTGAGGTTTGCTGCATAAATCACATTCGTTAATTTAGCTTTATAATACATGTTATCGCGTTTGGCTTTATGAATAATGTGGGTCTTTAATTTGAATTGTGCTTGTATTCATTGTATATAACTTTCTCAGCAGGGAAAGCTGTAGGGCTAATTTCTAGGAACATTCTCAACTTCTGAGTTTATTTTCCTTGAATGAGAGACAAAAAATGCAACCAATCTAATTTTCCACAGCTGTTTAATATGCAACTTATTTGACTACAATAAGCAATATTTTCTTGAGAAACTTCTAAGGTATTTTTTTAGTCCAGTGATCAAAACTGTTATTTACCTAGTTTTACTTTAAAGATTAACATATCTACTATTGGAAAAAGACAGTAATTATAAAATCACAATTAAATATCGGTCTCATTTCAATGTTCTCAAGTAAATGACAGTACTATTTTGCACAGAGTACTGAATAGGAACTATAAAAAACACTTAGTATTGATATCATAGAATATTTCTGAATTAGTTTCCTATTGCTGGTATAACAAATTACCACAGACTTTGTGGCATAAAACAACTCATATTTATTATCTTACAGTTCTAGAGCTCAGATATCCCAAACCAATTTGTGGAGCTAAAAATCAAAAGTCAGAAGGGTTACATTGCTTTTCGAGGCACCAGAGGAGCATCTGTTTCCTTGACTTCCCTGGATTCCAGAATTCCTTGGCTCACAGCCCCATCTTCTATCTGCAGAGTGCATCACTCCAGACTCTGCTTCCTTCATCACTCTTTTGGCCCTCTCCAACCTTGTCTGCCTTTTCCAAGGACATGTGTGATTCCACTGGGCCCAATTGTATAATCCAGGATAATCCTTCCACCTCAAGATCTTTAATTTAATCACATCTGCAAAATCCCTTTTGTCATGTAAGGAAACATATTCAGAGACTGGTATTAGATGTGGATATCATAGGAGGGGAGCATTATAAATCTATCACAATTTTCTTTAACTACATTTAAATAGCTACTTTAGGTCAAATTCTATTTAAGATGAATTGTCTAGATACTTTTTTAGTTTCCTATCTATAATTCTTAGACCTAGACCAGTTAATGAAGGGAAAGTACAAGGATGCGATTTTTCACTGCCCCTCCTTTTTAACACTTTATACCAACAACCTTACACATATAAAAAATAAAGTGCTAAGGCAGTAAAGCTTTGAATATTTTGCTTTAGTTTGTAGCATTATTCAATCATTTATTCCTTAAAAATGATACTATGAAGTTTTTATATGCCAGACTCATGTTAGGACTGAGAAGGCACATATAAAATATATATTACTACATTGAAATACACATGACCAAATGAAAACTGTGGTTCTTTAGATCAAAGTTATGTTGCAATATAATTAACACTACAAATATGAACAAGGTCAATTGTTAGCCTATCAGTAATGGTTTTGCTTCTTCCTTTTCATTTCGAATCTTTGTTTTTTTGATAAGCTGTATGTTCTCTTTTGATATGAACATTTTTTTTAAATGTTTCATATAAAGGATTTATATTCTTTATATGAAAATAATATATATAAATAGTAAGAACTATTTACCCTAGCATAAAACTTATCTGTCTCTTGGCTAAATATTCACTAGCCGCATGCATGAGTTATTGCAACATCTTCTATTGTGTGTCATCAGTGCTACCCTTGAGATAAGAGTGGCTCACAGAGTCAAATATCTAGGACATATTAAGAAAGTAGGAGAACTCCTACAGGGAAAGTTAACAGCTTATGTGTACCTAACGCTCACAATCAACTCAGATGATTGTTGTGTTCCGACCAACTGTACATTTGGCTGAACTGCTTAACACCTGTCCCAGTTTCAGCTGCCCCTGCTGAGTGTGCCCATGCTTGAATCACTTCACAGATTAATTATTGCAATTCCTTAATATTTTGTCTCAAAAAACAAGCTTTAAGGATAATGCAAACCCACACAGATTCAAAAACCATAGTGAGGTCACTAAAATATATAAACAAATGTGTTGAAAATCTAAACTTTCATTTATAATCAAATAAGCCAGAAAGAAGCATCTTCTGTTATGATTATCAGTTGGGATTATTTGATTGCAAGGAGTAGAAACTCATTCTGTCCAAATCAAGCAAAGTGGATTCCACTGTGAAAACATTTGAAACACAGAATTTAACGGATGCCAGAAAATCAGACTTAAAATTACAGAAACTAAGATAGCTCAAGAATATAGAAAGAAGAAATAAAATAACCTTCCTGTGGCAAGATGATTATGGTCATTGTTATACCCTTTGAATGACTAGAAATCAAACCATTTTTAGTCTTATTGTCCTTCTGCCCATGATCCAATTTCAGGAAGTAGCAATAAATTAGTCTAGCCTCGGTAACATGCCATTGGTTAGTGGACACAGAAGGGAAAAAAGAAATTTCTCTAAATGATACTGGGTGTGGTAAGAAGTAGATTCTAGATATTGAAAAAATATTAAATATTCACCACATTGTATATTACTCCACAGTATTAGACTACACTCAGACGAAGATTCTATTTGTGGCAGTAAGTGATAATTACTTATGTAATATTTATAAGGTTTTCAAATATCCTAACATGACCTCCAGTTTAAAATTAGAGATGTAATGAACTAAAAAGAAAAGCTTCCAACCTTATGATAAGATAAAAACTGGACATGCAGCAAATGAATGACATTTTATGAAACCGTCAAAAAACACATGTCGCCAGACAGTCATCCTGAAGAGAGACACTTGCAAGGAGAGAAAGTAGCTGAGGATTTGCTTACCTGGGGAAGAAACACCTGGACACCATATAATCTGACAGGAGCTACTGAGAGAGTGAAAATCTCTTGAAGATGAAATACCCACCCTTTATAGGGAATTCTCACCCTTTACATATTTTTCCTTTTCTGATCAAGCAAAGGTTCAATATGGAAGATGAAGAATAGACCCTGAGGACACATGCAAAATTCCATCTCAGTTGGAGGAAGGAAATTCCACCCAGCCCCAGCCTCTCTGTTTTTATTGGCTTGCTGGAACTGCCATAAAAAAAAAAACATAGCCTGAGGGGCACCAGCAAAATATAATTTTTTTTAATTCCAGAGGCTAGAAGTCCGAGATGAAGGTGTCAAAAGGATAATTTCTTCTGAGGTCTCTCTCCTTGGCTTATAGATGGCTACCTTGTTGCTGTGTCCTCAAATGGTCTTTTCTCCATGTGTTACAGGGCAGAGGGTTGTGGAATTTTTTGGTTCTTATCTTCTTGAAGGGAAGAATTCAGTTAAGAGACTTGATAGAGAGTTAAAGCTGCAAAGGGTTTTTTTATTGAGCAAAGCAAAAGGAAAGTACACTGGCGACAGAGAAGTGGGTTGATCCTGAGGGTGGGTAGCAGCTTGCTGAGTTCTCCATTGTATTTTTTATGGGGGTTTATTTGATTTCTTCCCTCCTATTTTGTCATTATCACATTACCATTTGGATCTGCCTTGGTTCCTTCTTTTCAACTTCTTTGCACATATTTGTCTGTCATCTTCTCATGAGTGCCTAAGCAACACTTACGGGGTTGGAAGCATCTAAAACTGCAACATAAATGATATTACAATGATGTTATAGTGGCTTCAGGGTCACTAGCTGACAAGGTTTTCTTTAAATGGGCATGCTCTAAAGTTAGCAAAGTCTCTGTGACTTATATATTTTGCTTATTAGTCTGTGTTAAAACAAAAAAGGGGTTAAAGGGGCTGGTCTATGGGAGACAGAGCAGTCTGGGTGGAGACTGGGTGGTCTGCCATCTTCCTTTCTCTCTTCTTGCTCATATATATTTAACTGCCTACTCTAACACATGCATATGTATCCCTGATCTCACTTTGCTTCCTCTTAATATAAAGACACCAGTCATATTAGATTTAGGCCATTCTTAACAGCCTGATCTTAACTCAATCACTTCTTTGGGCCGTATCTCCAAATATAGCCACATTCTGAGATACTGGAATTTAGAGCTTCAGCATACCAATTTTGGTGGTGGGACACAATTTAGCCCATAACACAGTCTCTTCTAAAAGAAAAAAAATATGTATTAACCTGCAGAGAATACCTCAAGGACCTAGACTGAGAATACTGGAAGACACCCACTGCACCTGGCAAACAAAATGAGAAATGAAAAAACTATACCTATGGAGGGACCACAGACACATTTGTGAAGATCATACTTCCAAGACACAAGTTTACTGTGCACTGCAAAGACTAAGACTTACTCAGTACATTGGAATATGCCTCCCTGCCCTACACCCTATCAGCACACTAACAAATAGAAATAATGCCACTGGATTACAGCTGGGAGATCTGCAGGAGACAGATTCTCTCTAAAGGGTTTCTTAAGCTGGGAGACCTGAAGCCAAGAGTAGAGAAAAAACAAGATCACTAGAGGAATCTGAACCCTCTGATGCCCACAGCAACAATATATTGCAAACACAGCACAGCTTCTGACAAGATTAACATATATACTCACTTTACAGGCCTATTACCTCGGAATCTATTGCTCTATATAACATGTCCGGCTTTCAACCAAAAAATCACAAAGGATGCCAAACAGCAAGGAATAAAACAGTCTGAAAATACAAAACAATCATCAGAACCAGACTGATATGACACAGATATTGACATTTTGAGACAGATTTCAAAAAACTATAATTAATATGCTGAAGGCTTTAATGGAAAATAGTCAAACATGATAGATCAGGTACATAACTCAAAAACAAAGATGAAATCTATCAGAAAAAATCAAATAGAAATACTAGAAATTAAAATCAGTGACAGAAATGAAAAATGCCTTTGATGAGTCATCAATAGACTCAAACAGCTAAGGAATGTATGACTAAACTTGAAAATAGGGCAATAAGAAATATGTAAATTGATATGCAAAGAGAAAAAAAGGTGGAAAAAAAAACAGAGCATACATGTTTTGTGGTATAATATCAAATGGTGTAGCATTTGTGAAATTGGAATACCAGAAGGAAAAGTGAGAACAGAGTAGAAGTGGTATTTGAAGAAATAATGGCTTCAAAATTTCCAAAATTAGTGACAAACACCAAACTATAGACCCAAGATACCCACAGATACCAAGCCACAGAGAAAAGAATAAATATCAGCACAACAAACAAACTAGGCACATCATATTCAAATTGAACAAACCAAAGATAAAGTGAAAATCTTGAAGGCAACCAGAGGTGTTCAGTTGTTAAGGAGGACATCTTAACATACCAGGCACAAGGTAAGAATTATAGCTGACATTTCAGGAGGAAGCATGCAAAAAACAAATAGGTAGTGGAGTGAGAGCTTTAAAGGTCTTTTTTTTTTTTAAGTTGTCAACCTAAAATTCTATGTCCAGAAAAATATCTTTAAAGATGAAAAAGAAACTAAGATTTCCTGGGTTGGGGCAGTGGCAGAGGGTCGGGGGGAACAGCAGAGTTTATTACCAGGAAAACTCTATAACGCATAGGCATATCTTGTTTTATTGTACTTCACTTTAACATTTGTAGAGAAAATGGAAGCTCCATGGCCAGGATTCTCACTTGATCCTAGTCTGCTTGCCCACCGCATATGCACAATGCTTGTAGGCACAGGCTTGCACACATGTGGGAAATCCATTATTACTGACTCTATACAAAGAGCTCTGCCTAGTGCTTCAGTGCTGTGAGGCTGTGGAGAGGCCTGGAGACAGAGACCAGCTTGCTACACGCAGACTGGCCCTGAGGCAGATAGGATTCTAGAGTCTGACCTTCCACCGCTAGAATAAAACTGGGTATAAACATTCCATTGTCATTCTTCAGTCTCACCAAATCCAGAGTGAACTTGCCCCAGGGCTGAAACACAGTGGGGAGACAGTACTTTACAGACATTGTTTTTTTACAAATTAAAAGTTTGTAGCAACCCTACACTGAGCAAGTCCATTGGTACCATTATTTTTCCAATAGCATTTGCTCACTTCACGTATCTGTGTCACATTTTGGTATTTCTTGCAATATTTCAACTTTTTTCATTACTATATTTGTTATTGTGATCTGTGATCTTTGATGTCACTATTGTAATTGCTTTAGGGTGCACAAACCACACCCACGTAAAATGGTGAACTTAATCCATAAATGTTGAGTACGTTCTGAGTGCTCCACTGACTGGCCATTTACCTGTCTCTCTCCCTTGCCTTAGGCCTCCCTATTTCCCAACACACAATAATATTGAATTTAGAGCAACTAATAAACTTACAGTGACTTGTAAGTGTTCAAGTGAAAGAAGAGTCATACATCTTTCACTTTAAATCAAAAGATAGAAATGATTAAGCTTAGTGAGAAAGCCTTGTGGAAACCAACATAGGACAAAAGCTAGGACTCTTGTGCCAAACATCCACACTGTGAATGCAAAGGAAAAGTTCTTGAAGGAAATTAAAAGTACTCCTCCAGTGAACACACAATTGATCAGAAAGTGAAACAAACATTGCTGATACAGGGAAAGGTTTAGTAGTCTTGATAGAAGATCAAACCAGCCATAACATCTCCTTAAACCAAAACCTAATCCAGAGCAAGGTGTTAACGCTCTTCAATTTTATGAAGGCTGAAAGAAGTGAGGAAGCTGCAGAAGAAAAGTTGAAAGTTAACAGAGGTTGGTTCATAAATTCTAAGGAAATAAATCATCTCCAGAAGAGTGCAAGGTGAAACATCAAGTACTGATATAGAAGCTGCAGGAAGTTATCTAGAATATCTAGCTAAAATAATTAATGGAGGTGGAGACACTAAACCATGGATTTTCAATGGAGATGAAACAGCCTTCTGTTGGAAGAAGATGCCATGTAGGACTTTCATAGCTGGAGAGAAGTCAATGCCTGGCTTCAAAGCTTCAAAGGACAGGCTGACTCTCTTGCTAAGGGCTGATGCAGCTGGTGACTTTAAGTTGAAGCCAATGCTAATTCACCGTTCCAACAATCCTTAAGAATTATACTAAATCTACTCTGCCTGTGCTTTATAAATGGAACCACAACCTGGATGATAGCACATCTATTTGCAACATGGCTTACTGAATATTTTAAGCCCACTTTTTACTGTTCAGAAAAAAGATTTCTTTCAAAATATTACTTCATATAGACAATGAACTTAGTCACCCAAGAACTCTGATGGAGATGTACAAGATTAATGCTGTTTTTATGAATGCTGTTTTTATACCTGCTAACACAACATCCATTCTGCAGACCATGGATCAAGGAGTCATTTCAACTTTCAAGTCTTATTTAAGAAATATATTTTGTAAGACTACAGCTGCCATATATTGCTCTGATGGATATGGGCAAAGTAAATTGAAAACTTTCTGGAAAGGATTCACCATTCTAGATGCCATTTAGAACATTCATGATTCATGAGGAGGTCAAAATATCAACAAGATTTTCAAATGTATATTGTATGACACACCCTTTTATAGTTTTATTTAACAAGGCTTTTTTACATATAATAAGTGTGCTTTATTCATTTGATTGGAAGAGATGGCTAATCTGCTCTTACTAAAGAATATGTAGAAATTCAAGGAGTTGTTTCCTTTAGAAACTCTCTATTAACTGTGGCATGTCAAATAATGTTCAGTAACAAGAGTTAGGAAGAAGTTGGTTCCAGTCTTCATGGGTGACTTTGAGGGGTTCAAGATTTCAGTGGAGGAAGTAAGTGCACATGTGATAGAAACAGCAAAAGAAGCAGAATTAGAAGTGGAGCATGAAGATGTGTCTGAATTGCTACAATCTCATGATCAGTCTTGAATGGATGAGGAGTTGCATCCTATAGATAAGCAAAGAAAGTGGTTTCTTGAGATGGACTCATCTCCTGGTGAAGATGCTATGAAAATTGTTGAAATGACAACAAAGGGAAAGGAAGAGTCAACCAATGTGGCAAACTTCATTGTCTTATTTTACAAAATTGCCACAGCCACCTCAACTTTCAGCCACCACCACCGTGATCAGTCATCAACCATCAACACTGAGGACCCTCCACTGGCAAAAAGATTATGACTCCCTAAAAGCTCAGAGGATGGTTAGCATTTTTTATTAATAAAGTATTTTTTAATTAAGGTGTGTACATTGAGTTTTAGACATAATGCTGTTACACACTTAATGGACTATAGTATAGTGTAAACACAACTTTTGTATGCACTGGGAATCCAAAAAAACTCATTTGACTCACTTTATTGAAATTCTTGTTTTATCATGGTGCTCTAGCACCAAACCTGCAATATTTCCGAGGTATGCCTGTAATTTATAACAAGTTGTTTGGGCATAATAGAGTAAGTTCAGGAACACAAAAAATAAAGAGCATCAAAAATGGAATGAATATAAAATACAGTTTTTTTACTTATTATAATTGCTTTAAAAGGTAGCTATTGAAGGCAATAACAGGACAAAATATTGTTTTTTCTTTTAATAGCACACAAAAAAACTTCATTGAACAGAGAGACTTTCTAACTATGATCTAAATTCTGATGCTGTCACTTCCTACTGGTTTCCCTAAAATACCAACAATGGGAACATATTTTCATGACTTGACTAGTTAATATAAATTTATAATTTGCCTTGGATTGATTTTGAAAGCTTTATCCTATTAGTCCCTTCCCATAAGTTCTCATTCTAATTAGATCTTTCACAATGTACTTTTGCAAATTTGACTCACTTCAAACAAAATATTCCCACTTGGACACAGTGAGCATTCTTTGACATGCCACAGTTAACAGAGGGTTTCTAAAGGAAACAACTTGCATTTCTATATTTCATTTAGTAAGAGCAGATTACCATCTCTTCCAATCAAATGAATAAAGCACATTTTTATTATATGTAAAAAAGCCTTGTTAAATAAAATTATAAAAGGGTGTATCATACAATACACATTGGAAAAACAGTTTCTTTTATTAATCATTTAGAAATGTTTGCAGTCCTTCTTTTCCATGCAATTAGCATATACCTTGATTAATTTGTACTTTATTGAAAACATAATTATAAAGTAATTATGAAAACTTAAAATGTCATTAACTTTATTCTCCATGATTTTAGAAACCAATAAGACTCATCTAGATTTTGTAACTTCCTCTTAAAAGCAGCCAACATTAAAAGAAAAGAAAATTTGTACAATCAGTGGCTTTTGTTCTCTTAAAATCATTTCTTTTATAGTGCCTTGTTTATTATTTTGTCACTTTTTCATGTTACTCCAATCTCTGGTTTCCTTTTAAAATTCATAAGGGTCCCATTAGACTTCTGACCTGAATTTTTTTTCTTTACATTTCTGTAAGTTTACTACGTATAGGTATTTGTCATTATAGTCCAATATTTATAGTATATATACATGTATAGTATATATATCACATTGTTTTATATAATATATAAAATATTATATATAAATAAGTATACATATAAATTAGTATTATGATATAATATAATGTGACAACATATAATAAATATGAATATAGTATGATAATATATGGCACACATATGTAATTTGCTGTGGAATTACTGTACTGAAGGGAATATAATATATTTCTTATCATTGATGGAAAAAATAGATCACTGATATGAAAACTTGTGGAATATACTTATTTCTCATAGATAATATTATTGGATTGACTTCAAATGTTGGGTTCTCTTGCGTTTTTTCACCCTCGATTTTAATTTTAACCTACTCATTCCTTGCAGAAAGGAAAGAGAAACCTGAATGATATTTGCTATGCAACCCTAAGGAAAAATAAGACAGCTTTTCTTTTACTACTGTTACAGTTTATGGAAGTTAATAGCATCAGACTTCAATTTAATGATATGGATATTAAAAGCATCTTACTTCTCCAAAAATCACCAAAACTACCTAAAAAAATGAAAAATAGAAGGAAAAAAGCTATCCTGAAACAAGTTGTCATAACATACAAACCAGGATCTGTGATGTAACCTGCCAAATAATTTAAATATGGACAAAAGGAAGAGACCTGCTGAGTAAAGGCAAAATCTTCTCAAGAAATTGTAGAAAAGGGATGGTTTCTTTCACAAGTGAGGTTCTAAAAAGTCTAGAGCATCAAGATCAACATTTGGAAACACAGCAGGTGCTTACACATACACACAGCCCTCCTGACACAAAGCATGCTCTACAGCATTCATGCAGCATGTTTGGATGTTTGTAGCAAATTTTACTAAGGTATGGAGAGATAGAGAAGATTTACTTTTCCAAATACAAATATTTTTATCATTGAAAACATACATTCCTAGATAGAACACTCATTATTTGCCATTATAGCTTCATGTTCCTTCTCTGCTTTTCCCCAATTTGGTTAATTCTGTTTCATTAAGTAAATTTAGCGCTATATTTTACCCCACACTCCCCTTCTAATATTCAAAAATATGTTCCATCAAAAATGGGCAGTTCACTTCAGATCTTTTTCTATTCACCTTCATTTGATATCCTCTGAAAAACTGCAATAACTTGTAAGGCCATCAATTGTATACCATGTCATGGTAAAATTCTTACTAACATATTTTAGTGCACACTATATCCCAGTAATCTAAAACATCTTAATATTTTAATCCTCACAATAACTGTACAATGTATATATATTTAACTTCCAATTATAGGAGTATGTGAGAGATCAGAGAATATGTTGTTCAAGCTCACAAAGTCAGTAATTAGAGGGATGTGTTGTTAAATCTCTCTGAACATGATGCCTAAGTATTTCCATTATATTTATCTGTTTGACTCCAGGCCATCAAAGAACAGTTAAATTATACTCAATACCTCTTGTTTAATAAGGCATAGAAGCAAGTAATTCATTTTAGAATGATATCCATAAAAAAAGTTAAAACAAAATAAGGCACTTAATGGAGTAAATGTCAATTATCTGAATATTTCATTTTGGTGGAAGAATTCTTCCTCTGACAATGCCAGGTAAACGAGATGTCTACATTTTATTGTCCATTTTGCTTGTACTTCTGGGCATGTTTTTGATTCTCTCCTCAGCATTCCATTATTTTATATATTTTCATTTGCTAATGAAGAGTTTATGCTAGAACTTCAAGCATTTAAAAACTCATGGTAGTGTGCTTCACATCAACATATCTCCAAGTTTTCATTTTAAAGTGGAATGATTAGAATTGCTACCCCATAGCATGTGCTTGTACTGGCATTAATTTTGGCACAGGCTTGGAAACAGTTTGATTTCTAATTGATCTAAAAGGTACTTTGCTTTTGGCTTTATGAAGCCCTTTCTGGCATACCTTTGTTCTTCCTAATAACATTGCTTTCAGCCAGGCTTTCAATCTACTGATACATTCTCTGGACAGTTTTTGTTTAAGTTAACCCCCATTTTAAATTACATGTCATGTTTTAAAACTAAGATTAGAGATGTTTTGCAATATTAGATAAAAAAAGTTTTCCTCATATGCCATCTTCTCTGTCAAACTTGAAATGGTTAATTTTATCACAGAGTAAGCATTATATAATTATTTTGCTTTGCAATTCTATTTTTTCTCTTTCCTTTCCTCCACCTTCTTAATATTTTATCAACCTATACGAAAAACCATAATTGCAAAAGTAACTTCTGACGTTAAAGAAATGGTTGCAAAGTGCTAGACATTTTGGAAACGGACATTTAAGCTAAATAAATGGGTATGTTAGGTAGAAAGTTAGACATGAGCAACCAGGGAAAAGGAAGATAAGAGTCAAGGAAAAACTACTCAGCTAAAGGGTCCTACTTTAAGACAGCAAAGGCTTCTGAGGGAAATAACTTCCTTGCCTATTGGGACCAGCTCCCATCCATATCCCACCCCCCATCCCCAGCCCTGGCCTTTTCTGTGTGCATTTTGGGAAAAGACACCAAGAGAAGTGGGTGTATAACTAGAATTGTCAATCAAATTACCTCACCCTGTCAATCAAAGAGGTGCCTCCCAGCCAGGACATGATAAATAGAGCCTTCCCCCCAAAATTTGGGCCTTTTCCTTGACTCTGGCCCCCTCATCCCTTGTAGTGTATTCAAATAAAACTTCCACCCCCTTCCCTATTGTGTTTCTGCCTTTCAATTATTTGTTTCAGTGGGCACAAGATCTGAGAACAAATTAGAGCCATAACAGGTATACAGTTTCATTTCTAGTACTTTCCCTTTAACATTTTTGTGAATGCATTTCATTATAACTTGATATTAGCACCTAAAAATATTTTCAATGAAAACAATTATGACAACAAGTGTATAGCAGATAACAAAAACAAATTTTATCTATAAGGACACAACCAAGGTTCTAACTGTGAATGTTGGAGGGATATACTGATTTACAGCATTATGTGTTGATACTAATTTTCTGGAGGTTTGCCCATATTTTCTAGTTATATTTGAATCTAAGTAGTAAACACTTGTCTGTAGTTGGGCCATGTGAGGCATCAGGAAATAGCAATACACTCATGCACTTGGAAGTCACATATAGCTGCTTTCCAATTTTAGCTAGCCATCCATATGGCCTTGACATTGTTACATAAACTCTGTGAATCTCAGTTTCTTTACCTGAAACAATCTATTTTGAAGAGTCCTTAATAATTTAATGAAGTTTTTGAAAAGCACTTAGAGGAGTAACAAGTCAAGGGAAATGCATGACAAATGACGGCTGCCCTTCTTATAATCTGCTTAGCTCACAATATCTGCATTTTTATTAAAGGAAAGGAGAGAAAGAGAAAGAAGAGGAAGGAAACAGAAGAAAATGGATCTTTAAATTAATTTTAATATAGACAACTTTCAATGCTATTGGTGTAAAGGATGGACAGCATTCAAACGGGAACCAATAGAATACACCCAACTCGGTTAAGTCTGAGATATAAACCCCACCAGACGAAATTCTGATATGGGCACTCTTGTCCCCCTCCCAGTGCACGCGCTGGGAGTTCTGTACGTTTGCTTTCTCTAAATAAAAAGGCTTTTCTCTTGTTTGCCTGCCTTGAACATTTGCGAAGTTCATTCTTTGACTCTACAAACACAAACCCTGTATCAATAGGAAGTGGAGATTAGGGTAAGTGCTACGTCTATCATTGAGTTCTTGAGCAATTTTCATCTGGTTCTGTCAGTCCAGCTTCAACCTAGAGGCTACTCTTTCCCTTTATTATCAACACACAAGAGGCTCTATTTCCCTTTTTCTGTTAGATGGCTTATGCATGTCTAATTACTCTTACATGGTAGGTTACCTGTAGGTGATGGGTTTTGAAGGGAAGGGTAAAAATAAAATGGCCTTACATTTTCCATTTCTAAGATGGCCTAAATTTAGACTGTTTATTCCTAACTATAGAGTTCTGACTTCCCTTTCCTTAGAAAACTTCTAAGTGTAATCACCAGGAAAGACAGTGACCCTATCTCCCAGGCTCTGTGGGAGAGTAGGAGCCCAAATTCAGTAAGTGCCAATTATCAAACATGGATGGCCTCCTCACGCTGACCAGTTTCCTCCCTAATGTCCTCTGGCACCTTTCCGCCACCTCACCTCAGTGCTTAAAAATCTCCTGCCTTTCAGTTCGGTAGAACTGAGTTCAATCTCTCCCCTATTGCAATAGTCTTAACCCCTATTTCAAGTTTTGGATGAAATCTCCCTGACCTGTTTAACTTGTCTGCTGCAGTTTTTCTTGGACTGGTAATCCAGTCTCTTAGACACTGAGAGAAAACATGTAGCTTGAAATGTGCACTAAGAGTGATATAGTTGGTAGTTGATCTTTTCTGAACTATAACTAGAGGCAGAACATACAGCTGGGAAATTGTCCACACAGTTGCCTGTTACTTTTAACTAAAGGTCCTTTTCAATCCTTCTCCTTCTGAGAGGTCACTCAGCTTTTCCTTCTTTTGTCCTGAACGAAAATCTGATCTAGCTTCAGGAAACTGGCCATAACCTTTTCGAGTATGCATTCCAATCTTCTTTCTGACCCTTGTTAAGTGGTTTTCTTTCTTTCTTTTTTTTTTTTTTTTCACTACTGCTTTCCAGGACACTGAATCATCTCTACTGGAGTCAAACTGGAGATGTACCACCACCCTGAGGGTACAAGTGAAAAAAGCCATGGGTGCTACAGGCAGAGGTATACTCTAAGATATCATCCTGCTGCAAAGGAGGAGGGGGAAAAACTCAATGTGTTAAGAAAAGGAGCAGGTAAAGAAGAATGATTTTAAGTGACAAAGAGGAAAGTAAGCAATTGTGTAAAGTGTCATCTTTAGCCTCAATGATAATTAGCAAGAAACCAGGAAAAACTTAGCTCACTCCATCGAACCCCAACTCCACCAGTACTTTAACTCCCCAGGGCTGGGAACAACAATGCCCTGACCTTCACATTTCACTGTTCACACAGCTCCTTGTCCTCATTACCTACATTACCCAACCGTAAATCCTGGATCATCAGAATCATCACTCCCTTGAAATCACCATTAACTCTCTTGCTTATTTATCACTCTGGCCTCTCCTGACAAAACCCAACTCTGCTTAAAGCAACTCTCTGCTGCTCTCTACCTGGACCCACATTGGTGAAGTGTTTGGATAAAAACTTGTAACTATGCTAAATGGTGTCATCTTATATTCATGATCTTTAACCACAAGTAGGCCCCTGTGCTTGCTAGCTATCCTACCATATTTTCCTAACCCTTTAACGCCCACTCTTTTTTCTACATCACTGCCTCTCAAACTTAAATCTGCATATAAATCACCTGAGGATCTTGTTAAAAACACAGATTCTGATTCAGTAGATTGAGGATGGGACCTGAAAGTCTGCATTTTAGGTGACTGAAATGCTGCTGATTTGGGGCTCGCACCTTGAGAAATCTTCTTGGACAACTTCTTTCAAATAGTTAATACCTCTTCCTTCTTATCACTTTAACTCAATGACCTTTTTCATATTACCTGGGAATCAGAGAGAACTTACTTCTATAAAACTACCAACTTAATTGCATCTGTACTCACATACTCTGTTTTCCCTCCTCTAGGAATTAACCTTTATATTACTATTTTTGAGGCCCACACCACCATTTATTCTTTGGATCAAACTCCTCACATACTCAGGGCCACTGTTTCAGTAATTCACTTCTTTCATCTCTATATCATCAATTTTTTCACTATATATGCAAAATCATTCACAAATACCTAGCAAACATGAGGTAGTAAACCCGAGTTATCCAATCTGCAAAAAATCCCTTACTAAATCCCTCAGCCTCACCAGTGACTACCCATTCCTCTGCTCTCCCTTTAGAGAAAAACTCTCTGAAAGGGTTATCTATATATTCCTTTCCTAATTCTCCGATTTTTCCATCTCCCATCTCCCATTTCTCTTTCTTTTTACTGAAGTATTATTGGCATACAATATCCCATTAGTTTCAGGTATACATCAAAGTAATTCAATACTTAAATGTATAATGAAATGATCCCCAAAATAAGCATAGTTATCCTCTGTCACCATATAGTGTTATTAAAATATTATTGACTATATTCCCCATATATATTTTACCTTCTATAGGGAAAATGTAAGTTCCTATGGTCAAGACCCTCATGTGACCTAAACTACTTGATGCAGTTGGCCTGCATAGGCTAATACTTACATACCCCATTGGCAATGAGCTATTATTTTCAGTGTTATTATATAAGGGCAGAGACAGAGACAGATTGTGAATGCCCCAGAGACAGACATGATTCCAGCACTCAACCTGCCACCGTGAGAATAAAGCTTGGTATAAACCTTTTATCCTTAACATTCTGTTGTCGTCATTTGGCCTCACCAAATCAAGGGTGAATGTGCCCAGGGGCAGTCCCCTTCAGGCAAGATGAGATGAGACACCTCCCCATTATTTATTTATTTTATAACTGGAAGTTTGTACCTCTTAATCCCCTTCACCTATTTTTCCCACCCCTAACCCTCCTCTGATAACCAAGAGCAACAAAAGCTAAAATAAACAAGATGGATTACAACTAACTAAAAAGATTTTGCACAACAAAGGAAACTTTCCTTTTCTCTTGAACTCACTGAGCATCTTTATACATTTACAGAAGACAGCCACATTGCTGAACCCAATGACCAAGGTTTAGTATCTGTTTTACTTGACCCATCAGTAGCACTTGATACATTTAATAATTCCTTCCTTCTTCAATTTCTTCACTTAGCTTCTGGGAGCAACACTCCTGTTCTCTCTCCCTCTCATCCTGGTTCCTTCCCATCTTTGCAACTTACCAATAACGATTCTCAACATCAGCTACACAGTAGAATTACCTAAGGCTATTATAAAACAGATACCTGAGCCTTACTTCCAAAGAATCTAATATAACTGGTTTGGCATGGGACCTTGGGCAATGATAGTTTTTTTCATCTCCCCAGGTTTAAAACAGCCATAATTGAGAACCACTGCCCAGCCTCAGCTTTTCTATCTAGATTCACTCCTAGGTGATGCTATTTTGCAAAAAGGAAAGTTTTTCTTTTCAGATATGTCGGGAGGTCAGCTATCAAGGGTACTGATTAACCAAATTAAAAAACAAACAAACAGGTATTTGAAGGGGGAAAAAAAACCACAAAAATCATCAAGGGTACTAATTTTATATTAGTCTTTTCACAAGAAGATAACTTTCTCCAGTTATCATATTAACAATGGTCATGTATATTTTCAGCTGTCAATATAATCCCAGGATGATTTCTTTTTGTTAAAAGTCCAGGTTTTTGAGCAATATTCAAGGTTTTATTATTTTCAGGAGCAGAAACAAGGTAATCTTAGTTTCAGTTTAATCTCAGAATGTAAAGTGTGTTTGTTGTTTGTTTCCAACTATGGTATGTGTTGTGCTTAATAATAATGGAAGCAGAGAAAAGTACCAGTTTTTGCTTCCTTAAGTCTCATAGCTTTAAAGATTATCTACATGTAAGATGCCCAACCTGTACCTCCAACATAGACAACTCTAAATTCCTGATTTGCATGTCATATTGCCTACTCAGCATCTGCTACTGAGGGTCTAATTGTCATTTCCAATTTCACAGATCCAAAACTGGTATCTGCCCTAACCTATTTTCCTGAGGCTGTCTGTAGGGCAGCAAACGCAACTCCCTCTTTGCAAGTGCTCACGCTAAAAACATTGAGGTTATCTTTTATAGCTTTCCTTTTCTTGAACCCAAACCTAATCTGTCAGAAAAATCTTCTTGGTTTAATTTTTCTAATGTAAGCAAAATTCCATCATTTCTCATCACTGCCACCACCTTGACGAACATTGCATCATCTCTCACCTGAATTAAGAATTAATTTGCCTCCTATGCTTCTACCTACTGCTATCTCTGCTCCCTACAGACTATTTCATTGGAATAATATAGCAGTACTTTAGGTCATATCTTTCTTCTGCTCATGTAACTTCTACTTAAATAACTTCCTATCTCAGAGCAATCATGCTGGCTATTTCTGACCTTACCATTACCATTTCTCCACCCTTCCCTTTTTCGCTCCAGTGATGTACCTCTTTTCTATTCCTCAGTCACCTTGAACACACCCCTGCCTTTAAGCTTTGTACTTCAGTATCCACTGCTCTTTTCAACTGTATACTAAAGATATATAATGGTCTGCCCTCCCAATTCCTTCAAATCTTTGTTCCAATGTCACCTTCAGGCAAATTCACTATAGATTCAGTGAGACTGAGAAATGACAATGGAACATTCCTGGGGTAAAAGAGTTTATACCTGGCTTTATTCTCCTGGCAGAAGTTGGAGCACTAGAATCACATCTGCATGTAGAAGTCTGCAGGTAAGTGATCCACCTTCATCTCTGCCTCCACTCAGAGCACTAGGCAGAGCTCTTTAAACAGTGTCTCAGTCAATAATAGCTCATTGCCTATGGGTGTGAAAGCAGTAGGCCAGTTATACCATCAAGTAATTTAGGGTCAGGTGAGGATCCTGGCCATAGGAATATCCATTCTTCCCACACACAGAAATATTCAACCCCCTTTCTTTTGCTCTATCCCCACCACACTCATAGAACACAGAGCCCTCTATATTTTTGGCAGAGACATACAGTGAATAATCAAAGGAGAGAGTATTGCACAGTGGAACAAACACCAGGTCTAGGGGTCTCCTTCCCTTTAGTATCCCTTCACTGACTAACCTCCAACATGCTAATTCTGAAGGAGATCACGTTCCATTCCATTTCACAATTTTCTAAAAACTCTTTATCCACTGGAAAATGTTCCTTGGGCACAGAGGTGTTGGAAACTTCTGTATACACCCCATATGGTTCCTCCTGGCATTTCTGGGGCTCCTGTTCAGCAATAACTGCTGTTGCTATTGCTCTGCTGGGGTTAGACCGCACACCTCTTCTGTTTGTGGGAATATTTACCTGGCCCTATTGCTAAGAAGGACATGATTCTGCTGTTGAAGGAGCAAAGGAAAAAAATCATGGAGAGATATCAGAGTTTATAATGAGGCCAAGAATCCCTCTAGTCTGCTTTAAATTTGTTCCGATAGCACTGACACCATCATACATGCTTGGGGTGTGTGGTGACTCAAAGAAGGATTTGTTCTGCTTGGCCCAATTTTTTTTTCCCAGGAGTGTGACAGCAGTTGGCTCCATTGGTGGTGGAGTTTCCAACTGTGAAGCCAAGGATCTGAGCAGGCAGAGTGAGCCAACTTCTGCTTATCTGGTGCTCTGGGGTGAAAGAAAGAGTGTAAAGGTGGGCCACTTTCTTCCCAAGAATATGATTCCTTTTGGTACATAGCAGCCTGCTCCACTTCCCTAAGGTGAAGAAAATCAAGCTCATTGACATTCCTGCCCACAGTACCTTCTGTTATGGCCATGTGGTTAGCTGGCATGGAGGCTCCTAGAGAAAACAAAAGACTAAAGTGGTTGTTCTTTAAAGCTACCTGTTTTCTTCTCTGTTTTATTTAGCTTGTTAAGCTCCGTATTCCATCCTTGCTTCTCATGCTTGTGGACATATTTCCATTTATCCAGGAGAGACTTCAGGTCATTAAAATTCATTTTTTGGAGGTAATAAACCTGCACTGTCAAATTTGTACTTATGGAGGAGTCAGCCTTTAACCTTTCTAATAGATATTCCATAAAATCTATAATGGCATACAGTAAAGAGGAAATGCTTAATTCAGCTATATCTTTGAAAACCAATAGTCACTGTTAGCACTATTGCTACTCCATCATAAAGAATACTTTTACAAGAGTGACTAATTCTATCTAGTAATTTAAATAAGGCTCATATTCAGAATAATAAAAATTAAGTAAATGCTATGTAGCATTTTGTAAAATATTTACCTCTTATTCTAATCACATGATCTGAGTGTACATTCACTAAAAAAAAGAAATATATATATATATATATATATATATATATATCACCATTTTTAGATACAGATACATCCATATTTCTATAAAGGTTTTATGCAGAAATATAATATATACACAAAAAGCAAATGCAGCTGAACACATAGCATCATTATGGCTGCAAAAAAACCATATGCATGTACTATTGAAATTAGAAAATTATATGTTAACCTCTAATGTATTTTTAAACATAGCTAACATATAAGAAACCAGCTGGGCTTAGTATAGGTCCAGAATCTTCGAATTAAACTGTGCACTAAAAAAAGAATCTAATCATGCAGTAACAGGTTTTTTTCTTTAACCTTATTCAGTAATATTTAATTTCCAACAAATACAGATTGCCAGCTGTTAACATCCTCATACTGCAAAATGAGGATAAGAAATTTAATACCAGTAGTTTTATGTTTATGACTGTTAGCCATAAATTACACCCTAGTTATGTTTGAATATTTGTCTGCATTTTCTTCCACTTGAAATTTATTTAAAATATGACAAATTGTCTAATTCCCTGTGAAATAGCATTAGTTGTTACCTTAAGAAACTACTTAGTTTCTCCAAATACCTTCTGGAATCTCTAAGTAACTAAGTAAAACTAGACTTGGGACATTAGAATAGGAAAGGATCTACAACTTTTCAAACACACCATCTTATTCTATTCTGGTCAAATCCAAACCAGGAAATTTTGAGACAGTAAAAGGGAGGTGATTTTTAAACTTAATTATTAGAATTATAGTATATTTTACATCATGTAGGTAAATAAAAAGGGAATGCTATCATTAATTAATTTGAGATGGCAATTTAAAACAAAAACTGACTTGAGAAGGGAAAAAAGGAATGAATAGTCAGACTACACCAAAGTCTTTTAAGTTATTAGCCTGTAATTTTCTTAAATGGCAAAAATGTGTTAGGTTTGTGTGGAATTTCCTAATGAATAATGTTAACTACAATCTCATATACTATAGGATGTATGACCCTAATTAAAATAAATGATTGAACCAATAGCAACCAATAGAAGTACCCACTTCTCTGACTGAACCTTAAGAAGAGAAAAAGTGAATATGAGATACTTACTATGTCTCATTCAGTCTTGGGAAAGATGGAACAATGTAGAAGAGAGTTTAATCTGAAAAAGGAGGTAGAA
The DNA here is from genome assembly GCA_029783875.1 of Phataginus tricuspis. Taxonomy (NCBI): domain Eukaryota; kingdom Metazoa; phylum Chordata; class Mammalia; order Pholidota; family Manidae; genus Phataginus; species Phataginus tricuspis. The sequence goes on along the minus strand of JAQQAC010002594.1, from coordinate 15,569,897 downwards.
GATTTTTAGGTGATGCAGGCACCAGTGATGTATTAATTGTATAAACCATCTCTAATCTGTTTTTGATAAAGGATCTAAATATCTTAAGTAATATTTGTCTTAATAAGGAAACTTTAGCAATATAGTTAGAAAATACAACATGATAGTTTTAGAGAGCGGATCTTAATATACACCAGAATTAGAAATATATCAAAGCCCTTAGGGGCCTAATAGACCATGTTAGCCAGCACCACTAGATGCATTGATTCAGAACTACCAGGAATGATGTATAGTATGGTGAAAACTTATATGTTTGTAGGAACTGGTAAAATAGGTCCAGGTCAGCTGTTTATTCTGCACCTGGAGTTTAGTGTGAAGTCACTGAATGGGCCTCAAAAGGGAATGTGGGGAGAGCAGTGACACCTGGGGAACCCAAGGAACAAGTTGGGATTTTTATCTGTCTCATTAGAATCCCTGATGGTCTGCAGTGGTGCTCTTGCCTCGCTGCCACCAGGATCCGGGAAGCTCAAGGAGGAAAGCCCACGGAAGCTGAGAGCGCGGACCCAGCTGCTGCCCAAACCAACCAGGTGGGTGGAAGATCCACATAAACAGGGGCGATCTACCTTAACCTTCCAAGACTAAGCACAGTTACTGGTTTCTGCCTTCCAGATCTCACACATATTTGTCTTGTGGCCAGTCTTAACCAGTAATATTCAAGGAAGGGAATCTGGGGGGCAGCTTAGCCAAACTGACACATTAGAAAGCCACCACACAGACACAGAAATCTCAACAAGAATTTCAACTCTCTAAACCAACTTTTGCATTTAAAGTCTCTATGCCTTATCCTGCCCGATTCCTTTCTTACCGGATGGGAGCCCATTGTGAGGTTCAGATCATGATTCTGGTTTCAAATAGTCCTTAGGGTCACTAGTAGCTTTGAATATGAGTTCAAAGATTTTTTATTGGCTCTTAGGAGTTCAGATCCACTAGGTGAGAAGGTTCAATATCTGTTTACTTTTTGACTGCAGTCTTTATTAAAAATTCCCTGTTCTTTGTGTCTTTTCTCCCAAAATCAAGATTCAAATGTATGGTTTATGAGAAAAAATTAAAGAGCAGAGAAACCCATTAACTATATGGTATGTTACCCATAGTCTTTTCCTTTCCCTTTGGATATTCTCCAAGGACCATTAGGTGCCTGTAATTTTCCTGTAGGTGCCTAATTTTTTATTTTCTTCCACAAATAAAATAAAACTAAGAAAAGGAAAAGAAGCTACAGGATCTTTCCACTCTATACTCTTCATTAATCTGGTCTAACTGTATCATACTTTTCCCTTTTAAGGATCCAAATTTTTCTCCATTCCTAAGGAGAACAACAACTTTGAGCAAATGCATTCTTATTCCTTCCTAATTTCTAGTAAGGTCTCCACTGCAGTTCTGCTATTTTAGCAAAACTCCAGTTAATATTGCTTCACTAACTGAACTTGCATCTTTAACCTGTGTAGACTTCTAAACAGATGAAACAAAGACAATTTGCCTCAGTGAGAATCAGCATAGGAAGAGAGAGTGACTTCCTCTTTCCTCCTTGCCTTTTAGCAGCCAATACTCAGGGCTATAAATGAGGATGGTTCCTTTGAGCAGCATGTGCCCTAGTCAGCAGGTCTGTGCCAAATGGGCAGGATGAGCTGACCCGCTGCCCCCATTAGGGCCAAATGGCTTTCTACCAAGACGCTGTTATGGGGGAGCTGAGATCCTTTCCAAGGTCACTTCATGCTATTGACACGCTTGGAAGAGGGATAGGGAATACTTAAATTTGTTCAATCTACTCTCCCATTAAAAGATAAGGCAGTGAAGGTGATTTCACAGCAAGGTTACTAACTAAACTTAACTCACACTGAGACATGAAAATCTCACTTCCTTTCTCTAATAAGCATTTGATCTGAAAGAACTTTGCAGTTAATATTAAGTGAAAAATATTACAGGTCTTAGAAAGCTTTTTCAAGGAGTTAACTTGTACCCTCTGCCTCAAGACATGCCTGCCAATGTTATGCTAGATGCCCACAAATGCAAAGACATACTCCAGAGGCTGATTCAGGTTAAAATAACAAAGGAAATTCCATGGACGTTTTGTTTTCAGTGGTCAGAAAAACCTGTGCTAGTGTACATACAATTCAGAAGTTAATTTCCTTCAATAACTGATTAAAGTAAAATAAGACAGTTTTATGGTAACTTTATAAGAAATTGAATTATATAGTAACTTTATAAAATATGTTCTGGAAATGATTGATTTTTATATCATCATTTTATGTACATCACAAAGGAAGTCATTTTTCTAAGATACCTATTTTTTTCTTGCATCTCTCATTGAACATTTTTCTTATTCTCAGTATTTTATTTTTTATACATCTTTTTCCTCTCTTTTATATATCAATATCTCTTCATCCATTCTGAAAGCACTGTGTATGAATTTTACCTCTTAGAACACATTTTTTTCTTTTTGCCAATACAGAAGACATTCTCTATTTTAGCATACTTCAAGGTCTGCTATTATGTAACAATTTCCTTCCCCTCCTGTTCTCTATTTCCAACATATAAGACAGACATTCTGGCACAGATATAAAATTAGTTTCGCTCAATGGGTTTCTTGTTATGCATGTGCACAAAGCTTCATTTACCTTCAATTTAGATTTCTGTTTTCCTCTGCTGACTCATTTTGCTGCATCTGTGTTTATTCTATAACCTGTGGATAAGGCATGTTTCCCTGGCTGGGAGCTGGCTGAGTGTTTGCTATTGGCTGCCATGTGTTAGCAGTTCCTGAATGCAGTTCAGGGGTGCTCTACCTTCTGTATCAAATATTACTGCTCTTCATACATTTTCTTTGTGGTAATCAGCGTAGATCTTGTTTGTTTATGTCAGGATTTGTTGTTGTGTTGCTGACGTACTTAGTGTATCACAGATGCCTTTGTTATATTTCCTGGTGGTAAATAAATAAAAGTCTTACTGATTCTGGTGATCCATGTCTGATATTTAGTTTTGGTTGATGCTTTGCCCCTGTTCAAATGCTAAATGTGCTTACAAAGCTTTGCTCTCTGTCCTTTCTAAAATTTAGTCTGCACATTTGGGTCTTCCTCACATAACAGTGCAAACCCATTCCAGCCATAAGCATTTTCATAAACAATTCACAGTCCATTGTTTACAAACATGTTTTTCATTCATGGACTTGTACTCAAATGTGTTTGAGATCCTTTTCCTCCTAAATGACTGGATTATTTAATCTGTTTTATAAATTAGAGGGTTTTAAAAAATACTTCTTCACCATGGGTCTCACATTCTGAGTTTATTTGGTTTAGGTTTGGACTAAATTGCAGGAAGGGAAATCATCTGCAATAAAACTTTGCGCAGGGAAAAGTTTTCAACCAATTTTAGAACTTGCTTAAAACTGTGTCTCTTATGTTTGGAAGAGCAACAATATTTCAGAGTAACTGGATTTAATTTTTGTTTGTAAGCATAGATGGTTACTAAACAAGACCTTTCACATACATAGAGGGAGATTTACTATCTATTCATGCAGATTAACAAATAACTCCCCTTCTTGGCAAAGCTATTTGATTCTGAGAGAAAACAGCCAATCACAAATTATCCATTGCTTAGGAAATATTTAAAAACCACTGTAGGGAAGTAGAATTGCTTCAACTGTGAAACTGGGGAATTGATGTAGTCTCACTGTGACCCTGTTCCAATTTCAAGGCTTGCCCATTCTATCGCATGAATAGTAACAATTTTTTTTTAAATCCTACTGTGTCAGAACCATGGTCCTTCCTTCTGTATTAAGTGTTGCTAACTACTAATCAAAAGTCTAGAATGACTTAACTTTATATCAGTTTCCTAGGGATGATGTAGCAAAGTATCACAAACTAAGTGGTTTAAAACAACAGGAATGTATCTAATTCTAGAGGCTAGAATTTCAACAAGGTGATGCTCCCCAAATCTCCCATTTCTTATAAAGATACCAGTCATATTGGGTAAGGACCCACCATAACCTCGTCTAAACTAGTTATATCTGTAACAACCTCATTTTCCAAATAAGTCATATTCTGAGCTACAGGAATTAGAATTCAACATATTTTGGGGGTGGGGGAGACACAATTTCAATAGTAGAGAGTAAGAAGCTTATTTCTTCCTAGGATAACATGCTGAATCAGTGCACAGGTCAGCAAGCATTATTCATACAGTCATTCAAGGTCCAGATTGATAAAAACCCTACCATCTTCAAATGGTTTGTAAGTTCATTCTAGAAGTTATGGCCACATCAAACATCAAAAGGGATAAAGGACATAGAGGAGCAAGAGTGGAAAGTTTTTATATGCCAGGTGTGGGAATGGCACCATTAATTCCTGCTCATATTCCAGTGACTAGAATGACAAAGAGGTCTGGGAAATGTGATCTGGCTGTGTGTCCAGGAAATAAAGAATATGGATTTATCTGAGCTAAAAGGAATCTCTGCCACTCTTCTATACAATGGAACAATAGGGCATTTATAAGAAAATGTGAATATTATCCTATATAATTGGGATAACCATACCTTCTGGCTTCTGTAGGACTACCTCAGTTTATGCCTATTGTCTCAGAAAAACAAATATCAATTCCTCTCTCTTTCAAAAGTAATCTGATTGCAGAATAGTCTATATGGTCATCCTATCAATGAACATAAAATCCAAAAAAGGCAAAGAGAGAATTTCAAAAGAAACCATTTTGTAAAAGGATATATCCAATGTGCCAGTTGAAAATAGGAATTCAACTTACTGAGCTCCTCGAGGAAAACATTTCATTTAGTGTTTCCAATTCTACAAGAATGATATTTAGCAAGACTCTGGGTCATATGTCTTAAGCATTTTCTAAAACAGAATGATTGAAAAGGTGTTTAAGACATTTTAATAAAGTAAGTGTATATCTGTCTATAAAATGTGTTCTTTAAAAATGTAATTTCCAATGGATCTGATAAAAATAGATTTTGAGACACCTATGCACTCAAAATAAATATATTTGGTCACTTCCAAAATGAAAGTTTTTGATGGGTGATCATTGCAGTGAATATTAACACAGGGAAAGTTTGTCTAATAGAGATCGGGTACCAGTCCCTGAACTATTGTGATTCTGCTTATCTGAGTTGAATATGGCTTTTCTTTGTTGGTAAAACCATATGTTGAAATTTTCTTAAGATTTCCCTTGAGATTTCTTCACTGTTCTTGGAATTCTTCATTATAATGATATGTTCCATTGACTGTGAATAGAAGGTTTAAGATACAAAACACTGAGGGAGAGAGGAAAAGATGGCAGCATGAGTAGGGTGGCGGAAATCTCCTCCCAAAACCATATGTATTTTGAAAATGCAGGAAACACAACTATTCCTAAAAGACTGACAAGAAGATACAGTATACCAGCCAGGCTACATCTGCGAGAACCCAACATGTCAAGGAAAAGAAAAGGGTAAGATGCAAAGCCATGACCCAGCAGGACCCGAGTACTCCTTGCACCCCAGCTCACCAGCAGGAGGAAAAGAATCAGAGTGGGGAGGCAGTGGAAGCACAGGACTGCTAAATAACCAGCCCTAGTAATCTGCCCCAGGAGCACAGACACACATTGCCTGGTGCTTGGGATATTAGAGGAGCAGAAAAGCAAAATCCGAGACTAAGACTGAGAACAGGTTCCCACAGCCGGCTGCCCTGAGATAAGAGAAAAGCAGGCACGTTATAAGTCTTAAAGGGACAAGGGTTTAACAGGTGGACAAAATCATCCTGGCACACTCAGCCCAGCAGGCTGGGGATTTTAAGGAACTTCAGGCACCCTAACCCTGGTTAGGTTGTCAACACAGCTCCAAGTCCCCTCACAGCAATAAGCAGCCTGACGTTCCTTCCTCCCTGCGGGCACATGCAAGCAAACTGGCTGTCTCCATCATTGCTGCAGACCAGCTGGAGAGCAGCCCTGCCTACAGCAACCACACAGCTTAACCCAGAGGCTGCTCCCTGCATGCAGTTGACCAGCATGGACAGTGGACATAGGCACAGAGACCAGGAGGCACAAAGGGGCTTTGTTCTCACAGCAGAACACACACCACTCACCTGCGACCCCTGCTAGCACCCTAGGCCATCCCCAGGGCCGCACTGCCCATAGGCACGAAGGGGCTTTGCTCTTGCAACAGAACACATGACGCTCGCATGTGATCCCCGCCAGCGCCCCAGGCCAACCCAAGGACTGCCCTGCCTATGGCAGTTCAGGGGATTAACCCAGAGACTGCTCCCTGAATGCAGTTGGCCGGCACAGATAGAACAGATGGGTGCGGAGACCAGGAGGCACAAAGGGGCTCTATTCTCGTGGCAGAATATGCTCTGCTGGCCTGAAAACCCCGCCAGTGCCCTAGGTCATCCCAAGGGCCACCCCGCCCATGGCAGCCTAGGGCATTAACCCAGAGGCTGCTCCCTGTGTGCGGTTAACCAGCACAGACAGCGGAGACACACAAGGTGATCAGCAAGCAGGAAGGGACTTTGTTCTCCTAGCAGACACACACACCAATACTCGGCGACCACTCCAACCACCATGATAAGGAAAAAGAACCTTATTCGATCCAAAATCCCTCAAACACCAGAGAGAGGGCTTGGTGAGACTGAGATCACCAATCTTCCTGAAAAAGAATTCAAAATAAAAGTCATAAGAATGCTGATGGAGTGACAAAAAATTTTCAAGACCTAAGGGATGAATTCAGGAGGGAGATAACAGAAATGAAACAAACAATGGAAGGATTTAAGAGCAGACAGGATGAGGTGGAAAAGACTGTAAATGGAATAAAAATCAGAGAACAGGAATACAGAGAAGCTGAGGCAGAGAAAGAAAAAAGGAAATCTAGGAATGAAAGAATATTAAGAGAACTGTGTGACCAATCCAAACGGAATAATATTCATATAATAGGGATACAAGAAGAAGAAGACAGAGAAAAAGGGATAAAAAGTGTCTTTGAAGAAATAATTGCTGAAAACTTCAAAACTTCCCCAATCTTGGAAAAGAAATAGTCTCTCAGGCCATGGAAGACCATTAGAAATGGACAACTTTCTAGAAAAATACAACCTTCCAAGGCTGACCCAGGGAGAAACAGAAAATCTAAACAGACCAATTACCAGCAATGAAATTAAATCAGTAATCAAAAAACTACCTAAGAACAAAACCCCTGTAACAAATGGTTTCACTGCTGAATTTCATCCAACATTTAGAGAAGACCTAATACCCATCCTCCTTAATGTTTTCCAAAAAGTAGAAAAGAAGGGAATACTCCAAAACTCATTCTACGAGGCCAGCTTCACTCTAATACCAAAACAAGGTGAAGACACCACAAAAAAACGAAAACTACAGACCAATATCCATGATGAAGATACATGCAAAAATGCTCCACAAAATATTAGCAAACCGATTTCAAAAATACATGAAGAGAATCATACACCATGATCAAGTGGGATTCATCCCAGGGATGCAAGGATGGTACAACATTCAAAAATCCATCAACATCATCCACCACATCAACAAAAAGAAGGACAAAACCACATGATTATCTCCATAGATGCTGAAAAAGCATTCGATAATATTCAACATCCATTCATGATAAAAACTCACAACAAAACGGGGATAGAGGGCAAGTACCTCAACATAATAAAGGCCATATATGACATACCCACAGCTAACATCATACTTAACAGTGAGAAGCTGAAAGCTTTTCCTCTAAGATCAGAAACAAGACAAGGATGTCCACTCTCCCTGCTTTCATTCAAAATAATTGTGAAGGTCCTAGCCATGACAATCAGACAACACTAAGAAATAAAGGCATCCATATTGGAAAGGAAGAATTCAGAGTGTCTCTGTTTGCAGATGACATTGTACATAAAATCCCTAAATAATCCACTCCAAAACTACTAGAACTAATATCTGAATTCAACAAAGTAGTGGGATTCAAATTTAATACACAGAAATCAGTTGCATTCCTATACACTAATGATGTACTCACAGAAAGAGAAATCAGGAAAAGAATTCCATTCACAATCTCATCAAAAAGAATAAAATACCTAGGAATAAACTTAACCAAGGAAGTGAAAGACCTATACTCTGAAATCAAGACACTTACGAGAGAAATTAAAGAAGATACCAATAAATGGAAACACATCCAGTGCTCATGGATAGGAAGAATTAATATTGTCCAAATGGCCATCCTGTCTAAAGCAATCTACAGGTTCAGTGCAATCCCTATCAAAACACGAAAAGCATTCTTCAATGAACAAGAGTAAATCATTCTAAAATTTATATGGAACCACAAAAAACCCTGAATAGCCAAAGCAATCCTGAGAAGGAAGACTAAAGCAGGGGGATTACACTCCCTGACTTCAGTGACTAAAAAGCCACAGTAATCAAGATAATTTGGTACTGGCACAAGAAAAAACCCATAGACCAGTGGAACAGAATAGAAAGTCCAGATGTTAACCCAAGCATAAATGATCTGTTAATATATGATAAAGTAGCCATGGATGTACAATGGGGAAATGACAGCCTCTTCAACAGCTGGTGTTGGCAAAACTTGACAGCTATATGTAAGAGAATGAAACTGGATTACTGTCTAACTCCATACACAAAAGTAAACTCGAAATGGATCAAAGACCTGAATGTAAGTCATGAAACCATAAAACTCTTAGAAGAAAACATAGGCAAAACTCTCTTGAATATAAACATGAGCAACTTCTTCATGAACATATCTCTCTGGGCAAGGGATACAAAAGCAGAAATGAACAAGTGGGACTATATCAAACTAAAAAGCTTCTGTACAGCAAAGGACACCATCAGTAGAACAAAAAGGCATCTTACAGTATGGGATAATATATTCATAAATGACATATATGATAAGGGGTTGACATCCAAAATATATAAAGAGATCACGTGCCTCAACAAACAAAAAGCAAATAATCCATTTAAAAAATGGGCAGAGGTTCTGAATAGACACTTCTCCAAAGAAGAAATTCGGATGGCTATCAGGCACATAAAAAGATGCTCCACATCGCTAATCATCAGAGAAATGCAAATTAAAACCACAATGAGATATCACCTCACACCAGTTAGGATGGCCAACATAGAAAAGACTAGGAACCACAAATGCTGGTGAGGATGTGGAGAAGGGGGAACCCTCCTACACTGCAGGTGGGAAGGTAAATAAGTACAACCACTGTGGAAAGTAGTATGGAGGTTCCTCAAAAAACTCAAAATAGAAATACCATTTGACCCAGGAATTCCACTCCTAGGAATTTACCCTAAGAATGCCGGAGCCCAGTTTCAAAAAGACATATGCACCCCTATGTTTATTGCAGCACTATTTACAATAGCCAAGGTATGGAAGCAACCTAAGTAGATGAATGGAAAAAGAAGATGTGGCACATATACACAATGGAATGTTATTCAGTCATAAGAAAACAAATCCTACCATTTGCAACAACATGGATGGAGCTAGAGGGTATTATGCTCAGTGAAATAAGCCAGGTGGAGAAAGACAAGTACCAAATGATTTCACTCATCTGTGGAGCATAAGAACAAAGCAAAACTGAAGGAACAAAACAGCAGCAGACTCACAGAAACCAAGGGCGGACACAGGGAAGGCAGTGTAGCACAGAGAAGACAAGTAGTAACTCTATAGCATCTTACTACGCTGATGGACAGTGACTGTAATGGGGTATGTGGTGTGGATTTGATAATGGGGGTAGTCTAGTAATCATATATTGCTCATGTAATTGTATATTAATGATACTAATATTAAAAAAGAAAAGAAACAAAGTACTCTATCACTTTTTAAAATTACAAGGAGAATTTAAACTCAAAAGAACTCATCTTATCTTTCACTACACTTCTATGCAGTGCTTCCATAGCTCTCTTTGACAATCCCTGGGTATAAAAGAACTCAAAGATCCTGAAATTTGAGTTTAATTCTCCTGTGGATAACTCAGAGAGTCCTGGTAAAGTCCTTTCTAATGGGTAATAAGATTTAACTTGGCTTTAATAGAAAAGTTGTTTAGGTAATCAGGTTTATAGATACAAATATGCTCTTTATAAATAATTCACATAAATATCTAAGCATGTGTGTGAAAGGCATGATTGAGAACAGATTTCTTATTAAACATTTTACCAAGGTCAATGCATTTTTCAGCAGAATCTTCTTTCTCAGGGTTACATGTGAATACTTACAGTCATTGAACATTCTTGACAATATCTGTCAACTCACAATGAAACATAGATAAAAAGGCTTTGGACTATTCACTAGCAACAAAAAAAAATTTCTGAATGTCCTTCTGAGTCTTATGCAAGTCTTCTGTGATATTATGCTGGAAAAACATCTTACTACAATTTTTTTTAATATTGCTTGAAAATCTGAAATACCTCTATTATCCTTGAGAACTATCTACAGAGAGAGATACTATTTTTCACAGTAATAATACTATCAATGATTTCAAATGTAACACATTCAAAAATAGCTCTTCAGTTGCAATCACAAATATATTACCTAGTTAATATTCTATAACTTTGGATCATAAAACTATGCTCAATTCACAGAAATCTGTTGCATTCCTATACACTAATGATGAACTAGCAGAAAGAGAAATCAGGAAAAGAATTCCATTCACAATTGCATCAAAAAGAATAAAAGACCTAGGAATAAACCTAACCAAGGAAGTGAAAGACCTATAGTCTGAATACAAAACACTTATGAGAGAAATTAAAGAAGATACCAATAAATGGAAACACATCCAGTGCTCATGGATAGGAAGAATTAATATTGTCAAAATGGCCATCCTGTCTAAAGCAATCTACAGATTCAGTGCAATCCCTATCAAAATACCAACAGCATTCTTCAATGAACTAGAGCAAATCATTCTAAAATTTATATGGAACCACAAAAACCCTGAATAGTCAAAGCAATCCTGAGAAAGAAGAATAAACCAGGGGGATTACACTCCCCGACTTCAAGCAACTACAAAGCCACAGTAATCAAGACAATTTGGTACTGGCACAAGGACAGACCCATAGACCAAGGGAACAACTAGAGAGCCCAGATATAAACCCAAGCATATATGACCAATTAATATATGAAAAAGGAGCCATGGATATACAATGGGGAAATGACAGCCTCTTCAACAACTGGTGTTGGCAAAACTTGACAGCCACATGCAAGAGAATGAAACTGGATTATTGTCTAACACCATACACAAAAGCAATCTCAAAATAGATCAAAGACTGAATGTAAGTCAGGAAACCATAAAACTCTTAGAAGAAAACATAGGCAAAAATCTCCTAAATATAAACATGAGCAACTTTTTCCTGAACGCATCTCCTCAGCCAAGGCAAACAAAATCAGAAATGAACAAATGGGAGTACATCATGCTAAAAATTTTCTCTACAGCAAAGGACACCACCAGCAGAACAAAAAAGCATCCTACAGTATGGGAGAATATATTCATAAATGACATATCCGACAAGGGGTTAACATCCAAAATATATAAAGAACTCACACGTCTCAACACCCAAAAAGCAAATAACCCTATTAAAAAATGGGTGGAGGATATGGACAGACACTTCTCCAAAGAAGAAATTCAGATGACCAACAGGCACATGAAAAGATGCTCCACATTGCTAATCATCAGAGAAATGCAAATTAAAACCACAATGAGATATCACCTCATACCAGTTAGGATGGCCAACATAGAAAAGACTAGGAACAGCAAATGCTGGCGAGGATGTGGAGAAAGGGGAATCCTCCTACACTGCTGGTGGGAATGTAAAGTAGTTCGACCATTGTGGAAAACCATATGGAGGTTCCTCAAAAAACTCAAAATAGAAGTACCATTTGACCCAGGAATTCCACTCCTAGGAATTTACCCTAAGAATGCAGGAGCCCAGTTTCAAAAAGACATATGCACCCCTATGTTTATTGCAGCACTATTTACAATAGCTAAGGTATGGAAGCAACCTAAGTAGATGAATGGAAAAAGAAGATGTGGTACATATACACCATGGAATGTTATTCAGTCATAAGAAAACAAATCCTACCATTTGCAACAACATGGA